>QNUK01000680.1:0-15000 GCA_013621035.1 Clarias magur
GACTGAGCTGACTTTATGTTACTATAGAGAACTTCAAATGCATTAGATTTAAAACTGTGTTTTTGTACGAGAGACAGATTATCGTTATAAATAACTGCGACTCCTCCTCCTCTACCAGTTAGCCGAGGCTGGTGTATGTAGCTGTATCCAGGAGGACTAGCTTCATTTAGAGCCACATACTCGTCCTGTTTAATCCAGGTTTCTGTTAAACATAATATGTCAAGCTCCTGATCTGTGATAGTTTCATTAACAATAACTGCTTTAGATGCGAGAGATCTAATATTTAACAGTCCTAGCTTCAGATCAGAGTTGCTGGCTGCGCATTCAGTGTGATCTGAGTTTGTGGTGTCTATGTTAATTAAATTACTAAAACAGACTTTCTGAGTCTTTCTAAATGTATGTTTATGTTTATCTCGGGGAACAGACACAGTCTCAATCTGATGAATCCTGAGTGACGACTCTATGCAGCTAGCAGACGGTTGGTTTAGCCTGTCTGTCTGCTCCCTGGCCTTGGCTCTGGATTGTCACCGATTAACTAGGCCTCTTCTGAGACTATGTGCTATACTACAAGAAATGAGAGCAGCACCTTCCCGAGTGGGATGGACACCGTCCCGCCCTAACAGGCCAGTTTTGCCCTCAAAAGTCTTCCAATTGTCAATGAAGCCCACGTTGTTTTCGGAGCACCACCTGGACATCCAGCGGTTCAGCGACCATAACCTGCTGTAAGCTATGTCGCCACGTCTCATTGGGATGGGACCAGAGCAAACTACTTCTTCGGACATCGCCTTCGCTATTTTAAACACCTCTGTAAAGTTTCTCTTACTAACCTCTGACTGACGAAGGCGTATATCGTTAGCTCCAGCATGTACCACTATCTTAGAGAACCTATGCTGACCTAGAGCCCTAAGATTACCTGCTATGTCCGGTGCTCTGGCTCCCGGGATACTCCTGACCACTGCCGCTGGCGCCCCTAAAGGCCTAGCTAATTTCACGTGTCTCAATATAGAGTCTCCTATAACCAGAGCTCTTTCAGGTTTCTCAGCGGGTGCATCACTGAGGGGAGCGAACCTGTTGGACACGTGAAGCGCAGAAGAGGTGTGCTCCGGTGGGCTAGCCTTAGCGTTAGCTTTGGCTGAACGAGTATGCCGCCGAGTCGTCACCCACTCGCCCGCTGTGAGGGCTCTACTGCCGGAGTCGGGGGATGATTATCTCCACCTGTGGCACCCAGACTTTCCACTACAGGATTAACGCTGCTCTCGCGCTCTCTAACCCTCTCTAAAGTCTGGATGCGCTCCTCTAATGCTACTATCTTCTCCGTCAGGGTGCTAACTAACACACCTATCACAAATAAAATTATCACTAATGACGGAGGAAGAATGTCTAAACATCCTGCACTCCACACACTGAGCGAGCTGAATGGTAGACATGATAACGTACCTTTGTGCCGGAGTTGTGATTATTTGGTGATGGATTCGGTTGTTGTTGGTCAGATGATACGCGCGTTCTCCCAAAAAGCGCAAAAAATCGGATAAAGTCCAGTAGTATTAAAGCGTAAAAACGGGAAAAATATATAATTAAAAAAAAAACTAAACAAAATATAATATAAAACGCTGTTTCAAACAGACGAGGAACTTTCGCGGGAACAATACGAAAAACAGGAAGCTACGTCCAAACAGGAAGCTACGTCCTCAATAACACTATTCTACACACACAAACACTACAATCATTAAACATACATTAAACATACTCCACACAAGCCCATACGACAGACACACACATACATACACACACACATACTACACATGCACAACACGTAATAACACACGTGTTAGAACAAACACAACACATAGAACAAATACACACATACTTCTAACAAACAAAAAACAAACAAACATAATTCATGCATACAAGCAAAAATACTCCATACACACACACACACACAGTTCAACATGAAATTCATGACGTTTAAGTTAAGCAGGCCGCTTTTGGTGGAGAAAATGAGAAGTATAGTACCGTGACTGACAGACATGTACGTTGCCTGAATGTGCATGTGGAGCACTCATTGATGAAGCGGGTTTGGGTGATTGAAGAACTCTTATGATAATTATTCATTTTATAGCACTATTCTACACACACAAACACTACAAACATTAAACATACTTCACACAAACCCATACGACACATACACACACATACATACACACACAAAGACACACTCACACACACACACAGACACAGACACACACACACACACACACACACACACACACACACACACACACACACACACACACACACACACACAGACACACACACAGACACACAATTTATGCTGTGTACAGATTCATTGACAATCTGAAAGCCCTGCGGTATTAGCGTGACGACAAAACTCAGCCGACATTGAGAGAGCTAGCAATGGCGCACCAGAAAAAGACATCCAGGAATATCGATGCCTTAAACTGATGTCATATTTGTTTAAGAGGTCTTAGCATGGTGAAAAGGCACACAGGATTTGAGGATCGAAACAAGTCGCAACGGCATATACACATATACAGCCATACCAGGGAATATTATGTGCCTGTCTCGGACCCATGTTCCACCCCTGTATACGGGGTCCGCATAATGATGTTGCTGTTGATGGACCCATCAAAGTACTGCACAAGTCTGGCTTAAGCAAGCTTCAGGAGGTGTTTATCGACATCGACTGGCGAGGACTGATAGCTCTATGCAAGCAAATTCAATCTTTGTTGTATCTTCAATACAACTGTTCTGGATGATGCTCTGGGTCTTAGGGGCTTGCTCTGACAGCATGGGTATCCAAATTGGCTGCAGGGACCAGATTGATCATGCAATCCCAGTTTCTTTTTGGGGGGTGTTTAAGTTTTTGGCCCTAACTATTAGAGAATACCTCATATAAGGAAGGCCACCTGTTTGTGAAAGACTGGGGAAGGGGTTTGTGGATGTTTTAGATAACTAACACTGTCTCCTCAACAAAATGCCACGAGTATGCCATTTCCACAAACGTACTGCTCTGCTGCCTATTATGGAACGCTCACCACACAGCGCATCATAGAGCTCTTCGGTTCTCTCTGTGTGTCTTTAATTTTTGACCCAGAAGGGTTCCTAGCAAAGTTTGAAACATAAAGAAGTGATAGGCTGAGACGGGCAGACACAGGAATTCAAACAGATCCTGAACACACAGAATCATGCATCCACACACACACACACACACACACACACACACACACACACACACACACACACACACACACACACACACACACAAACATACTACGCAACTACCAAAGCCATAAACACTAGACATACACATACGACACGCTTACATCCTACACTCACATATACTACACATACACACAACCATTACACATAACACACACACAGTCCACATCGTTAATAAACACAACAAATAGGAACCACAGACACATAGACGTCTGACACACATCTTGTGTTTGTCTACCAACATCTACACACTTCCTAGAATCCTACACAAATGATGACCTGCTCAAGCACCAGCGATATTACAGATACCATGAAACCCATCTGACACTGAGTGACAACTAACAATGCATAACTAGAAAGACACGTCCAGCCATGACAATGCCTTACACTTATGTCATACTTGTTTAAAAGGACGTAGCGTGATAAAAAATCAAAGAGATTGTAAGGTGTGACCAAGTGGCGTTGTTTGGTCCCGCTCATCGCTGCTTGTAATTATATTTATTCTTTTAATTTTAAAAAGCCAACTTCTTGGCCTTCAACTTCAGAGAGCTCCTCTGTAGACAAGCAGACCGTATAGTACGTGGCTGCCTTGGATGCATAAGTGTTCCTCGACTGACCATGCATGCGGGGTCCACATTGTGATATTGATGGTGATAGACCCGCCAGAATGCTGTGTACAGGACTGGTAACCCTGTAAACAATTGGTAAACAACCCAATTCCACAAACGTACCACAACCTTCAATGAAACGTTCACCACGTAGCATATCATACAGTCATTTGGCCTTTTCTGTGCGCTTTTTGTTTCTGTGCAACAAGGCACAGCAGCTGTGCCGGGAAGTTTTAGGAATATACATCCATCCATCACACACACACACACACACACACACACTATACGTCCTAAATACTCACAACAGATCATACACAAAGACTAACACTCACACAAATACCTACAAACAGACACACTCTACAGACATGAATTTCACAAATTACACTGTATACACACTACACACATACACATAAACCCACGAGTGTTCAATGTTCCCTCCAGAGTGCTGCACATGACTGGCTTGACCAATTGTGCTGTGTGAGGCTCTGGGCTCTGATAACATTAGTAGATGGTGGACAAATTGGGGCATACAGGGAGCAAATTAATCATCCTAGGTTCTTTGTTGGGCTGTGGCTGTAAGTTTTTGGCCCTACCTCTTTGAGAATACCTGAGAATAAATCCACCTGTTTGTGAAACTATGGTTGAAACTTGGTTGTGGGTGGTTCAGACAGCTCAGACCCTATGACCCTAACGGCTTGATAAAATGTCATGAGAAACCCATTCTTTCAAAAAACGTACTGTGGGCTTATATGGAACGCTCACCACCTAGCAAATCATACTGCCCTTCTGCCTTTTATGTGTGCTTTTCATTCCTGGGTGATTTTCATTCTTTGTGGCTCTTCGCAAAGGTCACAGCAAACAGCAGCGATAAGCTGACCCAGCCAGATTCGGAGTTCTAGGAATTACCTACTGTAGCAAGGTAAATCTGTGACACCAGTCTTGTCTGCCTAGATGTGAAAGGCCTAGTTATCTTCATGTTCATGATCAACTGACTAGTGTTTACAGTTGATGATTAAAGGACACTTGGTGCTGAAGCAGGTGAAAACCTGGCCAATAGAAGCCTGCACTTTTGTTTTGAGAACACCATTTAGGAAGGCTGCAACTTATGGCGACTTCAGTGACTTGGAGGAGTAAACATCATCAGCGACCAGCTACATCAACAAGTGCTGTTGTCACCTTCTTCAAGAACATCATCACACAACGAACCAGAAACATTAATAGATTTACTGCGGAGGTGCGTGGACTTGTGAGAACCCAAGCCATCAGAGCAGTAAGGGCCAAACGTTCCTTGGCCATAGAGATTGAAAGCGCTCACATGCCCAGAGAATTATCAACCAGTTCAGCGATAGTGGTAACATATATCAGGGCTTCACCAGCAATCACCAACAAAAGGACATCACCAAAGGAACTCATCGTCACCCGCCTGTTACAGTGACGGCTCCATTTCAGATGCACTGAACAGCTTCTACCCTCACTTCAACATGCAGAACATCATGACGTTTGGGAGAAACTGTGTGTCTCATCAGCAAGAACCAAGAGTCAGCACAAAGAGAGGAAGTGCAGAGGCTAACGGTCTGCTGTAGGCACAACAACCTGAGGCTGAATTTTGCTAAAACAAAGAACATTGTTGTTGACTTCAGGAGGACACAAAGCGGCAACTCTCTGATGAACATCACTGCTCCTGTGTGGAGATCATCAACAGCACCAAATTCCTGGTTGGCCACCTGGAGGAGAACCTCACTCGGTCCCTCAACAGCCAACGATAGTATTAAAAACGTCTCCTCTTCCTGAGAAGGCTGAGGAAGACCCAGCTTTTGCACAATATCCATTTCTTTTTATATGCACAAAACTATTTGATCTTTGCTGCTACTTCAAAGGAATCTGTCCTGGTTACTGTTTCTCCTCCCACTACCTCAACTCATTATGTCATCAGCACACAGTAATGAAATGTGTCATGTTGTCACGTTGTTTGCATATTTGAACCAAACCTTTATGTTGTCTATTATTTTTTTGTATAGGACTTAGTTTTCTGTTAACTTATAAATGTCAATCTGTCTTGTCACAGCTAGGCAGCTAATTAGGTTGCATAGTTAGCTAGTTAGTTTTTGTTCATTCATGATGTTCATTTGTATTGCATGATGCTGGGATCCAGTCACTACTGAAAACTTACCTCACACCTATCATTCCTAGGCTGACCCGCCATGAGAAGTACTTTGTTCTTACTTCATACTTGTTTGCACGTTTTCTTATTCATACTCGCACAAACACACTGATCAACAACCATCTATCAAATTGCCCATAGAACCTGAACAGATAAACTGAACAAACTTAAAAATGTCAATCTGTCTTGTCACAGCTGGGCAGATAAATAGGTTGCTTAGTTAGCTAGTTAGTTTTTGTTTTCTTTCATAATTTTAATTTATGTTTTATGTGGGACCATGGTCCTGAAGGAACTTCATTTTGTTTCACTGAGTACTTAATATGGTTATATGGTTAAAATGAAAATAAAAGCCTACTTGAACCTGGCTCAAGCAGCCTCGCTTTTGGATCCAATCAGCTATGTCTCTCCACAACAGAAACATTACCTTATACCGCATCATTCCTACATTCCTCACACCGTAGGTTCATCAGTAGTACTCAGGGCTCCGACCTGCATTGGGGGGAAGCGTATGTCGATACACCACCTTCTTATAACTTGTTACTTGTTATATGCACAAAACTATTTGATCTTTGCTGCTACTTCAAACGAATGTGTCCTGGTTACTGTTTCTCTTCCCACTACCTCAACTCATTATGTCATTAGCACAAAGTAATGAAATGTGTCATGTTGTGACGTTCTAACTCTTGTTTGCACATTTGAATGAGCACATCATGTTGTCGCTTTTTTCGGGGGATAGAACATAGTTTTCTGTTAACTTAAAAATGTCAATCTGTCTTGTCACAGCTAAGCAGCTATTTAGGTTGTTTATTCATCTAGTGTTTGTTCATTCATGATGGTAATGCTGTATGTAGGACATTGGTCCTAGAGAAACGTTGTTTTGTTTCACTGTGTACTAAACTATTTATGGTTAAAATGAAATAAACGGCTACTTGAACTTGGCTCAAACAGGCTGGCTTTTGAACACATAAAGCAAACAACATGCTAAAGCCTCATGTGTTCATGATGTATGTCTCTCCACTACCAAAACATTACCTCCCACTGCATCATTCCTAGGGTAACCCGCCATCAGAAGTACTCAGGCATCTGACCTGCATTGGTGGAAGCGTACCTCGATCTTCCACCATTTTCCCATGTATGCGCTGCCTCTCTTCTGTCCCTACCCATTGCTTACAGAAGGTATCCTCATTACTTCATTCTATAAACTATAAACCAAAAGCTGTTTTCTGTATTTATATAATTTTTATTTTATTATTTCATAATTATTTGCACGTTTTCTTATTCATAGTCTATTAATTTATTATTATAGTTATATTCTTTGTTGGAATACTCTTTTCTGTTTTTATGCACCGTTGTCAAAGCATTTCTCTGAATATCATTTTTTGTATGTTTTGTGTGTTTGACAAATAAAACTAGAAATTTAATTGACGTTCGAGTTTGAACGCTATGTATTAATTTAGCAAGTTTATGTCAATCATTTTAACATTGCTTCCTTATTACCTGTATGTAAAAACATAAGGGTGAAAATGACCTTTCACATGAAGTGAAAATTAGATTTCTGTATATTAGAAAAGCGAAAGAAATAATTTCCAAAACATTCAAGAATTCTGGCATACATGTTGAATTACAATTTCTTTTGTTATTCCTTTACACATTTAGAGCATGAACATTGCATATGAACTCGTTGTGTATGTTTTACATGCCCGAACATTCATTAGGTCTGAAAAAAAACGGTTTCCTACGCATGGACACCTCTAAGAAGACGGCAACCTAACAGTGAAAGGAATAAGGAATTATAATTTCCGGCATTTTCATGCATTTGCTTGTTAAATAACAACGTTAAGGTTAGTTTTTTTCACATTTTGAGCATAAAAACTGCATATAAATTCGATTTGTGTGTTTTACATGACCATGCATTAGTTGTGTGAGAAAACCGCTTTCCTGAGCTCGTACAGCGCTAAGAACATGATGAAAAACAACTTTTTTGTTAGTCTTTAACTCATTTTGAGCATAAAAACTGCATATAAATTCGTGTTGTCCGTTATACATGACCATGCATTAATAGTGAGAGAAAACCGCCTTCCTGAGCTCGTACAGCTCTAAGAACACAGCACACGCTTTTTCTCCGAATGACAAGCATAAAACTTAAAGGACATATAATTTCCCAAACTTTCACGCAATCTGGCATGAATGTTGAATAACAACTTTTTTTGAAAGTCATTTTCACATTTTGAGCATAAAAATTTTGTTTTATATGACCATGCATTAGTTGTGTGCGAAACCCGCTTTCCTGAGCTCGTACAGTGCTAAGAAGCAAACGCTTTATCAAGCAAACGCTTTATCTCAGCACGAGGAGCATAAAACTGAAAGGAATGCTAATTTCCATCACATTCAGGCATTCTGGCATACATGATGAATAACAACTTTTTTGTTAATATTTCACACATTTTGATCATAAAAACTTGATATAAACTTATTTTGTGTTTTTTTGTGACCATGCATTAGTTGTGTAAGAAAACCGCTTTCCTGAGCTCGTACAGCGCTAAGAACACAGCAAACGCTTGATCTCAGCACGAGGATCATAAAACTGAAAGGAATGCTAATTTCCATCAAATTCATGCATTCTGGCATACATGATGAATAACAATTTTTTTGTTAATATTTCACACATTTTGATCATAAAAACTTGATATAAACTTATTTTGTGTTTTTTCGTGACCATGCATTAGTTGTGTGCGAAAACCGCTTTCCTGAGGTCGTACAGCGCTAAGAACACAGCAAACGCTTTATCTCAGGACGAGGAGCATAAAACTGAAAGGAATTCTAATTTCCATCAAATTCATGCATTCTGGCATACATGATGAATAACAACTTTTTTGTTAATATTTCACACATTTTGATCATAAAAACTTGATATAAACTTATTTTGTGTTTTTTCGTGACCATGCATTAGTTGTGTGCGAAAACCGCTTTCCTGAGGTCGTAGAGCGCTAAGAACACACCAAACGCTTTATCGCAGCACGAGGACCATAAAACTGAAAGGAATGCTAATTTCCATCACATTCATGCATTCTGGCATACATGATGAATAACAACTTTTTTGTTAATCTTTAACACATTTTGAGCATAAACACTGCATTTAAATTCGTTTTGTGTGTTATACATGACCATGCATTATTTGTGTGAGAAAACCGCTTTCCTGAGCTCGTACAGCGCTAAGAACACAGCAAACGCTTTAAGGCAGCACGAGGAGCATAAAAGTGAAAGGAATGATAATTTCCAACATTTTCATGCATTCTGGCATACATGATGAAAAACAACTTTTTTGTTAGTCTTTTACTCATTTTGATCATAAAAACTTGATATAAACTTTTGTTTTTTCTTGACCATGCATTAGTTGTGTGCGAAAACCGCTTTCCTGAGCTCGTACAGCGCTAAGAACACAGCAAATGCTTTATCGCAGCACGAGGACCATAAAACTGAAAGGAATGCTAATTTCCATCACATTCATGCATTCTGGCATACATGATGAATAACAACTTTTTTGTTAATCTTTAACACATTTTGAGCATAAAAACTGAATTTAAATTCGTTTTGTGTGTTATACATGACCATGCATTATTTGTGTGAGAAAACCGCTTTCCTGAGCTCGTACAGCGCTAAGAACACAGCAAACGCTTTATATCAGCACGAGGAGCATAAAACTGAAAGGAATGATAATTTTAATCACATTCATGCATTCTGGCATACATGATGAAAAACAACTTTTTTGTTAGTCTTTTACTCATTTTCATCATAAAAACTTGATATAAACTTATTTTGTGTTTTTTCGTGACCATGCATTAGTTGTGTGAGAAAACAACTTTCCTGAGATCGTACAACGTTAATAAGAACACAGCAAACGCTTTATTTCACCACGACAAGGATAAGACTGAAATGCATTCTGGCATACATGTTGAATCACAACCTTTTTGTTAGTCTTTTTCACATTGTCAGCGTGAAAAAAAAACTGTGGTGAAGTTGACTGTGAGGTTGCCAGTCAAAAGACCTGTGGAGTTACAGTGCACACACCCCTCCCATCTACGACCGACTGCAGACATTACCATGCCAGCAACCTCGTAGTTGCCGACGACGGTAATAAATTCACTAGCCTGAATGTACACATGAATGACTCATCGATGATGCGGGTTGATGCGAGATTGGAGGAGTATAATAATTACACAAACACACACACACACACACACACACACACACACACACACACACACACACCAACAATCTACATACGCACACATACTACACATGCACAACACGTAATAACACACGTGTTAGAACAAACACAACACATAGAACAAATACACACATACTTCTAACAAACAAAAAACAAACAAACATAATTCATGCATACAAGCAAAAATACTCCATACACACAGTTCAACATGATGTTCAAGACGTTTAAGTTACGTAGGCCGCTTTTGGTGGATAAAATGTGAAGAATAGTACCGTGACTGCCAGACATTTACAGACATGTACGTTGCATGAATGTGCATGTGGCGCACTCATTGTTGAAGCGGGTTTGCGTGATTGAAGAGCTATTGTGATAATTATTCATTTTATAACACTATTCTACACACACAAACACTACAATCATTAAACATACATTAAACATACTCCACACAAGCCCATACGACAGACACACACATACATACACACACACACACACACATATACACACACACACACACACACAGTTCAACATGAAATTCATGACGTTTAAGTTAAGCAGGCCGCTTTTGGTGGAGAAAATGAGAAGTATAGTACCGTGACTGACAGACATGTACAGACATGTACGTTGCCTGAATGTGCATGTGGAGCACTCATTGATGAAGCGGGTTTGGGTGATTGAAGAACTATTATGATAATTATTAATTTTATAGCACTATTCTACACACACAAACACTACAAACATTAAACATACTTCACACAAACCCATACGACACATACACACACATACATACACACACAAAGACACACACACACACACACACACACACACACACACACACACACACACACACACACACACACACACACACACACACACACACACACACACACACACACACACACACACACAGACACACACACACACACACACACAGACACACAATTTATGCTGTGTACAGATTCATTGACAATCTGAAAGCCCTGCGGCATTAGCGTGACGACAAAACTCAGCCGACATTGAGAGAGCTAGCAATGGCGCACCAGAAAGAGACATCCAGGAATATCGATGCCTTAAACTGATGTCATATTTGTTTAAGAGGTCTTAGCATGATGAAAAGGCACACAGGATTTGAGGATCGAAACAAGTCGCAATGGCATATACACATATACAGCCATACCAGGGAATATTATGTGCCTGTCTCGGACCCATGTTCCACCCCTGTATACGGGGTCCGCATAATGATGTTGCTGTTGATGGACCCATCAAAGTACTGCACAAGACTGGCTTAAGCAAGCTTCAGGAGGTGTTTATCGACATCGACTGGCGAGGACTGATAGCTCTATGCAAGCAAATTCAATCTTTGTTGTATCTTCAATACAACTGTTCTGGATGATGCTCTGGGTCTTGGGGGCTTGCTCTGACAGCATGGGTATCCAAATTGGCTGCAGGGACCAGATTGATCATGCAATCCCAGTTTCTTTTTGGGGGGTGTTTAAGTTTTTGGCCCTAACTATTATAGAATACCTCATATAAGGAAGGCCGCCTGTTTGTGAAAGACTGGGGAAGGGGTTTGTGGATGTTTTAGATAACTAACACTGTCTCCTCAACAAAATGCCACGAGTATGCCATTTCCACAAACGTACTGCTCTGCTGCCTATTATGGAACGCTCACCACACAGCACATCATAGAGCTCTTCGGTTGTCTCTGTGTGTCTTTAATTTTTGACCCAGAAGGGTTCCTAGCAAAGTTTGAAACATAAAGAAGTGATAGGCTGAGACGGGCAGACACAGGAATTCAAACAGATCCTGAACACACAGAATCATGCATCCACACACACACACACACACACACACACACACACACACACACACACACACACACACACACACACACACACACACACACACACACATACTACGCAACTACCAAAGCCATAAACACTAGACATATACATACTACACACTTACATCCTACACTCACATATACTACACATACACACAACCATTACACATAACACACACACAGTCCACATCGTTAATAAACACAACAAATAGGAACCACAGACACATAGACGTCTCACACACATCTTGTGTTTGTCTACCAACATCTACACACTTCCTAGAATCCTACACAAATGATGACCTGCTCAAGCACCAGCGATATTACAGATACCATGAAACCCATCTGACACTGAGTGACAACTAACAATGCATAACTAGAAAGACACGTCCAGCCATGACAATGCCTTACACTTATGTCATACTTGTTTAAAAGGACGTAGCGTGATAAAAAATCAAAGAGATTGTAAGGTGTGACCAAGTGGCGTTGTTTGGTCCCGCTCATCGCTGCTTGTAATTATATTTATTCTTTTAATTTTAAAAAGCCAACTTCTTGGCCTTCAACTTCAGAGAGCTCCTCTGTAGACAAGCAGACCGTATAGTACGTGGCTGCCTTGGATGCATAAGTGTTCCTCGACTGACCATGCATGCGGGGCCCACATTGTGATATTGATGGTGATAGACCCGCCAGAATGCTGTGTACAGGACTGGTAACCCTGTAAACAATTGGTAAACAACCCAATTCCACAAACGTACCACAACCTTCAATGAAACGTTCACCACGTAGCATATCATACAGTCATTTGGCCTTTTCTGTGCGCTTTTTGTTTCTGTGCAACAAGGCACAGCAGCTGTGCCGGGAAGTTTTAGGAATATACATCCATCCATCACACACACACACACACACACACACACACACGCACACACGCACACATACACACACACACTATACGTCCTAAATACTCACAACAGATCATACACAAAGACTAACACTCACACAAATACCTACAAACAGACACTCTACAGACATGAATTTCACAAATTACACTGTATACACACTACACACATACACATAAACACACCCACACAAACACACACACTTCACAAACAGACGACACAGACACACATGACACACACATACACATACCACACATATTACACATACACATATACTTACACACACAAACACACACACTATAAACAAACACAGACACACATCAAATTCTTATCCTGCACATACAGTACACATTCTACACACACGCCATACACACAGTACACATCCTCTCCACTCCACCCTCTCCACACAAATGATGACCGGCCCAGGCACATATGACATTACAGTCGTTACCAAGCAATCACTAGCAATGACGCATAGAAAGAGACGTCCAACATCGACGATGTCTTAAACTTATGCCATGTTTAGTGACATCATTGTCCATGGGATTTAAGGGGGCTCAGCATGCTCAAAAGTCACACAGGTTGTTTTGTGCGCCCGGATGCCTATGGCACAGGTGCTTGGGCCTGCTCATCATTGCTTTTCAATATATTTCTTCTTTTTATATTAAAATGCTGCAGGGCCAACTTCTAGGCTTTCATCTTCTGAGAGAGCTTCTTGTTGGACTTGTAGACCAATTGTGGACTTCTTGTTGGACCAATTGTGCTGTGTGAGGCTCTGGGCCTTAGGCTCTTGCTCTGATAACATTAGTAGATGGTGGACAAATTGGGGCATACAGGGAGCAAATTAATCATCCTAGGTTCTTTGTTGGGCTGTGGCTGTAAGGTTTTGGCCCTACCTCTTTGAGAATACCTGAGAATAAATCCACCTGTTTGTGAAACAATGGTTGAAACTTGGTTGCGGGTGGTTCAGATAGCTCAGACCCTATGACCCTAACTGCTTGACAAAATGTCATGAGAAACCCATTCTTCCCAAAAACGTACTGTGGGCTTGTATGGAACGCTCACCACCTATAGCACATCATACTGCCCTTCTGCCTTTTATGTGTGCTTTTCATTCCTGGGTGATTTTCATTCTTTGTGGCTCTTCGCAAAGGTCGCAGCAGTTGATGATTAAGGGACACCTGGTGCTGAAGCAGGTGAAAACCTGGCCAATAGAAGTCAGCACTTTTGTTTTGAGAACACCATTTAGGAAGGCTGCAACTTACGGCGACTTCACTGACTTGGAGGAGTAAACATCATCAGCGACCAGCTACTTCAACAAGTGCTGTTGTCACCTTCTTCAAGAACATCATCACACAACCAACCAGAAACTTTAATAGATTTACTGCGGAGGTGCGTGGACTTGTGAAGACCCAAGCCATCAGAGCAGCAAGGGCCAAACGTTCCTTGGCCATAGAGATTGAAAGCGCTCACATGCCCAGAGAATTATCAACCAGTTCAGCGATAGTGGTAACATATAGCAGGGCTTCACCAGCAATCACCAACAAAAGGACATAACCAAAAGAACTCATCGTCACCCGCCTGTTACAGTGACGGCTCCATTTCAGATGCACTGAACAGCTTCTACCCTCACTTCGACATGCAGAACATCATGACGTTTGGGAGAAACTGTGTGTCTCATCAGCAAGAACCAAGAGTCAGCACAAAGAGAGGAAGTGCAGAGGCTAACGGTCTGCTGTAGGCACAACAACCTGTCGCTGAATTTTGCTAAAACAAAGAACATTGTTGTTGACTTCAGGAGGACACAAAGCGGCAACTCTCTGATGAACATCACTGCTCCTGTGTGGAGATCATCAACAGCACCAAATTCCTGGTTGGCCACCTGGAGGAGAACATCACTCGGTGCCTCAACAGCAAACGATAGTATTAAAAATATCTCCTCTTCCTGAGAAGGCTGAGGAAGACCCAGCTTTTGCACAATATCCATTTCTTTTTATATGCACAAAACTATTTGATCTTTGCTGCTACTT
>QNUK01000680.1:25000-325453 GCA_013621035.1 Clarias magur
AGCACCTGTGCCAGCAGCATCTGGGCACACTGCACAACCTGTGTGTATGTGTGTGTCTGTGTTATTTGTGTGTGAAGTATGTGAAGTGAGTGTGTGTGTGTGTGTATCTGAAATATGTTTTTATATGATGCGTAGTGTTTTTGTTTTTGTTTGCATAGTATATGTGTTTATAATTATAGTTTTTGTCTTTGTGTAGTGTGTGTGGGTGGTTGTGGCGTGTGTTTAGGATATGTAGTATGTAAAGTGTGTTTGTGTGTGTGTGTGTGTGTGTGTGTGTGTGTGTATGTGAAATATTTGTTTTTATATGATGCGTAGTGTTTTTGTTTTTGTTTGCATAGTATATGTGTTTATAATTATAGTTTGTGTCTTTGTGTAGTGTGTGTGTGTGGGTGGTTGTGGCGTGTGTTTAGGATATGTATGTAAAGTGTGTGTAGTGTATGTGTGTGTGTTTGTGTGCATGTTCAGATTGTGTTTGAATTTCTGGAACTGCCTGTCTCAACTTATCGCTTCTGTCTGTTGCAACATTTGCTAGAAACCACCCTTGTGGCACAGAAATTAAAGGCACACAGAGAATGCAGAAGAGCTATGATGTGTTAAGTGCTGAGCGCGCCATAGTAGGTAGCAGTATGTTTGCGGAAATGTGTGGGTTACCCATGGCATTTTGTCGAGCAGATAGGATCATGGGGTCTCAGCTATCTGATCCATCCATAACACCCTTCCCCAGTCTTTCAGAAACAGTTGGCCTTATAGGAGGTATTCTCAAAGAGGTAGGGCCAAAAACAAGAACACCCCTCACACAGAACCTAGGATTGCATGATCAATCTGCTCCCTGCAGCCAAATTGGCTACCCATGCCTCCAGAGAAAGCCCCCAAGTCCCCGAGCCTCACTCAGAACAGTGAGTCTAGGAGGTCCCCAAAAATCATAGAAGGTTGAAGGCATGAAGGTACATCGGCACATTGGGCAATTGATGCTACAACAAAGATTTAATTTCGGTTATGTATCGCTGTGCATTCCCGCCGATTAGCATGAAATTAAAATCTTCTCTGTGACGTGGAAACTACAGAGAGAGTCGCCGTTAGTAACAATAATACAGTATTATTACGTACCTGGACAATTTGTGCAATACCTACCAATGCTCTTAGGCCATACCACTATTCACGTGCAATTTCTGATTTTATTAATGTATAATTTACCTGTGGAATATTTACTTAACAATGTTTGCTTTTAAACAGTCTTAAGGTGGCTTTATTGCAGGGTCGGGTGTTTTCATCTTCATCTTGATGATAACCGATAAAGAGTCAGATCAGGTTAGTTTTCTGGCCAATCAAGTAATATCATGGTCAGCAAACCATTGGTGGTAGCTTTCGCACTTTGAACAAGTGCAAAGTTCTACTGGAAAAGGAAATCATCCTTGAATCATCCGTGAAAAAGTGTTTACCCCCTTACTGATTTCTTATTTTTTGCATGTTTGTCACACTTTAATGATTCAGATCATCAACCAAATTTAAATATTTGTCAAAGATAACACAAGTAAACACATCAGGTAGTTTTTAAATGAAGGTTTGTATTATTAGGGGAAAACAAAATCCAAAACTATATAGTTCTGTCTGATGCCACAGCATCTCAATTGGATTGAGGTCAGGACTTTGACTAGGCCACTCCAAAGTCTCCATTTTGTTTTTCTTCAGCCATTCAGAAGTGGACTTGCTGATGTGCTTTAGATCATTGTCCTGCTGCAGAACTCAAGTTTGCTTCAGCTTAAAGTGACAAACAGATGGCCAGACATTCTCCTTCAGGATATTTTGGTTCAGAGGTAAATTCATGGTTCCATTTATCACAGCAAGTCTTCCAGGTCATGAAGCAGCAAATTTTTTTTACTGTTGGTATGATGTTCTTTTTGTGAAATGCGGTGTTACTTTTACGCCACACATAATGGGACACACACCTTCCAAAAAAACCAACTTTTGTCTCGTCAGTCCACAAAGTATTTTCCCAAAAGTCTTGGGGATCATCAAGATGTTTTCTGGAAAAACTGAGCCTTTATGTTATTTTTGCTCAGCAGTGGTTTTCGTCTTGGAACTCTGCCATGCAAACCATTTTTATTTTGAAGTGCACAGTCTCTTTCTTATAATGGAGTCATGAACACTCACCTTAACTGAGGCATGTGAGGCCTGCAGTTCTTTGGATGTTGTTGTGGGGTCTTTGGTGACCTCTTGGATGAGTTTTCACTGTGCTCTTGGGGTAATTTTGGACGGCCTGGGTGTGACACCTGTGACACCTGTCCATTCAGCAGTCTTCCTCATGTATATACTGAACTAGAGTGAGAGATACACTATATTGTATACTATGAATTGTAGTTTACTACAATAAAATTGCAGTTTATTAAAAATATTTTTGATTTACTGGAATTTATTTTAATGCACCATAAGACCACCATAACATATCATCATATGTTTCAAAATAACAAAAGGCTGAATGTGCTCAAACATTATTCACATGTGTACAATAACATATGAAAGGAAAGGAAATTGAGAAAAAATTTTGCTGCCTCAAGTTCAAACCCATTTTATGTCTATAATAAAATGTAAAAAGATGTAAGCCAAACATGAGCCTGAGAAATTAATTTATCATCAAAAATGTGCTAAATCAGTAAATTCTCATCAGGTCATTATGTGCTATAGTTTTAAAGTTGCATAGTTGAATAAGAGGGTTGCTCGGTCTGTCTTCTGTGCTTCGATAAGCTTTTCTAGAGCCAAGAGAGACTCAAACACACACACACACACACACACACACACACACGTTGTCTGTCAGAATAGTCTCTGTTTATTAACAGCAAAAGATAGGGTTTTTATGTGCTTGACCAAACACATAAACCACCTTTAAGAACAGATGCAAAAGGAGACAGGAAGATAGCAGCAGGGAAGATTTAACACGTTAATATCAGAGCTATGAGGAAGAGATTAGAAATAATTCCTTTTATTTAAAATAATTCTCTTACATGTGCAAAAAGGAAAGAGCTTGTTTTTATTTTAGAATGCTTTGTGCTGCATTCAATCCTACTGCGATCAGGAAGAAAGAGCTGGGACCAATTGCCATGTAAAAAAAAAAAAAAAAATAGTCTACTATGACAATTAATAGCACAAAAATGTTTTCGGATCATTTAACAGTAGATCAATGATACCTTTAGAGAATTGTATAAACCGCTATATATGAATCAGAATGCCCTCAAGCCTCAGAAGAAAGTAATGTGTTCCATGATCAATTTCAATTCTAAACATTAACAGAAGATGCAAAAAGAAAATTAGATAAGGATTTAACAATTGATGAGATATCACAGACTATTCAAAATATTAAGAGCAGTAATAAGATCGATATAATTTTATAAACTATTTCAAAATAAATTTGGTTCACAATGACCAGAAAATATTTTTGCAAAAACAGCAAGTATTGGATAAAAAAAAAAAAAAAAAACATAATTTATGCTAAATCAAATGCCAAATAAAAAGCACTATACAATGCTAGGCAAGCCTCTGATCAAATAGAATGGCCATACTTATTTAAAGCTCTGACCAGATGGATTCAAATTATCAATAGCCAATACTAGAACAAATAATATAATTTCTAAACCATTCTCGCTAGAGCGACCTACAGGGATGTCCTCTTTCATTTATATTGGCCATAGAAAATTTAGCCATGGCAATAAGATGAACATATTGGGTATTCACATTGGGGGACAGGAACATAGAATATCTTTATATGAAGACAACATAATTTTTTTTAACAAACCAATCTGTCAGCATTCCAAATTTAATGCACCAACAATTTGGGAGATTTTCTGGATATAACATTAATAACACTGTCAGGCCAACTTAGATGGTAGAACAGACTTGGTTGTATTCGCATACAAACATAGTGGAAACAACTACAACTCCCAACTGTCACGTTCCATGTCACCCGAGTTCTAAACTCACCTGACCCAATAACCCAGGTGCCTACTCAGCAATGCAGAGATGTTGCGAAGTATCCGCTCACGTGAGTTTTTCCAGATGTTATCAAGCCGCGTTTGTTTGTGCCAGCTTTACTGCGTATGATCTTTATTCCGTTGTTTTGGTTTCCGATTTTATGATTGCCCCATGCAATTCAATTCAATTTTATTTTATTTAATTACTTTGTTTCTATGGAATGTGAATGTGTATAAATCAAAACGGTCAAATAGTCCCTGATGAGCAAGCTGAGGGCGACAGTGGCAAGGAAAAACTCCATCCTCATTTGGGTGAAACAGGAAGCAGGAATTGATCTGCATTTATACTGTGTGTTAGGTGGCAGGCAGTTCAGTATAACAGTTCATGTTAATTCATTTTAATATGAAGTCCAGGTAGCTATTGGAGGCTCAGGTAGACTTGTAGGAAATTCAAAGATCTCAAAGATGGTGGTGGCGGAGGGGGAGAGGTCCTCGTCCGGGCCTGGCGCGCGTCTTCCACTCCTGCTGTATCCAGGCTTCGTGGTATCCCGGTGCCGGGGTGAAGGAAACCTGGGCGGGCCGCGTCCGTGGTGCGTTGGACCTGGGCAGAGAAACACGTTGAGGTTGTCAGAGAATTTGTGTCACACCAAGAATTTACCTGGGAGAGGTGAGCGTTGGTCCGTGACAATTCCAGCGTGGCTTTCCGTTGTCGTAGTTGGGCCAGCTTCACCTGTAGGTCGCGGATCTGCTTCTCCAAGGCTTCCATCTCCAAATCCATCGAGTGCAGCTCCAATGTATCCTCACGGGCACTCAGAGGCAGACACACAACTGACAATATCTAAAAACGGAGATAATTGGTGTAAAAAAGGGTAGGAAAACTTGTGATAGCCGGGCTAACGAGCTAGCGATGCTAATGGGATAGCCGGCTAGAAGCAGTGTGCTGCAAAACAATTAAAACTTAGCGATATAACAGGCGTTTCGAGTGAGTACATTATGAAATACTATAAAATACTTATCTGTTGTATGTTTTTTTGTTAGAGGACGAAATTTGTCAATCTGGAGGAGCTTGGAAAAAAGCAGCGTCTCTCTCCAAAACAGCCAAGCCCTGAAGTTTAGAATGACTCAGGAGTGTTTCTTGCATGTTTATTTTTTTCCGCTGCGTCTATGGTGGCGAAGTATTCTGTTAGGGTGGTGGTCGAGGTGGACACAAATGCAGTCCAACATAGGATTTATTAAACAACACAATCAAACAAGGCTAAATGGTAAGCATTGACAAAGTAACAGGCAAGGGTTGGTCGATTGTCAAAACACGTTACACGCTCTCCCCTCTCCTGTTTTCTTTCCCTCTCTCTGTCGTGTTACACATGTCGTTCCTGAGCTCCCATTGATCCAGACTCCCTCTGCCCTCTGGATCTGTCTGACTCATCCTGGTGCCCCACTTCTGAAGATGGTTCTGGCCTCGACTGATGTTGACAGCTGTTTCTCTGAGGACTTGACTTGGCTGCAGTCGCTTGATAGTTCCGGATCCAAAACCGCTTCACCCCCCCTTCGCAAGATGGTACATGACACGCTGATCATCGGAGACGCCATCGTCGAGCACGTCCGTGCTACCACGGCTAAAGGTAAGATGCACACTCGCTGTTTACCTGGTGCTCGTGTTCTTGATGTCGCTGCACTGAGGAAGAACTTTGCAACTGTGGTCCTTCATGCTGGCACAAACGACACCTGGCTGAAGCAGACGGAGATCCTAAAGAAGGACTTCAGGAGCCTGGTTGAGAAGGTCCGCACATCACCCATGACAAGGATCATCGTATCCGGACCGCTTTCCACATTTCAGCGAGGATTCGAGAGGTTCAGGAGATTGTTTGCTTTTAATGAATGGTTACAATGTTGGTGTCAACAACAGAAATTACCCTTTGTTGATAACGGGAATGTTTTCTGGGAGCGTCTTAGGCTCTACCACACTGATGGCCTGCACCGTAGCAGTGCTACACTGCTACAAACCATCTGACTGGCGGTAAGTCATATCTTAGATTCCAAACATAATAACCACATTACAACTCACCATACTGATAGATGCGCTTACATAGCTTGTCCTATAGAAACTGTGTCTGTTCCCCGAATAGTGAGAAAAAAATAATAAATAATAATAAATTTGTTAAATTCGCCTGAAACAATCTGATAACCATAAAAGCAGAAGATGGCAAAATAAGTAATTGAAATCTACCTCTAAATTTTGGAGTTCTCAACATCAGATCCCTTGAGCCTAAAGCACTTATTATCTCAGATTATTGCCTTGACACACTCTGCCTTACTGAAACCTGTCTTAGACCTAATGAATATATTGGTCTGAATGAGTCTACTCCATCAGGATATTTCTATAAGCATGAGCTCCGTCTAACTGGTTGCGGTGGTGGTGTCGCAACTATCCACAATGTTACGCAGACAACAAGGCCCAGGTTCAACTCGTTTGAAGTACTTATCATTAATGTTGCACTCAGAGAGATACATAATAAACCCTTTCTATGTTTTACAATGTCCACTGTGTAGGACAGCAAGAGCTGTATAAACTTATCACCTCGGCTAAATCAACAACGTGCTTGTTAGATCCAATCTCAACCAGTTTTTTAAAAGAAGTGATGCATATGGTTGGAGAGGCGCTTCTAAACATTATTAATTCCTCATTACGTCTAGGTCATGTCCCTAAACATTTCAGAAGATCCCAGGTTCAAACCTCACAACCACCAAGTTGCCACTTAACCCTCAATTGCTCAGATGTAATAAGATTAAAAAAAAAAAAAAGTAAGTTGCTCTGGATAAGGGTGTCTGCCAAATGCGTAGATGTGGAAGTTGGCAGTTATTAAGCCTCTTTTTAAAAAATCCAATTTAGTTCCGAATGAAATAAATTACAGACCGATTTCAAACCTTCCATTTATATAAAAAATATTAGAAAAGGTAGTATCAGCTCAAATATGCACATTCTTGCAGGAAAACAACATCCTTGAAGAATTTCAGTCAGGTTTCAGGCCCCATCATAGTACAGAAACTGCATTAGTTAAGATTGCATGCTTCCCTTGGGTAACATCATTAGAGGACATGGGATTAGTTTCCATTGTTATGCTTATGATACCCAATTATATATCTCAACTAAACCAGACGAAATACCTAAGTTGTCTAGACTAACTGAGTGTGTCCAGGACATAAAAATTGGATGACCAATAACTTTCTTTTTCTAAATTCAGATAAGACAGAGATATTACTGTACTTATTGGCCCAAAAACCAGTACACAACAGCTCTCACAATTCTGCATTTAGAAGGATGTATTGTTACTACCAGCTCGACAGTAAAAGACCTGGGCATAATATTAGACAGTAACTTGTCCTTTGAAAATCATATTTCCAATATCACAAAAACAGCCTTTTTCCACCTTAGAAACATTGCCAAGCTTAGGAACGTTTTATCTGTATCTGATGCAGAAAAGCTAGTTCATGCATTCATGTCCTCCAGACTAGACTATTGTAATGCATTACTAGATGGTTGTCCTGCATCCTCAATAAACAAGCTTCAGTTAGTCCAAAATCTCCAGCCTCCAGGTTCTCACTAGATCCAGAAAATATGATCATATAACCCCAATATTATCATACCGGTTCATTTTAGAATTAATTACAAAATACTATTAATCACATACAAGGCTTTAAATGGTCTAGCTTCCTACCTACCTAACCAGTCTTCTGATACACTACATTTGTAAAATCCGCCATGTTCCTTAAGATCACAAAACGTTAGGTTACTTGCGTAACCCCGGTTCTCTGAAAACAGAGCGAGGTATCTCACTATGGGAAACGCCTCAGGCGTGATAGACTATGGAAGCACCAATCACACCACGTCTGCACGCAGAGCAGACCAATCACAGCTAAGATAGTGGCCCACCCCCTACATATAACCAGCTGTGATGCCCTGAAACGGCATTCTTAAGCACGCTCTTCCCCCGTGTAATGCGAGAAGGGAAGCTTGGTGAGATACCTCGCTCTGTTTTCAGAGAACCGGGGTTACGCAAGTAACCTAACGTTCTCTTTCAACAATCGCTCGGTATCTCACTATGGGAATGATATGGCCCACTCCCGTAGCGCATGCTTTTCCGAAGCCGCTGACAGACCTGGTGAAAATGAAACTGAAAACCCACATCTTATTTCCTTCATGAGCCGATTTTGAGCACCTCATGAGCCAATGTCGGCGCAGTGACGTCCAGACGGTAAAATCTGATAAACGTATGAGGGGAAGCCCAGCTTGCCGCTGCGCAAATGTCTCCTACCGAGATCCCTTTAAACAAAGCCCATGAAGTGGCCATACCCCGTGTGGAATGAGCCTTTACACCCATCGGGGAACTAAGACCCATAGCTGTATAAGCCGACTCGATTGCCTCCACCATCCAGTGAGAGAGACGTTGTGATGAGATCGGCTTGCCTATACACTGAGCAGCCCATGAAACGAACAGCTGATCATTCCTCCTGAATGCTCGCGTTCTGTTCACATACTGCCATAACGCCCGCACCGGACATAAAGTATGCAAAATGCTTTCTTCCTCCGAGGCGAACGGTGGTGGGTAAAAAGCATTCAGCTCTAAGGCAGTGCAGTTATAGCCCGAGTCCCAGACCTTAGGCACGAAGGCCGGGTTCGGCAATAGCACAACCTTTTTGCCATCAGGACTAAATTCCATACACGCCTCATGCACTGACAACGCATGTAACTCCCCCACTCGCTTAACCGAAACTAAGGCGAGGAGCAAGACCGTTTTCAGAGATAAAAGTTTCATATGAACCGTCTCCAACGGTTCAAAGGGAGCCCGGGTTAAGGCATTCAGGACCTTGGATAAATCCCATGACGGGATGCGTTGCTTTAGTACTGGTCTCAGACGCCTCACTCCTTTCATAAAACGGCATATAAGAGGGTGACGACCAACCGAAGCTTTTTCAATGCCAATGTGGCATGCCGAAATAGCGGCCAGATAAACCTTAATGGTGGAAAAGGCTCTGCCGCTGTCCATTAAGTTCTGTAAGAAACAGAAAATATCCGACACCGAACACTGGAAAGGAATAACTCCGCTACGCGCACACCAGTTCTCGAAAACATGCCATTTGAGATTGTACAATGAGCGCGTTGACGAAGCTCGAGCGCACTGGATAGTGTTTATAACTTCCTGGGGAAGCCCGAGCGCATTCAGATTCAACCTTTCACGGGCCAGACCCAAAGGTTGATTCTCTCCGGGTGGGGGTGAAGTATCTGACCTCCTGCTTGTGACAGAAGTTGCCAGGGCTCCCCCTGAAGGAGCTGGACAATCTCCGCCAGCCACAGCCTCCCTGTCCAACGAGGGGCTACTAGGAGGAGAGATAATCCTTCTTCTCTTACCCTGTCTAGGGTGGGAGAAATTAGGCTTAGCGGTGGGAATGCGTAAAGCAGCCCGCTTGGCCACTCGTGTGCCATCGCATCCACACCTAATGGGGCATTCACGTCCTTTAGAGAGAAGTAAAGCGGACACTTTGCGTTTGCCTGCGAGGCGAAGAGATCTACGGCAGCTCTGCCGTACTTTTCCCAAATCTGATTCACCACCTGTGGGTGAATTGTCCATTCTCCGTATAACGGATTTCCCCTTGAAAGGAGATCCGCTCCTACGTTGAGAATCCCTGGAACGTGCGTCGCGCGCAGTGAGCTGAAGTGCGCGCTGCTCCAAACAATCAGCTTGCGCGCTAGATTGTGGAGTTGTAGCGAGCGCGTTCCCTCTTGACGATTGATGTATGCCACCACCGTCGTGTTGTCTGTTCTGACTAAAACATGGCATCCCCTTAAAAACGGTAGGAAATGTCTGAGAGCCAGAAATTGCACTCCTAGGAGGGACGCATCCGTTGTCACAACCTTTCTCATGGACACGCTGCCCAACGGAGCCCCCGCCCTGAATAGGGAGGGGTCCCTCCATTGATGAAGAGCCTCCACACATTCCGCGTCCACACTCTGCGCGCGAGGTGTCGGCGAGGACACAGATGTTTCGCCGCTACCCATCGCTGGAAGTCTCTCATTTTGAGCAAACCCAGTGAGATCACTGACAGCGAAGAGGCCATCATACCTAGAAGGCGAAGGCACAACCTGAATGTCACCAGGTTTCCCCTGCAGAAATGGCTCAGACACTGATAAAACGCAGTTATCCTCCTTTCTGAAAGAATAGCGCGATAGGTCACCGAGTCTATCCTTAGACCCAGATACTCTATCCGCTGTGAGGGGATCAACCGGCTCTTGGCATAGTTGATTCTGAACCCCAAACTCGTGAGATGGGACGAGATACGCATCTTTGAGATCTACCGCAGAAAACCAATCCCCCCTTTGGATGGAGCGAGTCAGAGCTCCGACCGTGAGCATCCTGAATTTGTATTTTCTTAAGTGCCTGTTCAAAGCACGCAGGTCCAGTATCGGGCGCAATCCCCCTCCTTTCTTTGGGATTAGAAAATAGCGGGAGTAATAACCGTTCTGAGTTTCCCCCACTGGAACTCGTCTTATAGCCCTCTTTTCCAAGAGGGTGGAAATTTCTTCCTCTAAAACCTGAACTGACTCCCCTTTCGCCATAGATGCTATAACCCCGTTGAAAGGAGGGGGTTTGACTGCAAACTGAAGCCTGTAACCTTTGGTTACCGTAGCGCGGACCCATGGAATAGGAGAACACTCCGTCCAGGCTTCCCACTGAAGCGCCAGAGGATTTAGGCAAACTGATTCCATAGATGGAGCGTTGGCGCCATCTAGTAGGCGGAGAAAAAACCGGCCGGGATCTGTCTGGCCCAGAGACCGGTTTATCTCTTGGTTCATTGATTTTATTGTTTTTTTGGCTTCCTGCGCCCTTGGCAATGAGCCTGGATGCGACAGGTGATTTTTTATTTGCTCTGGGTTCAGAAACTGAAGTGCTTCGTGAACATGCACTTGAGAACTTGTGCTTAAACTCCGCAGACCACATTGAACTGGTGGTTGAGTTTGCACGTGAGGCGTTACTGAAAACCCTCCTTGGAACGCTGCGTGTTGAGGAAACACTGAACTGGCCTGAACACAGCCTAACATTCCTTTTATCCACATCCTCCGCTTCTTTGCGGGTGGGGGAAAAGATGTGTTGAACTCGGGATGCAGAGTTTGTGTCCTAGGTCTCCTTCTTCTTTTTGCTAGAAGGGTTAGAAGACCTGGATCTCACCGCCGTTGCAGCGAATGACTGCTTTCCCCATGGCTTAGCATTCGGAGCTGCGGGGGGGCGAGCCGCCTGCTCCGCGCTCTGGGGTCTCGCAGGTCTAGGCGCGTTCACAAACCTCCTGTTCTGTGCCGGAGGGACTGGCCGAGGGGGAAGAGGAGGGCGCAATGGCCTTTTTCTCGGCAAACAGATGTCAAATGCCTCTCCTTCCTTCTTCTGGAGATCGCACCTCTGCCTCATTGCCTCTACCGCTGGACCGAACAGACCGCTCGCATTCAAGGGAGCGTCGAGAAAATCTAATTTCTCCCGTTCCCCGATGCTTGAGAGGTTCAGCCATAGCGATCTTTCGCCCGCGACGGCGAGAGCCATAGTTCGGCCGCAGCTCTGCACCGCACCGCGTGAGGCATGCAGGTTGAGATCTGTTATATTACAGATCTCTTCCCAGACAGATGGGCTTGGGTTACTTGCGTCTAGCTGCTTGCCCAGCTCCTCCAATAATTCGGCTTGGTAGGCCATCAACATTGAAGTTGCGTTAAGAGCTCTGACTGCCAGCGCCGAAGACTTATAAATCTTCTGGTACATGGATGCGGTAAAGCGATCCATTTTACCCGGAAGCGCCGGACTAGTGGATGAGAGGGCGGTCCGCCTGTTTGGATGCAGGTGGTGGGCCACCGACTGCTCCACTGGGGGAGGATTAGAGAGACCGAGCGTCTCCATCTCACTCGCATCCAGAGATGAGTAACCCTTGACAGGCACCCGATGAGAAAAGGGTCTATCCCACGATTTTTTCATCTCCGTTAAACACACCGGCAAAACCGGAAGCAGCTGTTTCGTCGGGGGAAGGCGGGAGGGGAGCCTTTTCCCGTCATATATGTCCCGCTTAACGCTTGGATCGCCCGGAGTTACCGGCCAGGTGATGCCCAGCTTAGCGGCCGCGCGTTTGCAGACCTCGATCATATCGCAGTCCACCCCCGCCGATGTCGCATCGCCACTCTGCGCGCTTGCTGGCCTGGATGGTTGGGTCAGCGGGAGGATCGCATCCTCCTCCTCATCATCCGGTTCCTCTCGGAGGAGGCGAGCTAACATTTCCTCGTCCTCCTCCTCATCTCCCTCAACTTCGTCGCCGTCCGCCAGCAGCTGCTGGTCGAAAAGTGGTGTAAACTCCGGGGACTCCGAATCCATAATATCCCCCCATGAAGTGAGATCACGTGGGGGAGAAGGCTGGGTCCCTTTAGTCGAAGGAGAGGCAGTAGCGAGGACCGGATCCTCTTTGGAGGACGCCGCCACTCGGAGCCTTCTTTCCAGTATTCTAGTCGGCATAACCCGACAGTGCGCACAGTTCTCTGCATCCGCCAGCGCGGCCTGGGCATGCTTGACCCCCATGCATGCGATACACATAGGGTGAGTGTCGCGGCCCGAGATCATGAAACCGCACGCTGCCGGGCATGAGCGCGAAGGAGCCTCCCTCACCTTCTCCGCGGATGGTTTGGAAGCGGACATGGTGAGTCAAAATGTTCTTTTAATAGCTCGCCTCAATGCGTTAGCTAGGATTAGCGACACTCAGTAACGAGTGGAAAGAACAAATAAATTAAAGAAAAATAAAATAAAACCCACAACAGGTTTTCGCTTGGCTGTACTGTGTTCGGCAACGTTAACCTTGACGGTACGTTTATGAACTGAGGCAGCGCAGCCTGTGGTGCTGAGGAAAAGTCTTCACGGGGAAGAGAACAAGAATGCCGTTTCAGGGCATCACAGCTGGTTATATGTAGGGGGTGGGCCACTATCTTAGCTGTGATTGGTCTGCTCTGCGTGCAGACGTGGTGTGATTGGTGCTTCCATAGTCTATCACGCCTGAGGCGTTTCCCATAGTGAGATACCGAGCGATTGTTGAAAGAGAACCCCGGACTTCTGGTAGTTCCCAGAGTTTCAACATCTACAAAAGGAGGTAGGGCATGTTCATATTTAGCTCCAAAGCTTTGGAATAGCCTTCCTGAAAGTGTTTGTGGGCTCAGAGACAGTTTCCCAGTTTAAAAGTAGACTCAATAAGCATCTTTTTAATCTGGCATGCACGTAACTTATCCCATAACCTTATACTCCAGTATATCTATCCTGAATGGCAACTATGCTAATTCTCTCCGTTTGTTCTGTATTCTTCTACCCATCCCAAGGCATCTGGAGACTGTGCCAGCTTCAGTAGACAAAGGCCAACCCTGCGAGGTTCCTGAGGCATCCAGAGAAGGACCAGCTTCAGCTGCTTTATGATGGTTGGAGCTACGCACGCTGCTCCGGTGCTTCCAGTGATGCAGAACCCATCTGCCCTTTGCACCTACTGACTCATCCCTATGCTGAACTGGACTTCATGTTAATTTAAAGAACGTCTGTTAATATTGAACTTTCAACTGCATAACACACATGATGTTAAATAATTCGTTATCACCCAAATGAGGATTATTTCCCTGATTGAGGCTGGTTCCTCTCAAGGTTTCTTCCTATTGCCATCTCAGGGAGTTTTTTCTTGCCACTGTCGCCGTCATCCTTGGCTTGCTCATCAGAGACATTTTATTCATCATTCACTCATTCATCTCATTATTATCTAGACACATTTTTCTCACACATACACACTTCCATTAATTTTTTATTAATTTTGTTTTTTTGTTAAGCTGCTTTGAGACAATGAACATTGTTAAAAGCGCTATATAAAGAAAATTGAATTTAATTGAATTGAATAGAATACTGAACGAACTTCATCAGACCCTTCTGACCAAAAAGGCTCTAAAAAGGGCCACTGCTGTCTGGAACCAAGGCAGGGCACCACTTCCTTCCAGCATTTTCTTGATTTCACAACAGTTATTTAATGAAAGTTTTGGTTTTGTGAATACACTACGTGCCATGAAAGCCCAAGTTTTATAGCCATCTCGGTAAATGTCACGGCCCTTTGGGTCAATCAGAGGTCATCAGAGGCGCACAGGCATCTGCAGAACAGGTGAGACCAACAGCACTGAGCAGGTGGTGCCTTATACGCAGAGACAGCAGAGTGGGCGCATGAGCCGACAGCAGACTACTTTTTCCTAGGAGAACGGGATTTTGAAACAGTTGATTCTGGGGAGACAGGAGATTCAAGTTGAGTTTAAGAAAAGATTATGTACCGAGGCAAGCCAAGGAGGCCTTTTTAAAGGCCACGCGGACACTACGTGGTGCATTTGTCTCCAGCCCTGGTGAGTATAGGTGGCCCTCCCCCTTGTTAGGTGCAATAATAAGGCAATAATATATTTTAACAACCAAGTTTACCATACAATAAAAATGGTACCTTGTGCCCTTTATCAGCCCTAAGGGTACTTTGGTTTCCTCCCACAGTCCAAAGACCTGCGGATTAGGCTAACCGGCATTCCCAAATTGCCCGTAGTATGTGTGTGTGCCCTGCGATGGATTGTCAATGATGCATCATGTCCAGGGTGTACCCCGTCTCATGCCCTAAGTCTCCTGGGATAGGCCCCAGGCCCCCTGCGACCCTGAATATAGGATAAAGCGATATAGATGATGAGTGAGTGAACCTAAAGTTCACACAAGCTCAGAAACTTGTATCAAGCATAAGAAGACATGACAAATTAAGCCTCGTGTTTGCTGGAATCACCTGCAGTCTTCTGTTAATTTTCAAAGATTCAGAGATTAGGGGGACTTCCAGTTGAGTTTTATGGAGTAGGAAGTGAATTTGGGAGCTCCCACCGATTTCGATTAAAATTGTTATTCATTCGCGCTTTGTGGCCATAATTGTAGTCCTGTTTTATTCTCTAGTTCGTTGTGTTTTGAAGTTTTACTCGATACTGTGTAAAATGGCAGCAAAAAATATAAAAACTTGCAGTCCTATTCAAACACAATATTTGCAAACCGTGACCACATCCTCTGGTGAGTCGTCCTCACCTGTAAAGCCCCCCTCGGGCCAAGCTAATCCCGATATGGAGGCTCTTAAGGTCGAGTTGCTGACCTCGCTGAGGAAAGATATCGCGGATATTTTAAAAAAAGAACTTCAAGATACTCTTGGTGAGGCTTTGTCTACCATTAAGTCCGACTTACAAGCAGTGAAGACGCAGCTGTCGATTGATAAAGCTGCTAGTGATGCTACCGTGTCCGAGCTAAAAGGTACGGTCAGTGAGATGGAGCACGCACTCATTGTGTGCTCGGATGATATAACTGAAATGAAAAATACTATCAAGTGCCTCACAGCTAAAGTAGCCAAGCTGGAAAATAAATGTGAAGACTTGGAATCCAGGACGCGGCGTAACAATGTTAAGATAGTGGGAGTAGCAGAGAGCCCTGAAACCTGTTGAAGGAAGCGTTTAATCTGGAGAAGGAGCCGCTTTTGGACCGTTCCCATAGGACCCTCCAACCCACACCCAAGCCCGGTGACCGTTCGCGAGCCATTGTATGCAGGTTTCATTACCACATCGACAGTTGACATCCGTGTGTTAGTTCTTCTGATTATTCTGGCATTGTAATATCTGATCATTCACCACTGTTATTGGATATTCACTTTTCTACCTATAAACGTAGTCCACCACTAAATTAATTCTCTTCACTTAATTAATTCACCACAGATTTAATTCTCTTCTTTTGGCAGATAAAGAATTTTGTGAATTCATTTCAAGTTCTATTGAGGAGTTCTTGTCCTTCAATCAAGGCAATTCAGTTTCATATTCATTGTTATGGGAGACACTTAAATGCTACCTGAGAGGTCAAATTATATCGTATTCTGCTCTTGCTAATAAAAAGATTAATGCTAGGCTTAAAGAACTTACAACGGCGATTAGTAACCTTGACCAAAGTTATACTTCGCGTTTGATACCTAGTATTAAAACCACTTATGACACTATTACTACTGATCCCTTGGAAATTAATTCTACCTTTAAAACATTTTACTCTTTGTTATACAAGTCTGAATCTCCGACGGACAAAGCTAAAATGAATTAATTTATTTATAATCTTTCAAATCCTGTTATTGATACTAATATACTAGTAATCTTCGGGTCCTCTAAACGACAATCATCTGTTTCCCCCATCAATCCTGGACTCGACATTCTCAGTGTGGTGTGACAAGGGTATAAAACAATTTAAACATTTATATGTGGATGGTGTCTTTGATAGTTTTGCCAATCTGTCATCACGTTATGGTCTCCCAATTACTCATCTGTTTCGCTATTTTCAAATTCGAAATTTTGTTTCTCTAATTTCCCCTCTTTACCTCCAGAGCAGCAGTGGGAAACTATGCTATCACTTATCTCTTATCATAGAGGAACCATTTCAAAACTATATGATACTATCCTGTCTCTTAGTAACCACTCAAATGTTAAGCTTAAGCGTACATGGGAGGGGGAACTAGGAATTCAAATACAGGAAGAGTCCTGGGAACAGGCTATAGAGAGAGTACGGTCTTCCACCTCTTGTGCTCGTCTTGGACTTATTCAGTTTAAGGTTATACACAGGGCACATTTTTCTATGTCAAGACTTTCAGAATTGTATCCGGCAGTGGAAAACAAATGTGATAAATGCAATGGATCTCCCTGTCACCTTAGTCACATGTTTTTTCTGTGTCCTAAGCTGGACGATTTCTGGACAGGTTATTTTGACATTATGTCAACTGTTCTTGGGGTAACTCTTCAACCTTGTCCTCTCATTGCTATATTTGGGATTCCTGATTGCTCACTATCACTTAATTCTATACAAAAGGATATTATAGCTTTCACGTCCTTATTAGCAAGACGTCTGTTATTGTTGCATTGGAAGTCTGCTAAATATCCTGCTATATCTCCCAATGGCTTACTGATGTCATGTTTTTTTTAAAACTTAAAAAAATTAAATACACATTGAGAGGATGTACAGCCAAATTTTTCCACAATTGGCAACCCTTCATTACCTACTTTACTAGTTTAGAGGAATTGCCTGATTAAATGTATACCTGTTGTTATATTTATGTAATATGTTGGTTGGTTGTGTTGAGCCGAGTGGAACCAGGGGTGTGGGGTGGTTTGGTTGTTCTTTGTTTGTTTGTTTTTTGTTGAGTGTGTTATATATATTTATTTAGGAAGGAGGGAGTTTCGCTGCAGACTTGTTGCTTTAATATACTTTTGCTGCCCCCTAGTGTCAGTTACTTGAAAAAAGCGAGTGGAGTTCTACATGCGGTTAGTTTCACTTCAATGTTTGAATGCCATCTTTTGTTTTGTGTTGATGTAACCCGCTGAGAAATGAAGGGGTTAAAATTCTTGGAGTGTGACAGTGTAATGTAGATGGAATGCATTTATGTATGCTGTCTGATTGTGAGTGGTGGTGTAAAATTTATTTTGTTACACGGTTGTTATTTTTATGTTTAAAATGTATGGTCATATCTAAAAGTGAAAGGAAGAGAGGAAGGAGGAGTCAGAGGTTGCGGATGACACAGAGCATAACCCTAGGAGAAAGACTTTGACACAGTCTTCCTAAATTCTACCTGAGCCTTCAATAACTAAATGGATTTCATATTAACGTAAGGACATTATTTGTTATATTGAACAGCCGCCTAACACACAGTATGACTGCAAAACAATCACTGGGCGACCGTTATCGCCCAAATGAGGATGGGTTCCCTGTTGATTCTGATTCCTGCTACTACCAAGGAAGTTTTTCCTTGCCACCGTCGCCCTTGGCTTGCTCATCTGCCAAGGGTGATTCTTACACATTTAATACACAATTCTATAATTTCATTTTGATTCTGTAAAGCTGTTTTGTGACAATGACCACTGTTAAAAGCACTATGCAAACAAAATTTAATTGAATTATCTGCTGAAAGAGGCCACTGCAATCATAAAACACGTCCATGAAAGGGTGTACATGGTCAACAACAGTATTTAGGTAGGTGCTAAGTGTCAAAGTAACATTCATATGAACGGTGGGACTAAAGGTTTCCTTACCCAACGCATCATACTGCCTTCACCAGCTTTACCTCCTTTCGTTCTTAACTCCATTACTGAAAGTTCATTTCCCCTCCTCCACGTAGAAGTGCTTTCTCAGCTCCCAGGACACCTGATTATCTAATTAACAGTCTTTTCTTAATTGAAGCAGGTGTGGTAGAGAAGGGAGGCATGGTGGCATAGGGGTTAGCACTGTCGCACCTACATGCTTGAGTGTTTGATTCCCGCTTCAGGTCTGTATGCATGGAGTTTGCATGTTCTCCCCATGCTTGGTGGGTTTCCTCCGAAGGCTCCGGTATCCTCCAACAGTCCAAAGACATGCGGATGAGGATAATTGGCGTTAAAAGTGTGTCCATTATATGCTTTCATAAAATAAATACACGTTTTACCCAGTATATTCATTAAAATACACAGCAACACAAAATTGCATGGTGTAGCAAAGTTTAATACATACATGTTTATAAACAGTATGTACAGTGAAGTTCATGTGAACGGTGGTTGTTTTCATAAATATAAATTACTCCTGGTGCTCCTTAAAGAATAAAGGGTTTCTTTGAAGAAAGACAGAGATGAGTTCCAAGTCCTTGTAACACTCATGCCTCTGTTCCATTGTGAGAAAGTGTTTTCCACTTCCACAGTCCATGACAGGCACCAACAATACTCAGCCTCTTTCCATCAAAGATCTTGTTTAAAAACCAACATCCCAAAGGCCTCCTTTCTCTCTAGATACACGCACTACAAAAAGTATGAAAATTACTTTAACAGTGCAATATATGCCTCATTCAGGATAATGCCACTTTTCTTCTTAATGCAACATACTAAAATCCCATTTTATTAGACAAAAGAATAAGGCACAGATGGGGGGGAGGGGGGGCTATAAGAAAACAAAGCATTTACTAGCACAGCAATCTAATTTTGGCCTATTTAAGTTGGGTAACAAAAACTCTGTTTCCTGCTCCACAAGTTTTTGCTCCAATACAGACATTTCCACTTGGCATCATGTCAACATTCGTACTGTTTCTAACTTGCAATTTATAGAGTACAATTCTTTTAGTGCAACGTAGATATGACAGTACCTATTATTAGGCAAACAGCGACTGAAAAAGTACAGCTTTATGTTTAGTTAGTGTTTCAACAAGTCCTGCACTGATGCAGATTTCTATCATCATGTGGTTGATTGGAGCAAATTTAACCTACACAATCAGCTATGGGGATGTGGGGTCATTTTTCTTATATCATTTAATTAGGCCTGTTACAAAAGTACAAATGCCTATTTAAAACATTTCAACTTTGCCTTTTAGCAAATCAGGTGGTTTGGGAGCAGGGATAACGCTAAAATGTTCAAGACAGGGAGTGCTCATTTATAATACATATTTAAACAACTCAGATTATTTTGCATCAAATATGTGGTTGAATATTATTTTTTCCTCCATAAAGCAACAAAAACCTTAATAACTGTACTGGGAATTCTCCATTTTCTTTTCATGACAGAAGAATAGACAAATAAGTGAGGCACTTCCAAGCTCCCAGATCCGGTCATACTTCAAATACTTTTTTATATTTATTCAGTAGTCCACAGGACTAACAGGGCTTTACGCTTTTATATCATGTTAGCCCCATAAGACCCAGAGAGCTTAACAAACAAGGAGGCTTGAGCTCCACTAATTGGATCATCAGTCTACAGATGTAGGAGGGGACTGTTGTCCCCATTTCTACCTGGTGCCTCCATACACAGTCCACTAGCACTGACGATTGAATCATGTCTTTCTGTTCCAATTAAGATCTGGGTTGGGTTTGGGTTCCATGGTTCTCTCCAAGGGAGAGAGGGACTCAAGAGGTGATTTCAGCACCTGAGGTGAACGTGGGTCAAGCAGAGGAGGGGGTTTGTCAGGGTGAAATGCCCTGTAATGATCAGGCCCCATGACACCCCGATGATCAGCCACCCTTCGAAAGTCCTGACCGTAGCCCCCTCCACCTCCTCCCTGGTGGTAGTTTGCAGAGCGGTAGTCATCTGTGCGTCTCCTCTTTGGGTCTGGATGCCTGTAAGAACAAACACCACATTTATAAAAACAAAAAATTATAGTTCACAACATAAGGGACTGAAATCTCAGGCTCTATAATTCACTTGTAATAATTATAATTCAATGTTTTCATTTTATAGTCATTTAGTTTCATTTATTTCGGTATTATCTACTACAAATTTAAAGAACACAAAATTTAAGATGACCCAAAACCCTACATTGTAAACCCGATTAAGTTAGCAAAACTCAAAATATTTGAGATAATCAGTAATTTTTCCAATTTTAAGTAAACAGAACCATCAATTTTTGAGTTTGCTGAATTTGTGCAAATCAAAAAAATTGTTGCAGACCATCCAGCACGGGAATTGAACCCAGACTTTCCACTTGGCAGGCGAAACACTTACCACTGCGCCACGAGTGTACTATAGATTTTACATTGGTGGACGTTTTACTCAAGTTATTGTTACTTACATACTCAAAATTATTACTCATTATTTAGGTTAACAGTACTCAATGTGTTTAATTACTTTGAGCATTAGGGTTTACAGTGTACACGCGTAGACTTTCTAATTACACATGATAAAATCTAAAGGCTCACTGTGTTAACATTTACTTTGCTTAAATTCGATACTAATAAAATTTTATTCTACATTTGTACTGTAATTTTAGTACTGTGATTATGAATTCGTTTAACTACAATGTTACACTTGATTTTATCCGCTACTACATGCAGCTCTAAAGGAACTGTGGCTCATTAATCCTTGAGAGCATGAACTAAGGGCTGACGTGTCGGTCTATAGTTATATAGCGCCACTCAATGGTAAAAGCCAGCAACTGCATACCGTCGCTGTGAGGTGCGGCGACAAAAATAGAAAACGGCTCGTCACACATCTGTATTTGATGCCTAAAATCTTTTTTAATTCCATGGATATTCACTGTATCTAAGTCAATATCATAAGCCAATTAAATTTTCTTCTTACTTTTTAAACTTACTGTATTTGTATATAATGATGACCTATGTCTAAATTTTACTAAAAATTAATAAAACAATGTTTTGCTAATGAACCATAGTGCCATGCAAGAGTATATTATAACCTTTCAATGTTACCATCTTTTGTCATGTTACCACCACAAACGTAAATGTATTTTATTTGGGATTTTATGTGATAAACCAACACAAAATGGAAAATAATAAATGGTTTAAATTTTTAATGCTTTAAACAAATAAAACTCTGAAAAGTGAGGCGTGTATTTGTATTCAGCTGCCTGTGCTCCAATACCCCTAACTAAAAGCCAGTCTAATCAGTTGCCTTCTGAAATCACTTAATTAGTAAATTACCTGTGTGTAATTTAATCTCAGCATAAATACAGCTGTCCTATGAAGCCCTTAAAGATTTATTAGATTACATTATTTAAAAAAGAGCATCATGAAGCCAAGCAACATACTAGACAGGTCAGGAATATAGTTGTGGAGAAGTTTAAAGCTTTAAAGGTTAGGTTATTAAAAAAATCCCCCAAGCTTTGAACATCTCATGGAGCACCAAAAATATAAAGAGTATGGCACTGCAACCACCAACTTACCAAGACATGGCAATCTACCTAAACTGTCAGGCCAAGAAAGGAGAGCATTAATCAGAGAAGGCCAATGGCAACTCTGGAGAAGCATGGTAACTCTGAAGAAATACACAGATCAGCAACTATTAACTATTAGTTATGCACTCCACAAATCTGGCGATCATGGGAGAGTGGCAAGAAGAAAGCCATGTGGGGGGCATAGCAAACATGTGCTTTGGTATGATGAGACCAACAGTGAACTTTTTGGCCTAAATGCAACCAACACTGCACATCAGCCTGAAACATCATCCTGTGGGGATACTTTTCTTCAACGGGGTCAGGGAAGCTGTTCAGAGTTGGTAGGAAGATGGACAAAGCCAAATACAGGGCAATCTTAAAAGAATGGAAACTAGGCCAGAGGTTTACCTTCTATCAGGACAACAACCCTAAAATACAGCCAAAGCTACAACTGTAATGGTGTAGATCAAAGCATATTCATGTACTAGAATGACCAAATGAAAGTCCAGGCATAAATCCAACTAAGAATCTGTGGGAAGACTTGAAAATTGCTGTTCTCAAATGCTCTCCCAGTCTGACTTAGTTTGCACTATTTTGCAAGTAAGAATGGGCAAAGATTTTACTCTCTGTGAAATGTTGGTAGAGACATATCCCAAAAGGCTTGCAGCTATAACTGCAGCAAAAGGTGGTTCTACAAAGTATTGACTCAAAGGAGCCGAATTCAAATGCACAAACCACTTTTCAAATATTTATTTGATAAAAAGTTTAAACAAATTTTTTTTTCTTGTGCTTCACAATTATGTCACTTTGTATTGGTCTATCACATAAAATCCCAATAAAATACATTTACGTTTTTGGTTGTAAAGTGACAAAATGTGTAAAGGTTCAAGGGGTATGAATACTTTTGCAAGGCACTGTATTAGAAAAGTATACATGTTTGAACACTAAAGCCTAGAATTGAACTGTTAATAAATTGTGGCTTTTTATCAGCAGTAAATAAAATGTTTCGTACCTGTCATAATAGTCACGGTGATCGCGATGATCTCGATCGTTGCTGTACTGATCATACACCCGTTTACGGGCTGAGCCTTGGTTCCGGAAGCCACTACTGCGGTACAGGTCTGTGTGTGCCCGCCGGTTACTGTAATGATGATCCTTATACCGATGCTGATCATAAGAGTGATGCCGGTCACCTTGCCATGGCTGGTTACTGTTTCCTGGGTAGGTATATTTACGTTCCCTTTGCCAATCTCCCCGATCTATGGATAAAACAATTAATGCCAGGGAATTTTAGGCAAAATAATCCTATGATAATTGTAATAGAGCCACAATAAATATTAACATATTGCTGCTTTTATTTAATGTAACTTATTTGGACAGAAAATTTGCTTATTTTAACCTTTCCTGGAGAAAAAAATTTAATTACTGGAAAACTTTAACATGTCTTAAATTATTTAAAGCATCCTCAAATTCAATTTAAAGCTCAGCTTATCTGCTCTTCCAGGTATAATTAATAAATCATTCAACTTTGCTAAAAAAAAACCCATGTTCATTAGTTCTCACAGTCTTTAGAGAAGTGTCTCTTGTGCTGGTTGTAGAGCTCACGGTGGTGTGAGTGGGATGGGGGTCCTGTTGGGAGATTTTGTGGTGGGTGTGGTTTGGATGAAGGCTGTGTGCCAGTGGAGTCCCAACTCGATCCAGTAGGTTCAGGACGAAATGGCTTCTTTCTGGCTGGGTCATCTTTCTTCTTATGCTCTTTCTGAAATAGACAGTATGCAGAAGAGGACAAGAAAAGGGAAGAAATTAATAAATACTATTTTTGTAAATAGATCATAATTTGAAAGCAAGTAGGCCTACCTCTTCCTCTTGAGAACGTTTCTTTTGAGCCATTTTGTACAGCCTGTGCAGTTTCTTTGCTCCAAACTCCGTGAATTTGGACACAAAAATCCAGAGATTTCTGAAAGGAGAAAAAAAGCTAATTCAGAATAAATTCTTTCAAGAAACAATGTGTTCAACAAGCCATATAAATAACTTACTAGAAATCTGTCCACTCACTCATGCAATAAATCTATACAAAATAAAATATAAAAAACTATAATGTTCCTGGTACTAAGATTATTCAAGATGATAGCAAGTGTTCAATATCTGTCATGGTATACATGTGTGATCCTTTACTTAATCATAAACATGTAAATCCTTTTAGGATTAGTTTAAATGTATTTAAATAAAATTTATTATTATAACTAATAAAATAAGTAATTTGCTGTATTTTGGTAATTTACTGACCTCATTGACCTGCACAAATAAAGCATCACTTAGACACTGTATTATCTCACTGTTGATCCAAACAAAACAGTTAATTAAATTTTGGTGAGACCTGCGCCAGGTTTTGACGTGTTCCGGGTCGCTGTAGGCTTTAAGGCACTCTGTGATTCGATCTCCAATCTTCAACAGGCAGGCACGTGTGTGCTGTAGCTGCTCCTGCACTGACAGGACTTCATCAGGTTTATCCAGTTGTTTAAGAGCTTTCTTCACTGGCCTCATTCGCTCTTTACACTAAACACAGGTTACCCAAGTTAAAATGAATTAAAAGTTAAGTAGGTTTTGACATTATAAATTAAACTATTTTTTCCTGTTTTCTCCTCTATACAGTTTTTTTCTACCAGAAGCAGGATTGATTATATATAACCCAAAGTAGAAAATAAAATGGAAAACAATGTACTGTAAATACAGATGACAGGCATAAAAATAAACACAAGGACAGAGAGATAAAGAAAATCTCTTTTCACACATAAATCATGCTGATTTAAATATGAGGAGTCGCCCCCAAATACTGCACTTTCCCAGGGTTTTGGTAATTCATACAGAAGCCACAAATTATGTGATGTGTAGCATAGGTTATGGAAATACTGCATATTCTACTGCTTTAAACCCAACAAGGTGTGGGTTGAGGTGCTTCAGCCAGCTGTGCACATTTACATATGCAGATGGAGCGCACTGCTCTCTCCTCAATTCACTGCCATTTCTCATGCAATGCTCTGCTCAGGGGTCGCTCTTTCCTTAATTGAGCGTTGTGTGACTTAAATGAGTCACTTAAATGAGGGAAAAAAGCTGCCTTTAAGTCCTATCTTTCATGTTAGAATGAGCACAGTGCTCATGGAAACATTAAATATTTGAATGCAATCCAAAAAGTAAAATCCTATCACAACTGTCTCTTTTTGATGCACTACAACTTGGGAACAAAGTGAATAGTTCAAGTTTTCTGAAGTCATTCTTACATCAAAATGGTGCCTATAGGTACATAACAATAGGTCTTGGTCATTATAAATTTTTCTGTTCTGCACACTGACCAAGAAGTTTGCCACTCAGGATGCGGGTACAAAGTAAGTAAACAGCATCAAATTCGTTAAGGTTCGTCACATGCAAAAATGCACTCCAAAGTTCAGCTGAAACTCATATGAAGCTTCTCCAGTAAGGTTGGCCATGCAGCTATTTCCATAAAACATGTATACATTACATACAGTATGTACTAAATACATCATAACTTCGAAAGTTACCACTAGCTCAGTGGCACTGCAGAAGCTTCAAATTAGTCTCAGTTGATACACAACTCTATTTCAACTTAAAACACACTTGAAAAATCCAAATCCAAACTAATCCTTGACATGCAGTATGTATGTCTGGTCTACACTATATATAGTTGAAACTAGATATTTACAAATATCTTTTTTTTCCTTTACTGTCAAATATTAAAACAAACCTTTTCTGTTTTAGATCAATAAATATAAAAAATTCTTGCATTTGTTAAATGTCAGAATTGAGCAAGGGAGAATTTTATAGATTTTTTTAAAAATTACTTTCATTAGTCAAAAATTTATATACAGTAGGTAGGAGACCAGTATGTGTCTTGCCGTCACACTCAATTAATGAAAAGTTTTAGAACGGGGAAAGAATTGTATATATCAAAAACAATGTTTAATAATGTAGACGTCTGTGTGCAACAGTAACCCTCAGTGAGTGTAGTTATCTTTAGTGTAGAGTCTGTTATCTTCTTTGTGCTTCTGCAGTGCATCCAGCTATAAAATGAAGAGGTATTCATCTTGACCTGGCGAAGCTGTCAACTTGCAAAAGTAGTTTGTTGTAGATAAAGTTTAACAGCAGGTGCCATTCTTATATAACTAGGCAATGGAATGTGGGAGGAGTTACACAATTGTAAACCAAAAGAGAGAAAAATTTACAGTAGGTAATCAGACGCGCCACACCTAACCTATTCAAAGCGAGGGGATTTCAGATTTATGAGGTAAATTTATTTTAAATGCACTGCAGTTTCCAAACGACTATGCATTTATGTTTGTTCGATTTTGTTGTACTAAACAATTTTTATTCAGTATAATCAGGGCTTCTTAATGTTGGTCTTTGCACTATAAAAATGCTGGGTTGTTTCTGTAAACACACTGTTGGGTTGTTTATGCTGGGTCAAAATTCTGGGTTATTTCGGGTACTTTAAACACATTGTTGGGTTGCTCTATGTTGGGTCAAATGAGATGTCATGGCTCATTTACTGTACAAATTAACACCTGGTTGGGTTATTTTGACCCAACAACTGGTTTGTTCTTTATCATCTGGTTTCTCCAAACGGCAGCCTGCAAAGTGTTACTGTTATTGTGTCATAAAGTGTAGTTTTAAGAGTTGTTTAAGCGGGAATATATGTGTGTACCGCTCAAAACATGGATTGGTTATTAAAGATAGCGTCTATAAAAAAATTTGCCCAAACGATTTCGGAGATTTGAGCTCCAGGCAGTCAATACAAGTACCCTGTACTCCTAGCCACCCAACAAAGCCTCACCATGGAAAGAACTTCTGAAAACTACCGCTGGCTGTGATGTCTCTGCAGTGATTAAAACAGTGGATTTATTTCATTTTGTGTATTTCTAAAAGGAAATCCTTGATATAATATGGTTATGTTATAATATATCTTGGCTGTGAGACGAATCCTGTATGCTGCATTCCATTTGCAATATACCCGTTGTCCTCAAACCCTCGAGAAGTCAAGTCTTTGCGATTTGGAATTGAGAAACAGCATGACGAACTTTCTGGATTCTTCACTTCTGAAGCGAGGGGCAGCCCACTTAAAGCCATCAGTGTTTTATGGTAAGTTTATATAAATTTTTACCTAAATTTTAAATGTTGTAGTTGTGGTAGGAGCAAGTTCATTTCCATGTTAATTCACTTTTCCACCTTTTTAGTCGCACTTTGATATGGGGGTGTGGGGAGTTCATGTTTTTATATTCTGTGCCAATAGTCAGCTATACTGTATTTTATGAGAAAAGTGCATTTGAAGCACACAAATTTACTAAATGTAATCTTAAATGTAATTTTAGGTAAATTACTATTAATCTTCACTAAAGTTGTGCGTGGTAAGTCTGTTGGCATGTTTTATGATTTATAGTTGTCAGAAGAAGCAATTGGTGTATGTTTAATGACAGTCTTAATATGTCTTCTGTTTCTCTCTGTTAAAAAAAAAATGGTTGTGTTATTTTCACCAACAGTTAGTTTGTTCTTTGTCGAACTTTCTGGATTCTTCACTTCTGACTGGATCATTCTCAGAGCACTCAGTATTTTACAGCATTGTAAGTTAATATAATTTTTTTAGATGTGTTTGTCTCGCCTCCCCATTTAGTTTCGTTTGTTCCTTTATCTACCCCTCTGACTATTACTGACAAACTACTTAGGCTAACTGTATGTATGTTTTTTTTTCTTTTTGGAATATTTATATATGGTCAAAATGACAACTAGAGCGGCGAAGGCATCTGGTAAAGAAGCCGAAGTATCCGCGACATCAGGCGAGGTGAGCATGGCGGCCCCAAAAGGCCTACTAGAAGAACATAGAACAACATATAGCGGCCGAGTTTAAGACCGTTATTTCAACATTGGATGTTAAGCTTGACTGCGTACAAGGCACTGTGTATCTGAGTATGGTCAGAGGCTCTCCACGTTGGAGTCTCAAGCAGAATCGCTGGGTGAACGGGTAGAATGCTTGGAAACTTCCCTCGCAGAGTTAGAGGAGAGTAATGCCAAACTCAAAACTAAGACCGCTGATCTGGAAGCGCGGAGCAGGTGGAATAACATCAGGATAATCAGAGTGCCAGAATCACTAGAAGGCCCACGGCCGACGACCTTTTTCTCCGAAATGCTTTTTGAGGTTTTTGGCAATCAGGTTCAGAGCTAGACCGGGCGCACAGATCCCTCGCCGCTAAACCAAAAGCAGGAGGGATGCCAAGAGCAGTTGTGTTCCTCTTTCACCACTACCAATTAAAGGATAAGGTAATCCGCCAATCAAGTAAAAAGTGAGGTGAACTTACATATAAAGGGAATCCGATCGCCATCTATGAAGATTACAGCCCTGAAGTATTAGAACAGCAATTTTGTCTCTGGATGTGTTGAACAAGACACAACACAAACTTATGCTGAATCTCTTCTGTTATAGAAACTCTAAGTTTGGAGCTGTATTAATCTAATATACACTAAATTTGTGATGGAGGAATTAGTTTTCATTCGATTTATAATTGGAAATACATTTATAAATTTTACATTTTGGGGTTACAGTGAATTATTGGGGAGCTAAGATTTGTAGGTTTAGTAGGAGTAGAAACGGAAGTAAGGTACCTGATAAGGTACATAAGCTACTGTTCAGTTGTTTAAAGGGAGCTTAGGGGTAATTGTTTAATGTTATGTTATGTTTGTGTGTTTCTCTTTCTTTTTTTTCTTTTCTTTCTCTCTTTTGTTTCATTTCCCCCTTTTTTCTCTCTCTCTCTCTCTCTCTTTTTTTATCCTCATGTTCTGCATCACATGTATCAAGTTCATCCAATAGTTATTTCGGATTCAAATGGCTTACAAAACTAAACAAATTTTTTGTCTCTTGGAATGTAAAAGGTTTAAATAATTGTGTTAAGATCAAAAAAGTTCTTTCACATTTACAGTTCCTTAACGGAGATATTATTATTATTTTTTTACAAGAAACTCACCTCCGCACTTCAAATGTTTCTCGCATTAAGAGTGCATGGATCAGTCATTGCTTTCACTCCAAATTTGGCATGAAGGCAAGAGGGGCTGCAATTCTTGTGCATAAGAACATTGCTTTCGACCCAGTGTCAGTGATCTCAGATTCCTATAGTCGTTATGTAATTGTGTCTGGTATTTTACAAACAGTTCCTGTTGTTTTAGCATGTGTATATGGCCCAAATTGGGATAATGATAAGTTTTTTGCTGATTTTTTTCTGCACTCCCTAACCTTGATAATCACTACATACTTATAGGAGGGGATTTTAATTTGATGCAAAATACCATATTGGACAGGTCCTCCTCAAAACAGTCAACGCTGACTAACTCTGCCAAACTTTTAGAATCTTATACCAAATAGATTGGTCTGTCCGATCCCTGGAGATTAAGATTTAAGGATAGCAAAGCCTTCTCTTTTTTTTTTTCCACATGTTCACCATTCCTATTCACGGATCGATTTTTTTCTTTTGGATAACAGAGTGATGCACTCTATCAGCTCTTGTGATTATCATAGTATAGGCATTTCTTATCATGCCCCCACATCTTTGGATTTACTGTTCCTGCAAGCTAGGACTTATTTTAAGCAATGGAGATTTAGTTTACATTTACTCTCTGACAACGATTTCAAGGATTTTCGTGCAATTCATATAAATCTATATTTTGAAACGAATTACAACAATTCAGTTAGCAGTAGCATGTTATGGGAAGCATTCAAGTGTTATATCTGAGGACAGATAATTTCAAATGTCTGTCAGCTGAGGAAATCAGAGAACTCTAGAATGGCCGAAATATCGGATCAACTTTCTATATTGGACCTCCAATATTCTCTGACCCCGTCACCCACAATTTATAAAAAGCGACTTCAACTTCAGAGTATAATTTACTTTTAACCAATAAAATTGAAGTACCAAGCAAACTTTTTTTTTGAATTTGGTGAAAAGGCTAGTAAATTACTTTCATTTCAATCTCAAATTGCCCGTCCAGCTAAACTGATCCCCAAAATTAAATATCCTAAAGGTGATATAATTTTCGATCCAGAGGAACTTAATTCACTTTTTAAAAAATATTACACGGACCTTGGAGTGAGATGCAGAAATCTTGAATAACCAGAACCCTCTTGATCAACTACGATTCCCCTGTGTAAATGAAGACCCTACAAATGATCTGGGCAGACCGGCGTCCACCAAGGAAGTGCTAGAGGCAATTAATTTAATTCAAAATGGCAAATCTCCTGGCGCTGATGGTTTTACCATCGAAATATTTAAAACCTTCTCTTCTGCAGAGAGTATACAATGAGGCTTTTTCTTCGGGTCTGCTTCCAACAACCATGTCTGAGGCATCCATATCGCTCTTGCTAAAGAAGGATAAAGATACACGGCTCTGCAGCAGTTACAGGCCAATTTCTTTGTTGAATGTGGATTTTAAAATCTTATCCAAGATCTTTGCGCTTCGTCTTCAACAAGTGCTGCCTGCTGTTATTTCCCCAGATCAGACAGGCCTCATGACTGGTAGAGACCCTCTTTTTATAATAACAGGAGACTTTTTAATATGATCCTCTCATCGAGCTCTGACAATGCCGAGGTTCTGTTATTCCTAAATGCAGAGAAGGTGTTTGACAGGGTTGAATGAGGGTATCTGTCTTTCATTCTACGCAAATGTAGTTTCAGCTCAAACTTTATAGCTTGGATTCAGTTATTGTACGCCTCCCCTGTTGCATCGGTGCATACCAATGTGACACATTCTAAAACTTTTCCCTTGCTCCGAGGTACACGACAGGGTTGCCCTCTTTTGTCCCTATTGTTTGCTTTGGCAATGGAGCCATTGGCCATCTGGCTGCGAGGTGAGGAAGGGTTCGAAGGCATTACTCGGTTTGGAACTTCTTATAAATTATCCCTTTATGCGGATGATCTACTTTTATATACACCTAACCCCATTTCATCACTAACACCAATCCTGCAAATTTTTGACTTGTTTGGTAAATTTTCAGGTTACAAATTGAATCTTCAAAAAAGTGAGTTGTTTCCAATCAATCCGGCAGCTGAGATGCTGTCTAAATACCCTTTTTCCTTTTAAATGAGCCCAGGAAGGATTCAGACCCCTGGGTGTCTAATAAAGCATTGAAATTTTTCCTGAAAATAATCAAAATAATTATTTTGAGGAAAAATTTCAATGGTTTGTTAGACGCTTACAGGGAAGATATACAGAGATGGTCCTCTCTTCCAATATCGCTAAATGGTCGTATTAATTTGGTCATGATGACAATTCTGCCTAAATTCTTATATCTTTTCCAACATATACCCGTTTATATTAAGAAGTCTTTCTTTGTTAGTTTGGATCGGACAACTAACTATTTTTTGTGGCTTGGAAAACATGCACGAATTAGAAGAAATGTTCTTGAACTTCCAAGGTCAAAAGGGGGTCTTGCTTTACCAAACTTTCAACATTATTACTGGGCTTCCAATATTAGCAAACGTTTATATTGGACTAACGCTTCTAGAGTCTCTGCCATGACACAGAACTGATGGTAGCACTCACCTTTTCTTCTCCGGACAAGCCTTTTTCCAGATGCTCCAAACAATTGGAAAGAGGCTTCATCCGAGAATATGGCTTTGCCCCAGTCCTCAGCAGTCCATTCGCCATACTTTTTGCACAAGATCAATCTGTCCCTGTTGTTTTTTGGGGAGAGAAGTGGCTTCTTTGCTGCCCTTCTTGACACCAGGCCATCTTCCAAAAGTCTTCGCCTCACAGTGTGTGCAGATGCGCTCACACCTGCCTGCTGCCATTCCTGAGCAAGCTCTGCACTGTTGGCACTCCGATCCCGCAGCTGAATCCTTTTTAGGAGACGATGCTGGCGCTTGCTGGACTTTCTTGGATGCCTTGAAGCCTTCTTAACAAGAATTGAACCTCTTTCCTTGAAGTTCTTGATGATCCTACAAATAGTTGATTTAGGTGCAATCTTAGTAGCCACAATATTCTTGCCTGTGAAGCCATTTTTATGCAACGCAGTGATGGCTGCACGCGTTTCTTTGCAGGTCACCATGGTTAACAATGAAAGAACAATGATTTCAAGCATCACCCTCCTTTTAACATGTCAAGTCTGCCATTCTAACCCAATCATCAGCCTGACAATGATCTCCAGCCTTGTGCTCGTCAACATTCTCACCCGAGTTAACCAGACGATTACTGAAATTATCTCAGCAGGTCCTTTAATGACAGCAATGAAATGCAGTGGAAAGATTTTGACGGCAAAGAAGGACTATGGAATTCATCTGATCACTCTTCATAACATTCTGGAGTATAGGGCAGGGGTACCTGCCCCACGGAGTGGTTAAGGCATTGGACTACGGTTCAGAAGATCCCAGGTTCAAACCTCACAACCACCAAGTTGCCACTGTTGGGCCCTTGAGCAAGGCCCTTAACCCTCAATTGCTCAGATGTAATGAGATAAAAATGTAAGTCGCTCTGGATAAGGGCGTCTGCCAAATGCCTAGATGTAGATGTAGATACAAATTGCTATTATAAAAACTTAAGCAGGAACGTTTCCAATTTCCAATATTTATGTAATTCTCAAAACTTTTGGCCACGACTGTACAGGCATTGCCAACATAGTTTCATAAATAGATGATATGGTAAAAAATTTCAAATAAAACCAATTAATAAAACAGAATACACAACTCATGATGCTTATGCTATTTACAATTAATAAATTTCTTAATATATAAAATTAGTTATTGCAATATTTTCCCCAAGACATCCTTAATAATCCTTAAAGACAAGGTAATGTGTAATTTATCTATGTGAAATCATAGGTTGTGTATAGAGTGATTAAAAACAATACAACAAAGCTTATGGTAAATAAATTCTCAGACTCTACATGAAGTATAGACATGATTTTGTTTTAGTCTAGTCGCTGACAATTTGACAGCGCGCTCCAAGGTGAACACCTGCGGACCCTTACTGTAATCCCTCTTCTCACCTTTCATTCACAATAGGTGTGAAGTTATCAAACCGGTTTCACTGATGGGGGAATTGGCAGAATTGAGGGGTTTACAACGAATTAACAAGACCGAGCAGACGTCTCTGCCTAAAATGTATTTCGCCACCACAATGAACTGAAGCTCAGCACGTCATCTTTCCTTGTTTTAATATGAAATATTGTGAAATAATAAGTGAAATGTATTTCGCGTATATGCTTAAATATTCCATTTTATTTATGGACATGTGTATTATGTTTGATCTGCATTATTGCGAGACGCAATGACTTTCTGGAATTTATATCGATAAATCCCACAGTTTATCAGCCTTTTGATCAAAACGCTGCCTTTTTTTAAAGTGAAAGTTCGAACGGCTTTATTTCAGTCATAAATTCACTATAATGTGATTACATTCCAACTATTATTTCCAGCCGTGGTCAAATAATGGATGAAATAATTATTTAATGCTCGACACAAATAGCAAAAAAACATGATTATTATAAAAAGCCTGAAGCACTTGGTGTGCATATAAGAACATTTACTAAAAAAAATTTTTTCTTTGTTTATTCATGTCTTTGATGGTGCTCAATGTCGACACATTTTACGTTTTAACAAAGATATGTTGACATTCACGAATCAGGTAGTTAGTTAACACTATCAGATGCGCACAAGCACACACAAACTCTCCGTGCAGATACACCGTGCAGGGAACAACAGGTCTTCACTTCAATACACCTGTCCATAAATAAAAAAAGAATATTTAGGCATATAAACTAAATATATTTCACTTAAATATTACAGATTAAAACAAGGAAAGAAGACGTGCTGAGCTTCAGTTCATTGTGATGCGGACAAAAGTCTAGGAAGGATATGGTTGTCGTTATTTTAAAAAATATGAATATATTCGGTAAATTTGTGAATTACACTGAAAGTATCAACTCCAACTATGAAGTCTGATTTAATTGGTACCATTAAACATTTTATTTATATTTATTCTATTTTTTTGCTGGCGAAATACATTTTAGGCAGAGACATCTGCTCGGTTTTGTTAATTCATATTAAACCCCTCAAATCTGAATACGAAAATGTATAATCTTTATTCAAGTTAGCCTAAAACAATATTGTTTTAGTAACAAGTAATGCTGAAGCAAAGAAGATTTTGATTTTGTTTTAGTCTATTCATTGAATACAACGAGACATGAACATGCACAGAACCCCCAGTTACTGTAATCGCTCTTCTCACCTTTCATTCATTATTGGTGTGAACTTACCAAACCGGTTTCACTGATGGGGGAATTGGCAGAATTGAGGGCTTTAAAATAAATTAACAAGGCCGAGCAGACGTCTCTGCCTAAAATGTATTTCGCCAGCAAAACAAACATAAATAGAAACAAATAAAATGTTTAATGGTATCAATTAAATCAGACTTCATAGTTGGAGTTGATACTTTGAGTGTAATTAACTAAATGTACTGAATATATTCAGATTTTGTAAAATAACAAAACCTGTTTCCTTCCTGGACCGTTTGACTGAAGCTCAGCACGTCTACTTTGCTTGTTTTAATCTGTAATGTTTAAGTAAAATACATTTTGCGTATATGCTTAAATATTCCTTTTTATTTATGGACAGGTGTAGTATGTTTGATCTGCATTATTGCAAGAGGTGATGACTTTCTGGTAGAGTATGCCTGTGAAAGTACGAGCCGCGGGTTCACGCACGCTGATGAACAGCTTTATTTCAGTCATAAATTCACAATCACATTCCAGCTATGATTTCCAGCCGTGGTCAAATAATGGATGAAATTATTATTCAATGATGGACACAAACAGCAAAAAAACATGATTATTATTTTTATAAAAAGGCCGAAGCACTTTGTGTTCATATTTGTTAAAATCATGTGATTGCAACTCAGCGCCACTAAATTGTTGGCTTATGTTAACGTGTTCTTGAGAACAAATCGCCATCTAGTGGTGGCACCAGGTAAATGAATAAATAGAGCCTGAATGGGTGTCTTTACTGCAAAATCTTGACCACGGGGTCCAAAGGGAAGCCACATGGTATTCAAATGGCCGCGGCTATTTCGGGTGGCTCCTACTGTACCACTTACTTGATGTAAATTCTAATTATATTGCAACACTGAGTGATGGTGTGTAATCCACAGGTCGGGACCAACATGATAGGAATGTTCCTTGTTTTATTCCTTGGGGATGAGACAAGCGGGACCTGACAGACCTTTCCCATTGTTTGAGGCAATGCTATTGATACAGACTCTTTGGTGGAGCCAGTTGATGTTTGTTTTAAAGGTTTTTTTTTTTGTCATTGATATTAATTACACAAAGCAGTGTCTTTTCACCTGTGAGTTTTTCTAGCATACTGTAGATCAGATTGATGGACACGAGTCCTCATCTGTTAAATTTTTGAGGACAACAGTTTCACCCCTCATTTAATCAATAATATTTAAAAAAGTTTTTATCTTTTTTTTTTTTGAAGAAGAAAATTAAATAGTAATAGTTAAACAGCTAATAGTTATATTATTAGGATGGGGAATGTTTGATGGCATGTGGGCATTATAAGATTTGAATTGAAAACCTCTATATAAAAAGTGTTTAAACACTGTATTAAACAGTGTTATACAGTGTTAATAACAATTGTTATACATTACATGTAAAAAAAAAAAAAAAAAAGATTTACAGGGGCCTCTTGTTTTTATTGTTTTACAGAGTATGTTACATTTATTTTATATTTAACAAATGGTCACCTTGGGATTATATAGTTTTATCTGACATTTTTATCAAAATTTTGTTATTCACATTTTCTTATTCTGCAACAATCTATTTACATTACGTGAAGTTGTGTACATTTTGGGTCTTTTTGAAAATGAAATAAAACCAAATGGAATGTGTCAATCTAGCAAGTGTGTTAATTTTACCCACTGGTTGGGTCAAATAAAATAACCCTGCACTTTAACATTTAACCCAGCTAGAGTGCGAGTTTAACCCACTGGTTGGGTCAGATAAACAACCCAGAATTCTGTGTTGAATGGGTAAAACCAGGTTCTGTCCAACAGTGACCCAGCGGCTAGGTTATGGTTGGGTTGTTTTTTAATCTAGCAGTTTTTACAGTGTAGTTGGCTGGCTGGAAACTTAATTTGTTATTCGTTCGCACTTTGCCTGGCACTGAACCAAAATAAATTGTCCGACATTTGTGAGAATGGTTCATAGAATTTCTTTCAGGGATTTTGTTGTACTACTGTAAATAATATTTATGCAGTATAATCGGGAATCTTAATTTGTTATTCGTTCGTTGTTTGTATTGTGTGTGCTCTCACAAGGTTCGAAAACATTCAAATGCAAATACAAAATTCCCCCTTTCCCCCTTTAAGCTTACTTCAGTCAGCTCCAGGGATGAGGAATGCTATATTTCGCTTCTGCTTCCCGCTCACAACTAAACGGGACATGCATGTTTTAGAACATGAATGATACATATATTTAAACAATTTACTCAGATGTACCTGTTTTGCATGGAAAGTTTCAGGGTTGTCACTGAATGATTTACTGACAAATAAGATACAAGCGCCATATAAGATCAATTCTTTTTAAAAGCGTATAACTGGGACATTATCTGATTGTTAATCATACTTTTGGTTGTTATTTAAATGATTACAATCGTGTTTTTTCATTATTGAATAGCTACCTACTTGAGAATGTATTGGGACATCAAAAGCAGAACTATAATAGTTTTGTTCTCACACCTTATTAATTTCTACACTACTCAATTTTATGCCTTTTATTTACATTTTTGTAAACTATTCGTTAGCGCATTCCTCAGGTGTAATTGATTTGACTGACAGACATACAGTACTGAATTAGAGACAGCAAAAGTGAGTGGGTCTAACATAATTGCTTCTCTGACATCAGGACATTCATGATACAGTCAGGTGTTCATGTCTGCAATGCCACGATCAGAAGACATTGTCGTTCCTGAGGTCTGACTCCTGCAACTAAAGTACCAACTGTTTTGAAAGTGACCAGGTATGCTATGTTAATATTTTTTCCTCTAAAATCTAGACTATGCTTTAAGATGACATTAAATGGAATGTAATTGTTATTTGTCTAGTGCTGTACTTCAATGCATTGAAGAAATGCTGCACGAGGTTGATGAACGGTCTGCTAAAAAGATTCAGAACAAGCTTCAGACTCGACTGCAGGTGAAAATATCAGCACGATTAGAAGGACCATAAAGAAATTTGGATGGACTAATAGCAAAGCCTGGTAAGAAATGATACAGTAATATTTATAGGGACTATACATTATACATTATATACACTATACATTCGAACAATGTATTTGTTGATGTTTGTTTATTGTTTAGCACATACTCTATGATTCGGGACAACAACAAGTCTCTGTGTCTTAGCCAAGTTCAGCAGTGGATGGCGGTCAAAGACACCTTTGAAAATGTAATCTTTGCTGATGAAACAACTGTGGCTTTGGAGCGTTTTGCACTGATGTGCTACAAAAAGAAGGGTCGGCACGTGGCCAAACATCTCGTAAAACTTCATGTTTGGGGGAAGCCATATCACGTCAGGGACAGGGACCAATAATTGTCTTTGAAAGGTAGTTCTATATAAATGTACAGCATTTCTTTTACTTAACAAGAAACAGTAGCGGAATAGTTTATTAACATGACAGAATTTTGTCTTACAACAATTTACAGGAATTATGGACCGACATTATTAACAGCAGAGCATAAGAAAATCTGCACTGGCGCCCTACATTCAACGACACTTTAAAGAACCTCATCCCTTCTTTCAAAAAAAAAAAAAGAGCTTGGGATATTTGGTCATTTCTGTTAGCAGAATCAGTACTGTTTTATACCGCTTCTCTTAATTTATACTATAGAAAATGACCAAAGCACACAGCGAGTTAGTTTCTTATGCCCTGTGTTCTCTTATTTTACTGTACATTAACTTGTTTACGAAATGTGCACATGACAGTTTCCTCTGATTGTATTCCTTTTATTTCCATTCAGGTCTCCAGACGCGCGCTGAAGGAGTTCAACAGACGTGAGGCTAAGCCTCACACATAGAAACATAGATGAGCTTCTTCAGGCCATTGTGACTTTCTGGAGAGAGCGCTTGACTAAAACTGCCTGCAATAACGATATCAATCATCTTCAATTTTTGCCGTCGGTGGTACAACGGAATGGGGGAACTACTGGATTGTAAAAATGTACATAATTTATTAAAGAAAACTATGATGATCACAACAGCCTACTGCATTTCATTATCACAAAAATTATTACTGATTATAATTTTTTCGCTGATTACCGACATTGGTTAGTCCTGACAGTGTTTGAATTTTAATTTAGTTTTAATTATTTCAGTTAATAAATCTACTACAGATTAAAAGAACACAAAGTATAAGATGACACAAAATCCTTTTGACACACTGTTCTAATTAGCTTTTCTAATTACACATGATAAAATCTAATGGCTGTATTAACGTTTCACGATGCAAATAATAAATGCCTGCATTCTAACAATTTAGTACAATTCTAAATTTGTACTGTAATTTTATTATTTTAGTAGCAACAGCTGTTCATACATATACTGTGATTATGCATTCATTTAATCACAATGTTGAAATTTTTTTTGCTGTCATGTGCAAATCTCAAGAAAGAGAAAATGAACCAAGGCATGATGCCTCAGTCTATGGTTATTAGACCACTTAGTGACGTGAAGCCGGAAAACGCAGAAACCTAATGCCGCCGCTGGGTGCTACAACTGTATTCTGGTTGAGTAACATCTGCACACTTCCTTAGTATTTGGTAGAACTGGCCAAACTGTTTCACTTGGGGCAAACCTTTCGGGCATCCTTCCACAAGCTTTCCACAATAATTTGCTGGAATTTTGGCTCTTGACAGAACTGGTGTAACTGGGTCAGGTTTGTAAGCCTTCTCGCTTGCACTTGCCTTTTCAGGGCCGCCCTCAAATTTTCTACAGGATTGAGATCAGGGCTTTGTGATGGCCACACCAATACCATGACTTTGTTGTCCTTAAGCACTTTGTAACTAATTTGGAGGTATGCTTGGGGTCATTGTCCATTTGGAAGAGTGAGAGAGGTGAGAGAGTGATGCTCGGTGTCAAAATAAGAGTCGCATGTGTGAAGCATGATACTTGGCGCTCGTAAACTAATACTTGCTCAGTTTCCGAATAAAAAATTATTAAAAATCTTTGCTCAGTTTACGGAACACTCGTAAACCACGTTACTCGCAATCCGAGGTTCCACTGTATGTAAAAGAAAGAGGCTCTGTGTTTTGATGTGTGCCTTTATATGCATCCACAGGTGTGCCACCAATTAACTCAAATGGAATCAATGAACCTATCAGAGGCGTCTTTAAGCTCAGAATGGAATCATCTGTTTTTTTTTGTATGTTTAGATACACTTAACTTAAATGTATTTAAACTTCTGACTTTGATGAAAGTGATAAATACAGATAAAAATACATAAAAATTCTCCCTCACTTAATTCTGACAAATGCCCAAAATTTGAATGTTTATTGATCTAAAACAGAAAAAGTATACTCTGATTTAATGTTTGACAATAAAGGAAAAAAATTTTTTCTGACGTGAATGTAAATATCTGGTTTCAACCAGATGTTTTGAAAGGAGTGAATGCACTAAAAACAATCCCTGATTCTGCCCTGACTTCTTTCATCTTCTTTCATTCATTCTTTACTGAACTGGAATTTTGTGGGGGGGAAAGAAAGAGATAGACATACAGACACACAAAAAGACTCACAATACTGAACGTTTCCTGGTCTAGTTCATCATCATCCTCTCCAATAGGAACTGGCTCACTGCCTGCTGTAATGTGCACTGGTCCCTGAGCTTTTTTGCTTTTCCCTCCTGATTTTGTCTGGAAAAGAAATCCCCAAATACAAGCTTTCAGAACACACTGGCAATATAAACACCGCTCTAAACATCAGCTCTACAGAACCATGTCTCTTTAAACAATAAGTTGATTTAACATCCACAAGTTAAGGAAACATTCCTATAGTGAAATGTAACACCAGCAACCTTGTCTTTCTTGAGCTTTGCCCGTTTTTTGTCTTTGTCCCCTTCTTTGTCTTTCTTCACAGTGCCCTGCTTTTCTTTGTTCTCTTTGTTGTCCTTTTTCTGTTTTTTCTTTGCGGGTGATTTTTCAGCTTTGTCATCCTGGCACACATGCAAACAAATGGGAAAAGCTCAACAAAAATGTTAAGACCAGTAGACACAATTAACAGCCACTGCAAAATGGGCACTGCACACTCCATTGTTTCATGTGCACTTAATTTTTGCTGCCTGCATAGGGGAACATACCTTGACTTCACCTTCCTCTGAAGTGTGTTCAGAGAGATGAGGAGATGAGATTTCACCAGCCAGTTCAGTTCGTGTCTTGTCTTTCTTTACTCGAGGTTTTCTCTTCTTTACCTGGGGCTGAAAATAAGAAACACACTATTGCATTATGCAATAAATGATGGGTTTGAAAGTTCCTTAAGAGTAGCTCTTAAACAATGATCATTAATACTATTTACCCCAATACTGCAATCCACATGTTTACACAGATGTGATTATTATAACATTGCAGCCTGTTCTACATTGCTAGTATTAAACAAATACTAAGTGTAATGTCAGGTGGTGCCCCAACACATATTTTTTAGTTGAATAATCAATTAATTATTAAAAAAAAAAACTCAGTTGTAACAATTTTTTAGGCATGTGCTAAAGACTTTATGAAGATAAATACTTAATAAAAAAATTGACTGACATTTGATGCTGAGCTGAAAAAAAAAAGTCAAAAGCTTCTCTCACAATCTGAGAATAAGCAAAGTAGCAATAAATGGCAATGACAATTAATGTTAATGTTCACCAACACATAACCTGCCCCACCAGGGGCGAAAAGACACTGGACCACTGTCATACAAGTCAGGGATGGCTACAAACTATAAGCTTTAAGCTATAAACAAAGGCTTAAACAGGAAGTTCTGGTTCAGAGGGAGGTCGCGCGCTGGATGGACCAAACGGTGGCCGCGCTACAGGACGCACTTGATGACGCAGACTGGGACATGTTCCGAAACAGCTCTGATGACATCAACATGTTTACAGAAGCGGTTGTGGGATTCGTCAGGAAACTAACGAACGATACCATACAGAAAACGACCATCAGAACGTTTCCCAATTAGAAGGCGTGGGTGGATAAAACTATCCGCGACGCTCTGAGATCTCGCACTGCTGCCTACAACGTGGGACTTGCGTCGGGGGACATGGGCTTGTACAAGGCCGCGTCATATAACGTCTACAGGCAATGAAAGAGGCGAAGCAGCGCTATGGGAGGAAACTAGAGTCACAGCTCCAACAGAGTGACTCTAGGAGCCTGTGGCAGGGACTAAGAACAATAACAGACAAGCACCAACAACCGGTATGACGAACGTGGATATGACTCTGGCAGATGAGCTGAACACTTTCTATGTTCGCTTTGAGGCTGCAGCTAAAGACGCTATCGATGCTAATGTTAGCGGCGCTAACGGCTGCAGACAGGAAGTCACTGCCAGCACCGGAAACGCGTTCATCATCTCTGAGCATGACGTGAGGAGAGCCTTCAGGAGAGTGAATACCAGGAAAGCAGCAGGACCAGATGGCATCTCAGGTCGAGTCCTCAGAGCCTGAGCAGAGCACCTGTGTTCACAGAGATATTCAACCTCTCCTCATCTCATTCAGTGATCTCCACATGCTTCAAAGAGTCCATCATTGTTCCTGTTCCGAAGAAACCCCATCCTGCTTCCCTCAATGACTATCGATCTGTAGCCCTCACCTACATTGTGATGAAATTCTTTGAGCGGTTGGTCAGAGACTTCATCATCTCTTCACTACCCGACACACTGGATCCATTTCATCATAACCCTCAAAAAAGCTGTTCTTTACCAAAGGAGCATGATGATCTAATGATAATGACAATCAGTAGTTAGATATATCATTGATATATGATTATATTTTCCCCCAAAACAGGTGATAAAAAAGCAACCCCCCCACACACACAAAAAACAAACCTAAATGTCTACATCTACATTTGACTCTCAACCAATTTTTATTTCTTCTTCTAATGCAATGATCTAATGTATATATGACATGCTTTCCACACATCTTGGGTTATGCACACTTTCAGCCTTGCCAAAGTCACAAGCATTTTGGGTCATTGATGTATTGTCACTATTACCTTAAAATATCTTTCCCAGGAGTACATATGTATTATACACCATGTATTTTAATTTGTCATGCTGTTTTTGGTCTAAGATACACTCACCTCTTCATCTGCTTTACATGCATCTTTACTCTCTTGTTCCTTTTTCATAAGCTTCAACAAGTAATCAGCTCTCATTTGCAGTTGCTTGGCCTGTGGTTTTTTGTCAGGGTTGTCTGGAAGAATCTGCACATAATGACACTTAGCTCAGGCATTATAATTACATTAGCAAGGAACTGAAGTTCCTTAAGGTTATAAAATAATTATTCTATAATTTTGAGACAGGCAGATTAGGTTAGGCTAGCCAAACACGACTGTTCCTAAATAAGCTGCAACCACCCCAAAAGTGCACCTTGTCCAAAAGTTTCAGTTCAGGATCAGTTTTGATCTGGTCCCAGTTGCCATAGCCATGCTCATAAATGCCCAACAACAGATGTGTGTCATCCTGCACATCCCAATCTATGTCAAAGTGAGGCATCTTCACACGACAGCTTAGCTGAAATCTAGGACATCAAAAGGAATAGTTAAGGATTAGACAATTTCTGCTGAATCCCACTGGTACTAATTTCAACAAAAAGTACATTACATGTAAACTGATAGCACATACATCATATCCAAAAATATTTTATTAAGAATAACATTGTAAGTGACGTTTAGTAAGAGATTTATTATGAACATACTTGCTCCTCTCGACAGGATTGGAGGGCACAACCTTATGCAGAGGCTCAAACTCTTCCTCATGCTGAATGATGGATTTCGCATTTACCTGAACCCCAGAGATCTTGATGTTAATGCCACGCCTTTTTCCTGGGCCTTTGGCTACAGATTGACAAACCACAAAAATCAGAACACAGTACATGCCACTATTCTCTAAAAACAGAATTTATCTTTACAATTCCTGTTCACAAAGTTAAAAATTCATTAGAGATGAAAAATAAAACATATTTCCATTTTGATCATTTGCGGTAGCCCACTGAGAAGTGTGTCCTTTTTTAGTACTACATTTGTTTAAGGTATATACATACATAGTACTATGCAAAAGTTTTAGGCAGGTGTGAAAAAATTTAAAGTAAGCATGCCCTCAAAAATGGGTTTATATGCAGTCTTCCCCACTCTCATTGATCTTTCAGCTTTGTTGATGGGGAAGTGACTGGTTGCTTTACATCTCAGGGAGCCCTCATGTCTGTGTTTCCTTCTGGCTCTCGCTTTTAGTTAAGCTGTTATAGTTAGTCCTGCCGGAGTCACACTTGCACTCTGCACTACATATACATTCACAGTCATACATTATATGACACTGACCATCATACCCAACTGTTTTTTCTCTTCTCTCTCTCTCTCTCTTTCCGGTCCTGGGCTGACAGTGACCCCCTCTGCCCTCTGGACTTGCCTGACTCGTCCTAGTTGGAGATCTCGTCGCATGGATTCTCTGTGTGGTCTGTTTGGGATGCGCATGGTGACTGGGGATGGTTCCACTTTACCATGAAGACGGTGCTGATCTTGGCTGAAGCAGACAGCTGTTTTCTGAGGACTTGTGACTGTAGTCACACAATAGTTCAGGACTGGAATGTCCTACAGTCTACCTGAGCCTCGAATAATGAGCTGAACTCCATATTATCTTAAATTAACTGTTGACTGACCATGTTGACTGTTATACTGAACTTTCAGCCTTCTAACACACAGTATGACACTAGATCAATCCCTGCTACCCTATATCACCCAAATGAAGATGGGTTCCCTGTTGAGTCTGGTTTCTCTCAAGGTTTCATCCTATTGCATTCCTATTTAAAAGTTTTTCCTTGTACAGTCCTCATCATTACCCCTTTGTGCTTTTTTTTAAAATGGCTTCATCAGCCCATCTTGAAACCCTTTTAAGTTAAGGAGAGACCTTACTGATGGAGTGTAACTACCCTGAATATACTACATATACTATCATATCGAAATAAATTACGTAATACAATATTAGATATTATAATACAGGATTGATTTTATATATATATATATATATATATATATATATATATATATATATATATATATATACACATTATACACACTAGTTTATTGTGCAATATTGTATTAACGTAGTGTGCAATATGGTACTTACTGTTTGTAAGTTTACTTTATATTTTATCGATATGCTGTTTTTTGTACTTTAATTTACTTGATAGCAAGGGTGAGCAACTGTAACTGGGAATAAGCAATTTCCCCCTGGGGATTAATAAAGTTCTTTGAATCTTGTTGCCATGTCCAGTCTTACCATGGTGTACACGGAACTTGTGTACATGACATTGTCAACATGAAACTGTCCTTGAGTTTGGCTGTTCACAGTTTTAAGCCTCATACTGTTAATGACTGTATTTGAACCTAAATGCCTCTGACTCTGATCTTCCAAATCTCTGATTTTATACACACCTGCAAGTGAAGAATTGATGCTGATTCAATTCCAAAGGGTAATCACACCAGAAATTGATTTGAAATAAATTTTTCTTCTGTTTGCTCACTTTGCATTTTGAAAATTGCTAAAAACATATTAAAATTGTTGAACAGTGAGGTGTGGGTTATCCCACCCTGTTTTGGAACAACCTCCCAGTTGTAACATTTTTAGATTTTGTCTAATAATCAAGTGTTTTTTTTTGTAACCATCATATAATTTTCTAAATTCAATACAGCACCTTTTAATAGCATTTAAAAATAGCACTTTAATAGCACGCTTCGCCTCTCTGATGGCCCGCGAAAGTTTGGCCCTTGCTCTACTAAGGGCCATCTTGTCTCCCGCTCTGAAGGCAGAGTCTCGGGTTCCCAGAAGTGCACGCACCTCGGCAGTAATCCATGGTTTCTGGATGGGTCGTGAGATGATGTTCTTGAAAACAGTGATGCAATCAGTGCACTTGTTGAAGTAGCTGGTCACTGATGACGTATACTCCTCCAAGTCGGTGTAATAGCTGTACGTTGTAGCCTCCGTAAACATGTTCCAGCATCAGAACCGGTTTTGAACGCCTGACGAGTGGTCTGTATGGTGGAATTAGCATAACAGAGATGTGGTCTGAGTAGCTGAGGTGGGGGCGGAACTCTGCCCGATATGTGCCGGGGATGTTTGTGTAAACAAGATCCAGCGTGTTTTCCCCTCTCATTGCAAAGTCCACATACTGATGGAATCTAGGAAGCACTGACGAGATTTGCATGGTTGAAATCTCCAGCAACAATAAACAGTCCATCCGGGTGTGTATTTTGCAGTTCACTGATCTTTGCATACAGTTCCCATAGCGCTTCCTTAGCATTAGTGCTAGATGGAATGTACACTCCGATAATGAAAACAGTGGTGAATTCCCGCGATAAATAAAAAGATCTGCATCTAACAGTCATAATCTCCACCAGTGATGAACAATAACTAGAAACTAGCACAGAGTTCATGCTCCATTTCATGTTGATGTAAACACACAAACCACCGTTGCGAGTCTTACCGCACAGAACTGTGTTTCTGTCGGCGCAACGCGAGGCTAGCTTGTCTAGCTGAATGGAGGTCGTGCGGTACTCTGTCGCTGAGCCCTGTCTCCGTGAAAACAAAGACTCAGCAGTCTCTAACTTCACGCTGTGTAGCTTACTGGAGTCGGATGTAGTCCAGTTTATTGTCCAGGGAGCAGACATTGGATAAGATAATGGACGGAAGAGCCGGCCGGCTAGGGTTTAGCCTAGCACAGACTCCTGCCGGCTTGCCGCGCTTTCGCGTCCTTCCCTCCCCTTCTCCGGCCAACGGCATCATGCAACAGCGAGGCCTCAAGGCCTGGTTCAGCAAGCCGAGGTTGCGTAGCTTTTCCCACAGCTCATCGTGGATGTCGTTTGGTTATTTAGGTACAAAAATGTCTGGCGGTGATAAGTACGGACACCAGTTGCGCCGATGTCCATACACAGAGTAAAATGAACACGCTACACACAAAAAGTAAACAACGTAGCACCATTTTGGCTCCAGAGCAGCCACTGCGTGCCACTGCCGCACCATCATCTTAGTAAGCGTAGGTAGGAGACCAGAATGTGCTTTACTTTTTTTTTTATGTTTGAATTTTATGGTCATTTAGTTTAATTTATTTCAGTTAATAAATCTACTATTAAAAAAAAAGATACAAGATGACAAAAATCTTTTGTGGATTTTCTAATTACAAATGATCTAAAGTCTGACTGTGTTAACGTTTACATCCTTTAAATTCGATGTAGATAAGAAATGACTATATTTAATTTAAATTCTAAATTTGTACTGTAATTTTAGAACTGTGATTATTTAATTACAATGTTTGGCTTGAATTTATATCCTACAGTGAAGCTGTCGATGAGCTCCAGCTCCTTAATGTTTGAGAAAATGAACTAAGACCTGGGGCCTCAGTCTATTGTTATAGCACCATTTAGAGGCATAAAGCCGGCAAACGCAAAACCCTAATGTCGCCGCCGAGTGCTGCAACGAGAGAAGTCCAATTCTGGTTGAGTAACATCTGTATATGGTACAACGGTCAGGCAGAAGCCATTCCTGAACAAAAGTCACATGCAAGCCATCTGGGGGTTTGCCAAAAAGCACAAAGAACTCTCAGACCATGTGAAATAAAATAATTTTTTTAAATTGGGAACTACACTTCACCTTATTAAAACAATCCTTATACAGATCTGGCCATTAAGAATGCACGCTTTTTCCCGTGAAATCCCGCGATTCGATGTGCGCCATGCTACGAAATCCCTCAAGCAACATTCGGAAATTTAAATTAATGTGTTGTGCTTCAATGAAGATCTGCCAGATGGTGGCAGGGAAGGACTTTATCTAAAAGCCAGACCAAGTACAACGAAGAATTGTGTACAATTAGTTAGCAACTAAAACAATATTGTTTCCAATGCTAAAGCAAACTTATTTTATTTTGTTTTACAATAGATCTTTCATGATGAATGTGTATATAATTTGCTTCATATTATTTTCATAATGATGAAATGAGACCCAAAATCCTTCTTTAAAATTCATAATAAAAAGTTTCTTATATAGTTTTTGAAATGTCTAAATATAGACAAAACAATGAAAGACATGGCAATGTCTCAGTTTAAATGGTCTTAAAATTAATTTAATTTCCTGATAGTAGGCTATCTGATAGTGTTAACTATGCAAATGTCCTGATTCATGAATATGTCGACATATCTTCGTTAAAACGTAAAAATGTGTCGACATTGAGCACCATCAGAAGACATGAATGAACAAATATATAAGTAAATATTCTTATATGAACATGAAGTGCTTCTGGCTTTTTATAATAATAATCATCATGTTTTTTTGGTGTTTGTGTCCAGCATTGAATAATTATTTCATCCATTATTTGACTACGGCAGGAAATAATAGCTGGAATGCGATTGTGAATTTATGACTGAATAATGTGCGGAAACCTGTGGCTCGTACTTTCACTTTACAAAAGACAGCGTAAAAGACGAGAACCATTTTCGATTTATCGATAAAAATGCCAGAAAATCATCGCGTCTCACAATAATGCAGATCAAACATAATACACATGTCCATTAATAAAAAGGAATATTTAAGCATATATGCAAAATCCATAAAAATTATTATTTCACAATATTAAAGATTAAAACAAGGAAAGACGACGTGCTGAGCTTCAGTACATTGTGCTGGCGAAATACATTTTAGGCAGAGACGTCTGCTCTGTCTTGTTAATTCGTTTTGAACCCCTCAATTCTGCCAATTCCCCCATCAGTGAAATCGGTTTGATAACTTCACACCTATTGTGAATGAAAGGTGAGAAGAGGGATTATAGTAAGGAACTGTTGGTGTTCACCTCGGAGCGCGCCGTCATGTTGTATTCAGCGAGTAGAGTAAAACAAAAACAAAATCATGTTTGCTTCAGCATTGGAGGCAATATTGTTTTAGGCTGACTTTTATTAAAAATTATACACTTTTGTATTCTTTGTTGTACTTCATCCTTTTGTACACACGTGTGGGCGTCTTTAAATTTGAACAGAAAATAATAGAGAGCTGGTAAGCACGTTATTTTTCCTATAATTTAAACGACTGAATGAAGTTAAATATACACAAATTAATAATGTTTCCCTCTTAGCCATTCTTGGGTGTTTTTAGCTGTGTGTTTTGTGTCATTGTCCTGTTGCAAGACCCATGACCTGCGACTGAGACCCAGCTTTCTGACACTGGCCAGCACATTTCTCTCTAGAATCCCTTGATAGTCTTGAGATTTCATTGTACCCTGCACAGATTCAAGACACCCTATGCCAGATGCAGCAAAGCAGCCACAGAACATAACAGAGTCTCCTCCATGTTTCACAGTAGGGACAGTGTTCTTTTCTTGATATGCTTCATTTTTCCGTCTGTGAACATAGAGCTGATGTGCCTTGGCAAAAAGTTCCATTTTTGTCTCATCGGTCCATAGGACATTCCCCCAGAAGCTTTGTGGCTTGTCAACATGTAGTTTGGCATATTCCAGTCTGGCTGTTTTATGATTTGTTTTCAACAATGGTGTCCTCCTTGGTCGTCTCCCATGTAGTCCACTTTGGCTCAAACAACGAGGGATGGTGCGATCTGACACTGATGTTCCTTGAGCATGAAGTTCACCTTGGATCTCTTTAAAAGTCTTTCTGGGCTCTTTTGTTACCATTGGGATTATCCGTCTATTTGATTTGTCATGAATTTTCCTCCCTTGGCCACGTCCAGGAGGTTGGCTACAGTACCATGGATCTTAAATTTCTGAATAATATGTGCAACCGTAGTCACAGGAACATCTAGCTGCTTGGAAATGGTCTTATAGCCTTTACCTTTAACATGCTTGTCTATAATTTTCTTTCAAATCTCTTGAGACAACTCTTTCCTTCGCTTCCTCTGGTCCATGTTGACTGTGGTACATACCATGTCACCAAACAACACAGTGACTACCTGGAGCCCTATATATAGGCCCACTGACTGATTACAAGATTGTAGACACCAGTGATGCTAATTAGTGGACACACCTTGAATTAACATGTCCCTAGGGGTACCATCATTTTTGTTCATTCCATTAGTTCATTTTTAAAAATAATTCTGTTGAAGCATGGTTGAAACACACAGGCAGTATTTATTGTTTAGTGTATATTTAAAGCGCATATACACAATAAAACAATATTGTTTTAGGCTAACTTATACATTTTTGTATTCTTTGTTGTACTTCCTCTTTTTGCACACATGCATGGGTGCGTTACAATAATAATAATAATAATGTCATGCGCACTCACCGCGACCGGCATTAGGACCCGGAAGTAGTACGGTCGCGATTCAGGAAGCATAAAAGGAAGCAAAATGGCGCCGCACATTGCTCAGTCATTGAGTCTACTGATGCCGTCTCCAACGCTATCTCCTCCATTTCGTGAGTACTCACCATTTTGGATTATATTCCTGATTGAGTGTGTGTTGTTAGAATGCGGGTTTAATTGTGTAAACTCTTGCTCTCTACGTGAGAGAGTTCTAATAATAAATCGCGTGGTTATCCTACCTGCTCGCGCTACCAGCGGATTACGCTCACCTCTGCGATGTGGTGGACGGTCATGCCCGGTTGATTGAACAGCTGAGCTGCGCCGCCAACCCCTCCCCGCTTCAATGTGTAATTAGCTTTACCGGATAAATGGGACAGCACGGATGGGAAGTGTAGTGTTTTCCTAACCGCACTGGATGTTGTGTTTGAGTTTAATTCCACTAGATACTCCACAGACCGGTTGCGCATTGCACTTCTCGTCTCGTTGCTGTCAGGGCAGGCAGCTCAGTGGGCCACGGCGGTCCTGCGTTCCGATTCAGACACAGCCCCTTCCTACAACGAGTTCACCCATCAGCTGAAGCTCACCATCAAACATCCTGCTGCTGAGGTGGAGACCGACTCCAAACTCTATCATCTGCGGTAGAGAGGGCCGTTCGTGATCCGTTACACCGCCAACTTCCGGGCCCTAGCCGTGCAGACCACCTGGGGCGACCCCGCCCTCCGGACGGCCTACTACGAGGGACTGGCTTCCCGCATAAAAGACGAGCTCGCCGGACAAGAGCTCCCCGCCACCTTGGAGGAGCTGATACAACTCGCCCTCCGAATAGACCAATGACCGTTCTCTCGTCCGAGGCCAGCCCCCTGCCACTCCGTCACCATCACCAACCACGCCACAATCTTCCACATTTCTCCCCTATGCCCCAGTTCCCGAAGTACACTGCTTTTCCACCACCGGACATGTCGGTTCTCCACCTCCCGCCGTGGTTGACACCGGAGCCGCGGAACCCATGCAACTAGGACGCGCCTCCTTGACCGCTGCAGAGCGAGAACGGCGATTCAGTGAGGGGCTCTGTGCCTATTTTGGGTCAGCATCGCACCACAGAGCTATCTGCCCTCTTCGCCCGGGAAACGCTCAGGCCCGGTAAGTAAGAAGAGCGACTCGCCGGGCCCCCTCCACCTCTCTGCCACCACCACCAATGTTTCTCATCTCACGGTGCAAATACGCCTCCAGTTTGGCCACAAATGGGTCAGAAGTACGGCGTTCATTGATTCCGGTGCCGCTGGCAACTTCATTGACTCTGCCTATGCCAAAGAACTGGGGGTGGAGCTCGAGGCATTATCCCAGCCTGTTCGGATTACATCTGTCGACGGTCGGCCTCTTTCCTCCAGCTCCATCACTACCCAGACTCAACCAATCACCCTAATCATCGACGAACATCAAGAGCAGATCTGGTTCCATCTCCCCCCATTTCATCTCCTCCTATCATCCTCGGGCACCCGTGGCTTCTACAACATGACCCACTCATCTCCTGGATCGAATTCTGCAATGGGGACCAATCTGCACCAAACACGCTCTAGGGAGTCCGAGGCCCCCAAAGTCGACATCAGCGCCATCCCCGCCGCCTACCGGGACCTGGCTGAAGCATTTTGCAAAAGACGAGCCACTCACCTCCCTCCTCATCGTCCCTCCAACCTGACGATTGACCTCCAGCCGGGTTCTGTTCCCCCCTGCGGCCACCTCTACTCGCTCTCTGCCACCGAGACGCAGGCGATAGAGAAGTATGTAACCGATGCCCTCCGCCATGGCACCATCCGGCCCTCCTCCTCACCTGCTGCCGCGGAGTTCTTTTTTGTGAAGAAAAAAGTAGGCAACTTGCGTCCATGTGTCGACTATCGGGGGCTCAACAACATCACAATAAAAAATCGCCATCCATTGCCTCTTACCAACTCTGCCCTGGATGCCCTCTCTGGCGCCACCATTTTCACAAATTTGGACCTACGGAGCGCCTACAACTTAGTGTGCATCAGAGAGGGCGATGAGTGGAAGACGGCCTTCATCACCCCAACAGGACACTATGAGAGCTTGGTCATTCCATTTGGACTCTGCAATGCCCCCGCTGCCTTACAACAATTCATTAACGACATCCTCAGAGACATGCTTGACCGATGGGCGTTTCTGTACTTAGATGACACTATGAGACTCCATTACTCTATTACTGCTGAAGAACATGCCCAACATGACAGGGCGGTCCTCAAGAGATTGCTCGCCCATCAACTGTATTCTAAGTTGGAGAAGTGCGCTTTTCACGAGCGCTCCACCACGTTCCTTGGTTTTGTTATCTCGCCCCAGGGTGTGGCCATGGACACGCAAAAACTGGAAGCTGTGCGTCATTGGCCCCTACCCAAGACCCTCAAGCAACTTCAACGGTTTCTCGGGTTTACGAATTTCTTTCGTCGCTTTATCCGGGACTACAGTACGGTTGCAGCTCCTTTAACCGCCCTGACACGACCATCTTCTCATCCCTTCACCCTCAACTCTGCCGCCATCTCCGCCTTCCAGGAATTATGTCACCGCTTCACCACCGCACCAATTCTCCTCCATCCATCCACGAGCAAATCATTCGATGTGGAGGTGGACGCCGGGGCCGTTCTCTCCCAATAAGGTCCAGATCAGAAGCTTCACCCTTGTAGCTTCTTCTCCAGAAAATTTGACCTCACTCAGCAGCGATACGGGGAAGGGGACCGTGAGCTGTTGGCCATCCAACAGGAATGGCGTAGAAATGGAGGAATGGCGTCACTGGCTCCAGAGCGCCAGAGAGCCGTTCATCATTTGGACCGACCATCAAAACCTGATCACTATCCGGAACCTAAAACAGCTCAACCCGAGGGAGGCGCGGTGGGCTCTTTTCTTCGAACATTACAATTTCCATCTGTCGTACCGCCCGGGATCCAAAAACACCAAGGCCGATGCCCCCTCCCAGGAACATGAGAAGGATGTTCCCTGGGTGGACCCCGCGCCTGTCCTCCCGCTGTCAAAGATCATCGCCCCTCTCCGGTGGGACTTGGAAACGAGGGTTCGCCAAGCACAGGCCAGGGAGGTCGAACCGGCAGGTGCGCCGCCTGGACGACTCTATGTACCCCGCAACATCAGAACGGAAGTCCTTCAATGGGGCCATTCCTCCCTCCTTTCCGGACACCCGGGTACTCGCCGCACCCTCCAATTTTTTCTGTGGGACTTCTGGTGGCCGTCCATGACAAAGGATGTCGAGGAATTCGTCCAGGCGTGCCCAGTGTGTGCCAGGGCCAAAGACACCAACCAACCAACACCGGGGGAACTTAAACCACTCCCGGTTGCCCACCAGCCCTGGACACACATTGCCGTTGACTTCATCACGGGCCTGCCGGATTCCGAAGGAAAGAACACCATCATGACCATTGTCGACCGATTCTCCAAGGCCGTGCACTTGGTGGCCCTCGCCGGACTCCCGTCAGCTAAAGACACAGTCAAGCTGATACTAGAGAATGTTGTCCGCCTGCATGGGTTCCCGAAGGACATTGTCTCGGACAGAGGGCCCCAGTTCACTGCCCGGTTCTGGAAAGCCTTCTGCCATCTGATCAACGCTACCTGCAGTCTCTCCTCTGGCTACCACCCTCAGACTAATGGTCAGATGGAACGGACCAACCAACAACTGGAGCGCTATCTGAGATGCTTCATCGCTGATCGACAGCGCTCCTGGGACCGCTACCTTATTTGGGCTGAACTCTCCCACAATCTTCACGTGTCATCCATCACCGAGCTAAGCCTATTTGAGGTATGCCACAGTTTTCAGCCTCCGAAGTTCGACCACCAAGAACTGGAGGTTGATGTACTGTCGGGCCAACAGTTGGTCCGTAGGTGCCGGCAGCCGTGGGAACAAAGTTGGAGCAGCCATTCGCCGTGCGAACACACGCTACGCTGCTCAACATCACTGTCGGCACCCTCCGGGACGATTGTACAATGTAGGCGACAAGGTCTGGTTATCAACAAAAAATCTGCACCTCCATACAGAATCTGGCAAACTCTCACCCTGGTTCATCGGCCCTTACCGCATCACCCTCCGGATCAACCCTGTCACCTACTGGCTCCAGCTGCCTGCGGTGCTCCGAACTCATCCGGTATTCCACACATCACAACTCAAACCCTTCATCACTTCACCTATGGTTGAACAACCCAACAATGTGTTTACAGAAACAACAGCATTTTTTAGAGTGCAAATTCACAGAACTACTACTACTACTACTACTACTAATGATAATAATAACACTGTATGGAGAAGTGCAGTCAAAGAAGTATCATCATTGAAGGAGAGAAGAAAATGAAGAATGCATATCAGTATTTACAGTTTGAGCTCGACACGTTTATGAGCTCTGTCGCTTGCTGTCAAAGGGCGCCTAAGAGAGATAACACATTTTTGGCTTCAGTAGACACACAATACTTCTGCCCCTACAGGTAATGAATGGTATTTTCACAGCTTCCCGCACGCAAAATTCCTTTTCTCGAAACGTGCGTTCTTAATGGCCAGATCTGTATTTAGACATGATGGTGGAAGCATCATGCTGTGGGAATGTCTTTCTGTGACTGGGATTAGGAGATTAGTCAGAGCATAAGAACAATTTATGCAGTTAAATTAAAGAGCGATCCTAAGTGAAAACAGTGCTCAGGAGCTCAGACTAGAATTTTCAGTTCAAAAAGTTCAAAGAACTTCAAGAAGGTTCAGTTCAAAAAGTTCAGTTCACAGCAGAAGGAAAAGAAAACTCAGGAGTGGTTTAAGAACAACTCAAGGCCAGCAGAGTCCGGAACAACTCAGGGCCACCAGAGTCCGGAGCATCTCCAGGAAGACATGAAAATGGCTGTGCACTGACCCTGCCCTTGCAACTGTGATTTGACCTGACCATGCCCATTTAACTGATATTTTGTGTTTATTTTAATTTTGATGACTATGGTTTACAGCTAAAGAAAACCCAAAATTATAAATGCTTGAAATATTCCGCCAAGAAAGGAAGAAACTTCCAAAAAAAAAATGGTGTGTCAAACTTGTATGTCAAAATGTCAAACTTGATATTTACAAGCAGACAAGGAGGCGTTCACTGCTGCCAAAGGGCCTCTGACCAACTACTAAGTGATTTTGTTATGTCTTAATAATTCAGCAAAAAATTTAATCAACAACAATGTGGAAAAGAGTCTGAAAACTTTCAGTTGACACTGTGTGTGTGAGAGTAGTGTTACAATAAAGCAAGTTACATTTCATTTCTTTCACACATACACACACTCGGGGTGCTTGAAAACACACCTTCAGTGGGGTTCTCCTTCAACTGCTCTTCATGCTCTTGTACTGCAGCTACACATGTTGTGTGAACCAGCTCTCCTAGTCGCTTTAAATCTGCAATAGATTTGTCCACCAGCTCAGAGTCACGTGCTATAGCTTCCAACCTGAAAGCAATACCATCAATCAGAATCACAAACTTCAATCTTGAAATTAAGTCTTAAAACCTAAGTGTGGAATATTTCTTATTTAAGAAGCAATATTGTGTTATGAATTTAATACTTTGCTTACATCTCATATTTGCAATGTTTAATACCCTACAGTCGTGGCCAAAATTTTTGAGAATGACACAAATATAAGCTTTCACAAAGTTTGCTGCTAAACTGCTTTTAGATCTTTGTTTCAGTTGTTCCTGTAATGTACTGACATATAATTACAAGCACTTCATGTTTCAAAGGCTTTTATCGACAATTACATGACATTTATGCAAAGAGTCAGTATTTGCAGTGTTGGCCCTTCTTTTTCAGGACCTCTGCAATTTGACTGGGCATGCTCTCAATCAACTTCTGGGCCAAATCCTGACTGATAGCAACCCATTCCTTCATAATCACTTCTTGGAGTTTGTCAGAATCAGTGGGTTTTTGATTGTCCACCCACCTCTTGAGGATTGACCACAAGTTCTCAATGGGATTAAGATCTGGGGAGTTTCCAGGCCATGGACCCAAAATTTCAACGTTTTGGTCCTGAGCCACTTAGTTATCACTTTTGCCTTATGGCACGGTGCTCCATCATGCTGGAAAATGCATTGTTCTTCACCAAACTGTTGTTGGATTGTTGGAAGAAGTTGCTGTTGGAGGATGTTTTGGTACCATTCTTTATTCATGGCTGTGTTTTTGGGCAAAATTGTGAGTGAGCCCATTCGCATGGATGAAAAGCCACACACATAAATGGTCTCAGGATGCTTTACTGTTGGGATGACACAGGACTGATGGTAACGCTCACCTTTTCTTCTCCGGACAAGCCTTTTCCCAGATGTCCCAAACAATCGGAAAGAGGCTTCATCGAAAATATGACTTTGCCCCAGTCCTCAGCAGTCCATTCAACATACTTTTTGCAGAAGATCAATCTGTCCCTGATTTTTTTTTTTTTGGAGACAAGTGGCTTCTTTGCTGCCCTTCTTGACACCAGGCCATCTTCCAAAAGTCTTCGCCTCACTGTGTGTGCAGATGCGCTCACACCTGCCTGCTGCCATTCCTGAGTAAGCTCTGCCCTGGTGGCACTGGTGGAGATGATCATGGCGCTTGCTGGACTTTCTTGGACACGCCTTCCTAACAAGAACTGAACCTATTTCCTTGAAGTTCTTGATGAATCCTATAAATTGTTGATTTAGATGCAATCTTAGTAGCCACAATATGCTTGCCTGTAAAGCCATTTTTATAGAACGCAATGATGGCTGCATGTGTTTCTTTATGAAAGAAACGTTGTTATGTGTTTAACAATGAAAGAACAATGATTTCAAGCATCACCCTCCTTTTAACATGTCAAGTCTGCCATTCTAACCCAATCAGCCTGACATAATGATCTCCAGCCTTGTGTTCGTCAACATTCTCATCTGAGTTAACAAGACGATTACTGAAATCATCTCAGCAGGTCCTTTAATGACAGCAATGAAATGCAGTGGAAAGTTTTTTTTTCGGGATTAAGTTAATTTTCATGGCAAAGAAGGACTATGCAATTCATCTTATCATTCTTCATAACATTCTGGAGTATATGCAAATCGCTATTATAAAAACTTAAGCAGCAACTTTTCCAATTTCCAATATTTATGTAATTCTCAAAACTTTTGGCCACGACTGTAGTAGTTACACAAAACTATACATTACCTTTCAAGAGGAGCACCAAATTTCTTATAAGCTTTTATGAACCTGTTAAAACAAATCAGCCAAAATTCAGTTTCATAATTCAATTAAAATATATTTGTTTCGCACTTTTAACCATGGATGTTGTCACAAAGAAGTTTAAAGAAATATAAAATTATACAAATAAAGTAGTGCTGTCAATAGATTAAAAAACTAAGTTAATTAATCAATGGCTGTGATTAATCACGATTAATAAATTTTAAAATACTCAGATTTACTTGTATTATAAACACACTGTTGGAATAAAGAAATGCATAAACTGGTTAGAGGAAACAGAACAGTTTCATAATATCTCAAATATTAACATTTAACAAATATTTTACATTAACATCAAATGGAACCTGGGTAGTAAGAGGTGTGGCAACCCACAGACGACGAAGCTCAAACCCGGATCCTCAGATCCAAAAATCAACAACCTAGAGTCTTAGCCGTCTGAGCCACCACTCCCAAAATTTATTTTTAATGTATTCTCAATAAAATAGTTCCCTTTGAAGGCAGCTCGATACCACAACTTAAAAAAAAAAAAAAAAAAAAAGTTTGATTAGAACTTTCATTCAGAAGTTTTTCAAAATGAAACTTGGTGTGCAGCACACCTGGCGTTAAACATAATAGCACAGGGGCTTCTGGTTTAAGCATGGAGTGAATAGGTGGTAACTGGTTCGGCTCCTGACCTACTTTAATTATTTCACTGATTATAACAGAAATATGCTACCTTAATTCGTTTAGCTAATGTTCTAAACAAAGTTGGGACACAGATAAATTACATAATGGCGTCTAGAATGCAACTACAAAATAAAACTGGAGAAAGAGTTGGCGAGGCCTCTAGTAAACCTGACGACTCCATGCCTCTCCCCGGGGATGTGCACGCTCTACCAGACAACCTTGAAAGGCTTCGTTCATCGCTCCTATCGGACATGCCGCAAGTAGTTCACTCACTTTTAAAAATTTACCTTGCAGATGCTCCGTCACCCGTGAACACAACTCTGGAACAAGTAAAATCATACTATGAAGACCACGACCAACGTCTGCGCGAGGTGGAAGACGTTCTAAATGATTATAGTGACAGGCCGGTAAGCGCCGAGGCCTCTATGGACGCGCTAAGGAAGGAAAACGAGTATCTAAGTGAGAAGCTAGAAGATCTAGAGAATCGTTCACGAAGATCTAACATGAGGGTCGTGGGCATTTCCCGAAAAACTAGAGTCAGACCCAATTAAATTCTTGACAGTCTTCTTTGAGGAAGTACTGGGTAAGGATTTCTTTGAGAGACACCTCGTTATTTCGCAAGCCCATCGTATCGGTCCCAAGCTAAATAATAACGTCAAAGCCAGTCAGAGCAAACCCAGAGTATTTTTGGTGAACTTTCATTTTTTCAAGACAAGCACCGTATCTTCCAATTCAGCAGACAGAAAAAGGAGTTTCAGATGAAAAAAAGGAGTGTTTTCGTGGGCACATGTTTTTTTTTCATGAGGACTTTTGTGCCGAGCTGGGTAAAAAGCGATCGGCATTTAAGGATGTGCAATCGCGGCTCTACGGGAAAGGAGTCAAAGTCGTCCTCCTGTACCCGGCAAGGCTACGTTTACTCACGAAGGGAAAATGTTCAGCTTTAACACACAAGACAAAGCCAGCAATTTTTACTTCTCTCATTGGGGTGAAGATTGAGGTGAAATACATAACTATCAATAAGGATATAATTTTTGTTGTTCACTTTAAACGAACTAGGACTCGACTTTGACTTATATATATATATTTTACTTTACAATCCGCGCTCATCAGCTGGATAAAGTTAACAAAAGGTGAAATTCTGTTTTTAACTTTTTGTAGGAGGGTAGCCTTACCGCTAGACTGGGTGGGTCTTTAATCTTTTATTTTGCTATACTTAGGAAGGTTTTTGTTTTATTACATCTGCGATCATCCTCAGTTGAGAAACATAGGATTTATGTATATTTGGTGTGGTTGTTCATGTTCTTGTTTGGCTTGGGGCTGGGAGGGAGGGATTGCATTTTACATCCCTAATTACTATATATTGTGCAGTCTGTTGTTTATTATTTTGCAGTTTATGGTCAAATTGTTTACTTTTTTCCCTTGCCTTTTTATTTTAGATTTTATGCCTTGCATACGCTTGAATATTACATTACACAGTTGACATAGGTGGTAATGATGATGGAGACCATCCTGTAAAGTTTATGTCATGGAATGTTAGGGGGCTAAATGGCCCTGTTAAAAGAGCCAAAGTTTTTTCCCCCCATCTTAAACATACTAACCCAGATATAGTATTTATTCAAGAAACCCATCTCAGATTGGAAGATCACAATAGAATCCGTAAACCATGGGTCAGTCACATTTTTTCATTCAAAATTTAATAGCAGATCCAGGAGTGTGGCTATATTGATTAACAAGAGAATACAGTTCACACCAGCCAATATAATTAGTGATTCTAATGGCCATTTTGTTATACTTTCTGGTTCTCTTTTTCAAACACCAGTTGTTCTAGTAAATGTTTATGCACCCAACTCGGATAATGTCCAATTTTCAAACAACATTTTGTCATTAATTCCGAAGCTTAACACTCACCATCTGATATTTTCAGGAGACTTGAACTGTGTCATTGACCCCTTGCTTGACAGACCTACCATATTTAGCAGCCCTTCAGATATGGCTAAGCCGTTCTCTACTTTCATGAAGCAAAATGGCTGTGTGGACCCTTGGAGGGTTGCCAACCCTTCAGTTAAACAGTTTTCTTTTTACTTTCATGTTCAGGATTTCCTTCAGATACAATAGACATGAAAGAAGGAAAAGTTCTTTGACAATCTAGATACTCCAACTTAATCTGAGGAGGTGGAAGATTTAGAGAATGATCTTGAGCAGGGAGAGATCAGTAGCGCCATCATGGCGATGAAAAGAGGTAGATCTCCAGGCCTGGGTGACTGCCCTATTGAATTTTACAAGAAATTCAAGGAAAAACTTTTGCCGATCCTGATTGAAGTGTTTAAAGAGTGTCTGGAATCTGGATCCTTGCCACCAACTTTCTCACAAGCATATATTTTACTTCTTTAAAAAAAACAAAAAAAAAACAGGGACCCTACTCAGTGTGGATCATATCGTCCGATTTTGCTTATAAATGCTGATACAAAAATTCTAGCTAAGGTGTTAGCCCTCCCCTTAGAACGTGTCCTCCCTACAATAATTTCAGACAATCAAACGAGATTCATTAAGAATCGTCACTCTTTTTCTAATGTACACAGACTAGTCAATATAATGTATTCGCCTGATCCTTCATCTAGTCCTAACATAAGTGTATCTTTGGATGCAGAGAAGGCTTTCGACCGCGTTGAATGGCCATATCTGTTTGAAGCTTTGAAAAAGTTTGGTTTTGGCAAGACGTTTGTATCCTGGGTTAAACTTCGCTACCATTCACCTTTAGTATCCATTCAAACCAATTATCCTCAGTCTGATTACTTCTCACTAACAAGAGGTACGAGTTAAGGATGCCCATTATCCCCACTTCTCTTCGCAATTGCAATTGAACAAATCTTTACTGGTAGCACTGAAATCAACCACGTTGTTTCAAGGAATTAAAAGAGGGGGATGTTGAACATCGCCTGTCTCTTTACAAAATACACCTTTTGCTTTATGTCAATGATTCCATAACCAGTTGCCCTGCTATTATATAAATTTTCGATCATTTCTGAACTTTTTCAGGTTATAAATTAAATTTTCATAAAAGTGAATGATTTTCCATTAACAATTTTGCTTTGCAGATCAAACAGGAATTAATGCCTTTTTGTTAATCTCCTCAAGGCTTTAAATATCTCAGAATAAATATGACACGCTCTTTTTCCTCCTTGCTCAACTCAAGTAGTCTTCCCCTTACTTTAGCTGGAAGAATATATTTAGTCAAAATGATGATAATTCCAAAGTTTCTTCACCTGTTTCAATCTTTATCAAGTCTTTTTTTCCGTTAATCAAACAATCTATATCCTCTTTTATCTGGGAAAATAAAACTCAGAGGGTCAACAAACATATCCTCCAGAGGAGGCGTGAAGTAGGGGATTTGGGTCTTCCAAGTTTTAGTCATTATTATTGGGCATCTAGCATACAAAAATACTATACTGGCTTCACTGCCCTGAAATAAATTGTTGTTCAATTGAATCACATACATGTTACTCTTCATCTCTCCCAGCTCTAGTATACTCTTCTTTGACCTTCAAAGCCTCTCTTCTTACGTCCAATCCCATAGTGCTTTCTTTACCCATCGGCATCAATACTGGGCTAAGAATCATTATATGATTATATAAGAATAATTTATTTATCCCCTCTACATTTGACTCATCATTTGGACACTGGGCAATCAGTGGCCTAACATGTTTTAAAGACTTGCATAACAATGGTTTATTCAGTAGTTTTGAAGAACTTTGCAGAACTTATGACTTCCCAAACAGGCAGCTCTTTAGATATCTTCAGATTCGTCACTTTGTTAAAGAAATTTTCCTTCCTTTCCTGATCTTCCTCGGTCCTAGATAACCTAGCTCTCAATTTTAGTACCAAAGGACTAATTTCAATATTATATTCTAATTTAAAGTTTTTTGAAAATTACAACCTACTTAAAATAAAATCTAAATGAGAAGCTGAACTTGGCATTGAGCTATCTGAATAATTTTGGAAGGTGGAAAGACATCCTAGCTTTTACTTCTCTCCTTGCTCATGGGAGAATTTTGTTGAGCTGAAAATCCTCTACCACTACTTCAGTAGCAGGCCGGCTAGAAGACATGATGTTTTCAAAATGAGAGAAAGTAAAATTTACTCTGAAGGGCTCAGTAAATAAGTTTGACTTAAAATGGAAACCCATTCTGGTGTTGAGCTCGTAATGGAGTAGACGTGTTTTGGGAGGCTCCGGAGGATTATTGTTATTAAATTGCGCTTTCCAGTTTTAATTTCACTGTTATTCTTCCCCGTTAACAGTTTTAATTGTATATTCACCTTTACAGGTGGTTACAAGGTCCAGTAAAAATATTAAAACCCGTAGCACAACACAGTCACAATTGAGGCCTAATCCACAGGTCACGGCCTCACCTTCGCATGATTCGCCACCGTGCGCTGACCCCACCGTTCACCAGGCAGTTTCTGTGATTGACACTGGTGCGCTGAAGCTCGAAATATTGTCATCTTTGAGGAACGAAATCGCGGATATTTTTAAGGTGGAACTGCGTGCTGCTTTGGGGGATGACTTGTCCACAATCAAATCGGAGTTACAGGCTGTAAAAACACAACTGGCTAATGATAAGGCCGCCATTGATGCCGGACTGTCTGCGCTAAAGGGTACTGTAAGTGAGATGGAGCGCTCGCTCTCTGATTGTACCGATGACATTACTTTAATGCAAAGTAAGATACAACGTCTTACTGCAGACCTACTTAAACTGGATAAATAAATGCCAAGATTTAGACGCCAGATCACGGCGTAATAATGTTTGCATAATCGGTGTTCCTGAGGGTCCTAACAGCTGCACTACTTCTAGCAACGCTGTGTTGCTTAAAGAGGCACTCAGCCTGGAGAAGGAGCCGACTTTGGACAGATCTCACCGCACTCTACAGCCTGTACCAAAACCTGGTGAACGACCGAGCCGTTGTGGCCAGATGAATACGGTGAATGCCTTGATGTTTTACGTCAGGCCAGAGAGTTAAAGCAGATTAAATTCAAGCAATTGAGTATTTCTGTTTTCCCCGAACACACAACAAAAATTGCAAAAGCTTGTGCTTCTTTTAATGAGGTTCGGCGACAACTCCGTGGCATTGAGGGCGTGCGCTACGGCATGTTTTACGCAGCGCGGCTGCGGATAACCTACAATGGTGTAGGAAAAAAATTTCTTTCAGCTGATGAAGCAAAAGACTACATTAAAACTATGCAAACGGCGTGAACTGCACTCGTAGTATTCTAAATAAATCATATATTTAATTGTAATTGTTATAATTTTAATTGTTTTATTGTTGAAAAGGGGTTTTCTTTTCTTTCTCCTTTTCTAAAGCGAAATGTGTGATCTGTTTACATTTTCTGATGCTACGTATGTCTATGCAAGCTTCTAATTTAGCTAAGTTCTAAGTTAGTGTCTTATCTTGGTATATTGCACTCCAGCTCCTAGGTCGTCTTGAGAACCAAATGTTTATTGTTGCTGTTGTTTTTCTCTCTTTTCTTGTTCTTCTTTCAAGATCGTAATCGTTGATCAATACTTTCTTGTAAGCTGGGAATGAGAATTAAGTCACTTTTACTTGGGCATTATTTTTGTTCTATTTAATCTGTGGGAGCCTTTTTGTTTGTTTTTTCTGTTTCCCTTTTACATTGGGCTCACTCTCCGAGTCGTGGTCACAGTTACTGTGAGAGCGACTTTTGGTTTAGTTAGTTTATTTTGCTGTCTCCTAGGGTTAGTTAGGATGGAGACTCTAGATTTGTGTTTTATGTTTGTTTATGTGTGTATGTGTATGGCAGATATCTTATTGTTGCAGGCACAGACCAATTCAGACCAAGGTCTTGTTGGTAAATGTCTATGCTCCAAACTTTGACGATCCAGATTATGCAAATAATTTACTTCCCTGCTAAAACACCCACTTGATCATTTTTGGGGGAGATTTAAATTGTGTTTCTGATCCCGTTTTGGACAGCTCTAGTTCTTGCGTTGTGTCCCAGCCTGCCATGTCTAAAATATTTTTTGATTTCATGTCACAGAATGGCCTTGTAGACCCATGGAGATTCCGTAATCCTGTAGATAAAAAATTCTCATTTTTTTCTCAGGTGCATCATGCATATTCTAGAATTGATTATTTTTTCATTGACAGTCATCTTAATCCGTCTGTCGTTTCTTCAGATTATTTAAGTATTGTAATTTTTGACCATGCTCCCTTATCACTGGATATACAATTATCAATGCATAAACAGACCCCATCATCTTGGGGGTTTAACTCGCTTCTTTTAGCGGACAAAGTTTTGTACATTCATTTCTAACACTATTTATGAATTTTTATTATTTAACCATCTTGACTCCACTTCTTATTCATTATTATGGGAAACTCTCAAGGCTTATCTTAGAGGGCAAATAATCTCATATTCTGCTTTTCTAAATCGAAGTCGCAGGACCAGGCTCAACGAACTCACATCTGCTATTAGTAAACTCAACCATATTTATGCATCTAATCCTTCTCTGGAGTTGTACAAGCAACGCATTGATTTACAAACAGAATTTGATCTTCTTTCAACAAAAGAAACGGAACGCATGTTGTTACAGACTCGGGAACGTATTGTGAATATGGTGATAAATCAAGTAGATTGTTAGCACATCAACTAAAACAACAAACCTCATGCCTAATAACGCAAATTAAAAATGACTTAAATATCATCACTACTGATCATAGATGGATCAATTCAGTTTTTAAATCATACTACGCCTCCCTTTATAAATCTGAATGCCTTAAAGAAGATCTAAAATTGAATGATTTCCTTCGAGGTATTGATATTCCTGTTATTGATGCAATATCTGTAAGGGACTTGGACTGTCCATTATCTCTTGAAGAAGTCATAGTTTCAATTAAGGCAATGCAGTCCAATAAAGCTCCAGGCCCAGACGGTTTTCCAATTGAGTTTTATAAAAAGTTTATAGATAAATTGGCACCATTGCTTCTTGGCATGTTCAATGAAACCTTAGACCAGGGCTCATTACCATCTACTTTTAATCAAGCCTCAATTGCTCTTCCTCTTAAGAAGGGAAAGGATCCCCTTCAGTGTGGATCATATAGGCCATTATCATTGCTAAATGCCGATGTGAAAGTGCTGGCTAAATTACTTGCATCCCGTTTAGAGGATGTATTACCACATGTTATATCTGAGGAGCAGACCGGTTTCATAAAAGGACGGCATTTGTTTTTTAATACTCGTACACTTTTTAATATAATTTACTCCAAACAAACATCTGTATCTCCTGAGGTTGTAATCTCTCTGGATGCTGAGAAAGCTTTTGACAGGGTTGAGTGGGAATACTTGTTTGCAGTATTAAAGAAATTTGGGTTTGGTGATAAATTTATTTCTTGGATTCACCTCCTTTACAAATCCCCGCAAGCTTGTGTTCACACAAATGATATAACCACTGATTATTTTACTCTTGGACGTGGTACCCGGCAGGGGTGCCCCCTGTCACCATTGCTTTTTGCCCTTGCTATTGAACCACTGTCTATTAAGCTTAGATCTTCTCTTGCTTTCAAAGGTATTATTCGTAATGGGTTGGAGCAAAAATTATCCTTATATGCTGATGACTTCTTGTTATACGTGACTGATCCTGCAGCCTCTATTCTTGTTATTTTAACTATTTTGGAGAATTTCGGTTCTTTCTTGGGGTATAAACTAAATTTGAATAAGAGTGAATACTACCCGGTCAATAATAGTGCTTTACAACTTCAGCATCTAAACCTGCTCTTTAAACTCAATTGTTCAGGCTTTCAATATCTTGGTATTACAGTGACTCGCTCTCTGTCTGACCTTTCTCAGGCCAACTTCTCCTCTCTTATTTCTGATGTAAAATCTGACTTTTAAAGGTGGAGCAATTTTCCTCTTTCTTTAACCGGAAAAATCAATGCAGTTAAAATGACCATTCTTCCGAAATTTCTTAATTTTTTTCAGTCACTTCTGTTATTTCTTCCTAAGTATTTTTTTGATTCCTTGGATAAAATCATAATCTCTTTTCTTTAGGCTGGGAAACCTAGAATCCGTAAGACCTTACTACAGAGATGTAGACTTAGTGGTGGACTAGCTCTGCCCAATTTTCAAATTTACTACTGGGCAGCACATTCAAAAATTAAATTTTTGGATAAACTCATCTGAATCCCCATGGTGCAAATTAGAGTTATTGTCAGTTTAAAACAGTTTAGACGGCACTTTAAATTTGGATCTGCGTCTGCAATGGGTCCATTACATAATCATTTGTTTCCCCCATCACTTATAGATTCAGCATTTTCATCATGGCATGACAAAGGCATCACAGATTTTTATCATTTATATGAAGATGGAGTATTTAAAAGTTTTGCTAGTCTGTCCTCAGAGTATGAGTTGCCTGCAGCTAATTTCTTTCGTTACCAACAAGTTCGCAGCTTTGTATCCAAGTGTTTTCCCAATTTTCCTTCTATACCTCCCAAGCAGCCCTGGGAAGACATTTAATCCGTATCGGCGAGGTGTGATATCAAGAATATATCATTTTATTATATCTTTTGGTGATTGTAAAATCACTTAAACCAGATCTGCTTGGGAAAATGAATTGGGATTGCAGTTGAGTGAAGAATGTTGGGAGAAAGCCATAGACAGAATACGCTCTAGCTCTTCTTGCGCCCGTCTCAGTCTTATTCAGTTTAAGGTTTTGCACAGAATCCATTATTCCAAATCAAGGTTAGCTGAAATATTTCCTGATGTTGAGGATAGTGTGACAGGTGCCGTGCCTCTCCCTGTAATTTAAGTCATATGTTCTTTTTGTGCCCAAACCTGCACACCTTTTGTACAGGTTTTTTCAATCTCATGTCCACTATACTTGGGGTACGGTTGAAGCCATGTCCATTAACTGCTATATTCGGCATTACAGATGATTCAGTTCCTTTGAGTTAAACACACAAAGACGTTATCGCCTTCTCATCATTGTTGGCCAGACATTCCATACTTTTACATTAGAAGACCGTTAATTGTCCCACTATCTCTCAGTGGATTAAAGATTTATTTTTTCTTCTTAAACTAGAGAAGATAAAATATACACCGAGAGGTTCTACTAATATTTTTTTTCACAAATGGCAACCATTTATTGCTTATTTTGCAAACTTACAGGTGTTGCCTGAATATTTACCCAAACTGGGTCATGCATCGGAGTGTATGCATGACCAATCTATTTCACACAGATTCGTTTGAGCTGAAGGATGCATGGGTGTGTGTGTCTGTGTGTTTGTGTAGGTTTTAGTGTATGTACGGGTGGGTGGGGAGTTTTTCAGTTTTCTTTTCATTTTGATCTATAAATAATAAATTTAATTCATTGTTTTTGATATGTTTATGTATGATAATTGTTCAATAAAAAAATTTGGAAAAAAAAAGTAATGTGGTAAAATTTCTAGATCAATCACATGCATTAACACATTTTTTTCTAATAGCCCAAATATAAAGTGAGAAATTTATACACATCATTAAATGATAGCTTAAAATGCCTAGTGCTGTAATCTAATATATATATACACACAGTACAGACCAAAAGTTTGGACACACATTGATGGTTTTTGTGACTGCACTTGGGGACACTTTCAAAGTTTTCCCAATTTTTCGGACTGACTGACCTTCATTTCTTAAAGTAATGATGGTCACTCGTTTTTCTTTACTTAGCTGCTTTTTTCTTGCCATAATACAAATTCAAACTCGTTGAATGAGAAGGTGTGTCCAAACTTTTGGTCTGTACTATACATACACACACACACACACACACACACAGTATACACACACAGTAAAATCGAATAGATTACCTGCGAATCTCAGCATCTGTGAAGCCCTCCACATTGTTTTTGCGTGCACGTGGCCGACCCCGCCGCTTAGGCTTCTTATCATCTTCACTGTCATCCGTCTCACTTTCGGAACCTGACGACTGGCTCTTTAGTTTGAGCTTTGAACCAACATCACTGTCACTGTCATTTGCCTGTGCCTGAGAAAAGTAACATATAATCTGAAATTCAACACATCACGATACACAAATGTCACCGTATGTACTGTTTGGTCTCATGCATCATGTAAAACCAGTAACAATTACGGTAGCATAATGCAAGTCTTTTAAACCTGAAACATTCCATTTTGCTGAACTAGGTACATCACTGTTAATAAGTTAACATACGTGTTGTTCCTGAGTGGAAAAAAGTTTTTTTGCACATACTTGATGTATCTTTTTACTTGCTTTAAAACTTAAAATGGTCCTTACCATTTAAAACAGTTTAAGATGAATTATCAGAACATAATACACACAGAGTTTACAACATATTAAAGACTACACTGAATAATCCTTCATCATTTGTACTTGGTGGCACCATATTTTTAAATCAGAAAATAGTTTACAGGTTACAGTCTTGGGTGTAGAAAAATAAGGGACAACCTAAACCAGTGCAGAGAATGCTTAATGGTACAGCATACAATGCCAGTGCAGTGTGCTTCCATCGTTGTAGCAAGAGTTTGGGGAAGGTCTACAAAAGTGTGATAGTCAAACATGTATGTTCAGCCATTTATATGCATGTGTGTACATATGTTACTGTCATTTTTATATTATAACAGTATCAATGGATTTATGTACTAAAGGAAGATATGGATAAACAAAAGCAGGAAGAGAACAAAAATTATTTACAAACTTCACAGTGCTTTACATTATTAAAAAAATGTGTGATGTATATTAGAGGACACTAATCCTAAACTAAATAGAGCAGTTTTAGCAAAGCTCCTGTGAAAGTACTCGTATAACTGTATTTAGTTATATAAAAGGGTCATTGAAGACAACATACTCTTTTATTTGAACTTCTGCTCCGTGGCAACATGTAAATGTCCTCCATCTCCTTCTGCTTTTCCTCCTCTTCCACCCGTCGTCTCTGATCTTCTGGAATGATCTCATCCCAGTTCCGCATGGGCTTCTCCTCCAGCTCCGGTGTGCTCTCATCCATGGTGAAGTTAGCCACCTGCCAGAGTAAGGACAGTTTATTGAGACACGTTCTATATTTTAAAATTATTAAATGTATCACGTCCTGTAGAAATTTTGCAAAATACCTTAAATTGGGACAGAAGTTCATCTGTGGCACTGGAACCTTGGTCACTTTCCCTTGTTTCAGCAAGTCTTAAAATCTCATCAATGTCCATTTCCTGGGGATGAAAACATTGTAATATTTGGTCACTTTTCATACCACATTGAACACAATCTTTCCATAACCATTATTACCTTCTAAACTAATTATTATTAAGTAGCAACATTTGTTTAGTTTTTTTTTTTTTGAAGGTCTGGCTAATAAGTACTCTAACATTAAGCAACCAGGCTAAAGATGGCTAAGAGCTGTAACAGCAAGCATGGTCATAGTATGCTGCGAATTGCACCTTAACTTAGCAGCAGCATGTAAAATTGATACTGGCAGAAGAAAGTGCACAACACAAGTGTCAGTATCAGGTATCAGTGCGCAGCAGCACAGAGCCGGTTCCTTCATATACACCAAGGAACGGCTGATTGCATTTAAGCCGGCTGGCATTAGAGACCCGATTGTGCATAGGACTCTATACATTCCCGATGAGATACAAAGGATGATGCAGAGGTGGAAGAAAAAAACGCAGAGGAGCTAAAGTTGGGTGTAAAGATGATGAGAGACTAGCAGAGCACAAGAAAAGGATGAGAAAGTACAAATTTTATCTCCTGCCTCTCATCATGTGCAACATGAGATCTCTGGATAATAAGATGGATGAGCTTAACGCTTTAATAAGGACTGAAAATATTTTCTGTGAGTGCAGTCTGATGTGTTTTACTGAGACCTGGCTACATGGTGAGGTGCCTGACTCACCATGTAGCCAGAATCTGACAACATTAGACTGGACAAGCTTATTAAAAGGGCTGGATCTGTGCTAGGCATGGAGTTTGACTGTTTGAGATTGTGGCAAAGAGGTGGATTCTGTCCAAAATAAAAGAAATCCTGAACAATCGTTCTTACCTGCTTTTCAGTGTGCTCTCCAACCAGAGAAGCAAATTCAGACTAATTATTACCAAGTATTCTACAGAGCGCCACAGGAGATCGTTTCCATCAATGGCCACAAAATTATATAACTCTTCTCTGCAAGTTTACACTAGGTGGGTAGTAACTGTGTGTAATAATACAATATTACATGATTATAATACTTGTTTCCCAGTAGGTTACCAATACTACTGGTCCTTACCACACACTTACCTTACTTACTTACTTCAAGCACAATATTGTTAACTATATTATTTGTGTAATGCTATTAATGGGATTAATAAAGTTCTTTGAATATTTTAAACAAAATGTATAAAACATTAAAGGGCCTGAAAACTTTAAATTTTATTTACAAAAAAAATAGAATAATTATTATAATAAAAAAAAATTATTATTCCGCCAATCAAACAGATGGCCTAACTAAATGTTATACGCAACTTTGATTTAAAATTTAAGATCCATGTCATCACCATGTTAAGTAATTTCCTTTTCCGCATGTTACATCTCTTATTATATTGGTCAGTATATACAGTACAGCTGAAGTGCAGACAGTCCTAAATTCTTTGAAAAATTATTTTCTTCCCTACTGCATCCACCTTACAGGGGTCTTAAACAACTGAAGGAGATTTTAACCACACCCTAAATCCAGCAACAGATCCCTCCACAGTTTCCAAAACCAATAAGGCACAAACCAGGAAACTATTAAAATAAATACACTGGGATATAAAAGTAGGCACAGAACAGTATTCCTGGTACAACAGCATATTCTTGTCATTCAATTACATATATATCCCATTCTCTTATTTTCTTGTTTCAAAAGGACTTATGTCAAAGATTACAGATTGTCTGTATAATACTATACCAATAATAAGTCATCGTGCTGCAATGACAAAAACGGATCTTCTACTTACAGTCTTATGCAAAGGCTTAGGCACCCCTTTATAAATAACAGATTTTGGTGATTGTTTTAAATTGAAAAAATGTTAAGACAGTCTCTCTTGGAAATTGAAAAAATGCACAATATTTTCATCAAACATTTCTTCAATTTCTTATACCATAAATTGAACAAAAATAAAAAATAAAGACAATATGGCATGTAATGGAAATATCACATTTTAATTATGTATTAATTTGTAATTGTGCCATGCAGGCTATAGAAGCTTTAAACTTGCTGAAGCTTAGAAACACAAGCCCGAGAATAGTACAGAAACAACCTGATTGTAATTGTCCCTGAATAAATGATAAGGTATGGACAACTGGTCTGGATCAGATAAAGAGTTGTGAGTTTGAATGTAGGAACTTCATGTTGATTATGTTAGCAGAGATGTTTGTGTATAAAATGGGACAGCTGAGAGAAAGAGATCACCTTTCTCCATGCTGCAACTGTTTGCTGTATGAGACTGGTCCTTCTGCAGAAGTATAAAATAAAAACTTTGTGACTTTGCTCTTACCCAGAGTGTGAATTACTTGTTCTTATAATATTTACACAATTTCCACCACAGGCACTGTGCAAAGGTTTGGGCACCCTAAGAGTTACTGAGCCTCAGATTCTTTTTACAAGGCTTCAGACCTTAATCAGCTCGTGAGATCTGATGCATGGCAACAGCTGTCATTATTAAATGCCAATTTCAAATACTTTGACTCTTCAAACCTTTTGCTCACACTTGCGGACACTCAATAACCATGGGTTCCTCTAAACAGCTGTGGAAGACACTGAAAATGAAAATTATTGAGGCCCACATGGCAGGAGAAAGCTACAAGAATATAGCAAAGCATTGTCAGCTGGCAGTTTCCACAGTGAGAAATGTAATTAAGAGATGACAGTTTAGGGGAACTGTGGAGGTCAAGACTAGATCTGAAAGACCAAGAAAACTCTGAGAGAACTGCTCATATGCTGGTCAGAAAGACAAACCAAAACCCCCATCTGACTGCAAAAAAACACAGGAAGATTTAGCACACTCAGGAATGGTGGTGCACTGTTCCATTGTGCAACAATGCTTGCACAGACAAGACCTTCATGGAAGAGTCAGCAAAAGAAAACCTTACCTGCATCCCCCATCATAAAATCCAACGTCAGAAATATGCAACTGAACATCTACAGAAGCCTGATGAGTTCTGGAAACAAATGCTGTGGACTGATGAAGTTAAAATAGAACTCTCTGGAAACAATCAGCAAAAGCATGTTTGGGAAAAAAAAAAGGGATCAGCATTTCATGAAAAGAACACCTTGCCAACTATTAAGAGTGGGGGTGGATCTATCATGCTTTGGGGTTGTGTTACAGCCAGTGGCACAGGAAACATTGCAAGGGTGGAGGGAAGAATGGATTCCACTAAATATCAGCAAATTCTAGAAGCAAACATCACACCATCTGTAAAAAAGCTGGAGCTGAAAAGAGGATGACTTCTACAACAGGACAATGATCCTAAAAATACCTCGAAATCCACTAAGGAATACCTCAAGAGACGCAAGCTGAAGGTTTTGGAATGATCATCACAGTCCCCTGATATAAACATCATTGAAAATTTGGGGGTAGATCGTAAAGGAGCTGTGCATGCAAGACGGCCAAAGAATATTAGAACTAGGCGCCTTTTGCAAGGAAGAACGGGAGAAAATCCCAAGTACAAGAATTGAAAGACTTTTATCTGGCTATAAAAAGCGTTTGCAAGCTGTGATATCTGTCAGAGCTGGTGATACCAAGTACTGCTTATATAGGGTGACTTTTGCACAGTGCCACAATAACATTTTTTTAAAATATTTGTTCAATTTATTTTTTTGACCAAAAATTAAAATAACTATGCACCAGTGTTTGCTGAAAATTGTGCATTTTTTCCCTTTCCATTAGAGACTGTGTTAACTTTTTAATAAAAAAATCACCAAAATCAGTTATTTATCAAGGGGTGCCTAAACCTTTGCATAAGACTGTATATAAAGCAAATAAATAATAGATTATCTGCTGATAAGGCAGTAAAAAGTTTACCATGACTCAAACAAACTTATCAAGAAGAAAATGCAAGGGGAATTTTAAAGAAAAAAATATTCTGACAGAGGAATTACAGTTTTTCACAATTGCTATGACAGTTTTTTCAATACATTTAACAAACCAATGTTTCCTAAACTCAACGCACCAACACACAATTGGCAAAACGTTAATTTCATGCTCATAATCACACATTGTAAATTAAACCCCAAAACTAATTTTCAAAATACAATACTAAACCAACACAATACAATATGTCTAACAAAACACGGCAAATATGTTTTAAAATCAATAATTACTCAAAACACTAACATATGTTCTCTTCCAACAGGAATATTTAGTCAACCATAACACAATGACAAAAAAAAAAAAAACACTACCATCAGATGAAATTACAGAAACTGCATTATTTTGTGTCTGGTCTGCCCTTATATTTGAAGCCTCCCTACATTGTTGTTTTGTTGAGTTTAGTAAATGAATGCATTTTGTTTCTTTTGCTGCAGAAATTCAATACAAAAAATGAATGACCATAAAATACACAAATGTACAGTTAAATGCACATCATAAAATGTAGTTCATGTAAAACAAACAAAAAAAATACAGACACAGAATTGCTGCAGTACAGACTTTATTTGCTAAAAGACATTAGTGCAAGATATACAAACACAAAAAGCACCGGAATTATAATAATAAATTTTTTTTTAAAAAGTCATCTTCTATTCTGCCCGGTCTTCTGCATTTGGCCACATGTTCTCATCCAAATCACACCTGATATCTTCTCTGGCAAGGCATCGTGGGAAGAATCTTTTGGCATGGCTTATCCACCCGTGGCAGTGTTCAGCTGTGATGTTTTGGCATGCAGCATCCATTGCATCCAGGAGGGACATCCGGACGATGGTCAAAAACCTTCCATCTCCAGGCTGAGAAAAACTCCTCAATAGGGTTGAGGAAAGGGGAGTAAGGGGTAAGGAAATGGGACATTATCCTTGGATGGGTGTCAAACCAGGCTGTGACTGCACGGGAATGGTGGAATGCCACACTGTCCCATGTGATAACATATATTGGCAAGTGGTCTCACACCTATCCCCTTTCTACCTCTGGCACCAGTCTTTCGTGCAGGTCTTCTAAAAACAGGAGAAGGCAGTCGGTGTTGTAGGGGCCAATCTGACATTTATGCAAGAGTGCACTGTTGTTGGAGGTTGCGGCGCACATGGTGATGTTGGCTCCTCTCTGCCCGGCACGGTAACTGTGGCCATTTGGCCTCTTATGGTTCTCCCACAGCGACACCTTTTCGCCAAGTTGAAGCCAGCCTCGTCAACATAGATAATTTCATGTGGGACTTGATTGCCTCCAACTCCATGACTCTCTGAAAGGAATTAGACACAGTGTATGTAAATGCTGTGCTGTACTGTATATCTACTGTATGTACTAATGTACTTCAGGTTTATAGAGTAGTTTACTGCAAAACACACGGTGTATAGTACAGTAATGACTGTATTGCATAACCTTACCTGGACGTATTGGTAACAGAGTTCTTTGATGCGCTCACTGTCCCTTTCAAAAGGAACTTTGTATAGTTGTCTCATTCGGACTCTGTGTTTAGCTAGAGTCCGAGAAATGGTGATTGCTGCAATGTTCCCAAAGACAAGGTTGTCCTCTACAACTCTGGACGATTCAGTTTTATTTCATTGTCAGTAATCACCATGTTGACAATAGCAAGTTCCTGTTCTTCATTCAAGAGGTTTCCTCTGCCCCCTGAGGGTGGTAGACGTTGAATCCTTAGAGGGACAAAATACAGTTACATATTAGAGACCGGAGGCATACAGTCACTCTAATACAGTAAATGGTAAAATTATTTACACTTTGCTGTAGGAGAAGCAATATCCTACCTGTTGGTTTCTTGTAAAATACGGACAATGGATGCCATTGGGTCCCGGCTGAGATTTGGCTGTACTCGTTCACCAGCCACTCTGTATGATAGCCCATGGTTTATGACAGGGTCAATGATAGTAGCTCTTATTTGATCAGTTACCCTAGCTCTGGTCCTTCTTTGAGCGCCACCACGCATTCTAACTCTTCTCCCTCTACCTTGCCCCACTCCTCTCCCTTGTCCTGGTACTCGTCTTCCTCTCCCACGTGCAGGCATTTTTTCTTTCTTTCTTTCTTTGTGCTGCTCTATATTGTTCCTTTTCCACACAGGATCAACCCAAAGAGTCCTCTTTTAGAACATATGATCATGTGATTGGAAAAACCTCAACACCTGAGTGTGGTTCCTAGATGGGAATCAGCTGTGATTTATATATTTGCATAACTGTAATAAGCTGTTTCTCATTGGCATAAAATACAGGGAATATATTTGTGTTTCAATTCACAATATGAACAGCTGTTCACTTTGACTTTAGGCTATATAAGTTATGTTTAGAACATGTTATCTGTTCTGACATACATTGTGAAAGCATTTGTAAATTTGACTGTAAAATTACATTGTTTTGGTCTTGGTTGAGCTTGTGTGTAAAAGAAGTTCAAGCATTTTAAATTGGTGTTAACTGTATGCATTTTGTATCAAAGCAACAAGAAATGTGTTAATTGTATAGCCTGCAAAGACGAATGTTGTGCTAACTGTTTAGGAAACTTGTTAAAATGTATTGAAGAAACCGTCATAGCAATTGTAAAAAACTGTAACAGTGTAAGAACTTGTTTGTGTAATTTATCAGTAGCTTAGTTTTTTTTTTTTTTTTTTAACCTCGCACACAAAGCTCCACCTGTGGGTAGAGACTCTGTTTTATTTATTTATTTATTAAAATTTTCAACAAAAACAACAACAGTGGTACAGGTAACTTGACAACAAGCAAATTTTTTTTATACATTCAAATGGCTATGCTTAAGAGCAAAGACAAAAATAAATAATTATAAACCAAGTTTGGAAAGACAGTCATTGGGTAACCTCAAGAAATTTCCAGAGAAAGGACCAAATTCGCCATAACACCTCAGAGTTTAACTGAAGGTAACTGAGCAGTTGACCATAATAGTATACATTTTTTAGCCAAGTATATACAGAAATTCAGTACACATTCTTTATCACAATCAAGACCCAGATCCACTGTACAATTCAAAAGATATACTTTTGGGGACAAAGCAAATATTTTTCCGATTATTTTTTGAATAATTTTGTGAATCTCTTTCCAGTACATTTTAATTTTGTCACAATCCCAAAACACATGCATCACTGTTCCATGTTACATTTAAAACATAACGGAGAGCAATTGGGAAATATTCTATGGAGACGAACTGGGGTTAGATAAGTCCTGTGGATACATTTAAAGTTTTGTTAATGAACCGGAATTGAAGCACTTTTGGGAAATATGTTTGGGCAGACAGATCTCCTCATCACTGAAAATAGGTCCCCCACGTCATTCTTAAAGAGTCCAAGATCGAAGGGCCAGCATTGGACAGCAATCCGTATAATTCAGAGACTTTTTTTTTTTTTAAGAGTATATGAAGAGAAAAGCTTTTTTTATATTTCCGTAAGATCAAATTATATATTACCTTCTTTTAACTGCAACTCTAAAAATTGTCGTATTTGAAGGAATTTATAAAAATCTTTACTGGGCAGACTAAATTCCTGTCTTAACTCCTGAAATGATCTCAACTGGCCGTCATCAAATAAGTGACCTAATTCAGACACTCCTTTTGACCTCCAAGTCAAAAGGCCAATGTTCTGTATGGAAGTGGGAAAATCAGGATTGAGCGCAATTGGAAATTTAAGAGAACACTTATCTGAAATGGATAAGTATTTTTTAACATCCTTCCACACCAAAAGAGTGTTTGTTACAGTAAAGACACTAATCAGTTGTTGAATTTTTTGTACATTATTAATAAATGGAAGGGAACATAACATTCTGGAAAAGCATCTTGTAGATTCTATTCCAACCCAGCGTGAATCAAATCTATAAATAAACCAACTCAACATGTGCTTGATTTGAGCAGCCCAAAGGTATAATTGGAAATTGGGTAGCAAAACCCCACCCAATTCCTTTGGTTTCATTAAACCAAATATTTAAGTCTTTCTTATGATTCCAAATATACCCTGAAACTGAAGAATTAATCCTCTTAAAAAAATTCTTGTCTAAGTAACATGGTATATTCTGAAATAGGAAATTTAATCTTGGAAGGATGTTCATTCTTATGATATTGATCCTGCCGAAAAAAGAATTTGGGAGAATCGACCAATCTGATAAATTCTGGTTAATTTTTGTGATCAAAATAATTGGCTTTAAAGAGGTCTTCCAAACTTACTTCCAAAGTAATATTAATTCCTAAATACTGAAACCCAGAGAGTGCTAGATGAAAGGGTGATTTTGAGATGGCTTCGGAGGGAGCATGCATATACTGTCATGCACACTCTTAACACGACCGGCACTAGGACCTGGAAGTAATACGGTCGGGTTTCAGGAAGCATAAAAGGAAACAAGATGGCGCTTCACATTGCTCAGTCATTGAGTTTTGCCCATGCTATTGCCGACGCCTCGCTCGTCTAAATGTGAGTACTCACTTTCTTGGGTTTTGCTTTCGATTGGGTGTGTGTATTTAGAACGCGGGTTTACTATATTTTTCAATTACTGTGAGAATCACATCAGGAGAGGTGTCAGGATATTTAAGATACAATAGAACATCATCTGCGTATAGAGATATCCGATGTTCCTCCAGACCCATTTTAATAACAACATGTATACTACTATTAGTTCTCACAGCCACCGCCAATGAATAGCCAAAGAAAATAAAGGCGAAAGAAGACAGCCTTGACGACAACCTCTACTTACTGAAAATCTGTTGGACAACATCCTATTAGTGTCATCCTGAGCTATAGGATTAAAATATAGGCGCCTGACCAACTCAATAAAATTATTTCCTAACTGTATTTTCTCTATGACTGCAAAAAGAAAAGGCCATTCCACCTGATCGAATGCCTTTTCAGCGTCTAGAGATACAATGTATGCAGATTCCTTGGTGAAATTTAAATGATCTATAATATTTAGAACTCATCGAATATTGTCTGAGCCATACCTGGATTTCACGAAACCGGTTTGGTCTGGGTTGACAATGAGAGGAAAGACATTTTCAAGCCGTCGAGCTAAGGACTTGGCTATAATTTTATAATCTACATTGATTAAGCTAATTGGGCGATGATGAGCAATTTGTTGGATCTTTGTCTTTTTTCAGAAGCAAACTGATAATTGCCAATGACCAGGATTCAGGCAAAGGATTCTTCTCAAAAATATTATTTATCACCTGCATTAAAATAGGGCTAAGCTCAGGCCAAAACTGTTTATAAAATTCTATAGGAAACCCATCCGGGCCCGGAGCTTTACCGGATGGCACTGACTGAATGCCATGCCAAATTTCATCCCTGGTAAAAGGGGTATTTAAAGAGCTCCTAGCATCATCAGAAATACTGGGAAGAGAAATCTCATTTAGGTAACTAATCAAATCCTCATTTGATCCATGATAATCAGCTGTATAAAGATTTCTATAGAAATCTGAAAAAGACGTGTTGATATCTGGTATATGAGGATCAAAAGTCAAGTTGCCAGCAGATGTCTTAATTGCTTTTATAGTTCTTTCACTCTGCTCCTTTTTTAGGCCAAGAGTCGACTGGGTTTATTACCAAACTCATAGTAGCGCTGTTTAGTGTAAAGTAATAATTTCTTGGTATGTTCTGTATATTCTAAGTTAGGTTTGGCTTTAGCACTATTCAGTAAAATCCAGTTATCTTGATTTGGCAACCATTTATGTTGTTGTTCCAGGTAAGATACTTTAGCTTCTAATTCTTTCCTTTTTTGCATTCCAAGTTTTTTCCTTAATGCAGCATGCGCAATGAGGTGACCCCGCAGCGTAGTCTTAGCTGCATCCCATTTTATCGCAGGAGAGACTGGCGAGTTCTGATTGTCGTGCCAATACTGAATTTTCTGTCTAACAGAAGAACAAAAATGAGCATTACTTAAGAACGAAATACCAAATTTCCAATAGTTGGACCTCTGAACAGGTACACTAATATCGAAAACTAAACAAACTGGGCCATGATCAGATAACACAATAGGGCCAATTTGACAAGAACTCACATAGTGTATACAATCAGTGGGTATGAAAAAATAATCCAATCTTGAATAAGATTAATGGGGGTGGGAATAGAAAGTGTAATCTCTGTCCTTAGGATGCAGCTCCCTCCAAATATCCACCATTGAAATCTGGGGTGAAGATTTATCCAGATTCCCATCAAGCACGCAATTGAAATCACCTCCTAAGAAACCAATGTTTTTGCAGGACTGATTAAACTTTAGAATCACATGAGATATGAAATGAGGGCAGTCCACATTAGGGGCATATACATTACCTACAGTAATATGTTTTCCAAAAATGAAACCAGAGATCAACACAAATCGTCCTTCTGGATCATGCTCAACATGCTCAAGGATAAACGGGATGTTTTTATGAATAAGAATTGCAGTGCCCCTACTATTTGACAAAAATGAGGAAAAGTATATTTGTCCAACCCAGTCTCTTTTCAGCTTCATATGTTCCTTATCTGATAAATGCGTTTCCTGTAATAGCGCTATAGATACACCTTCTTTTTAAAGAAATGTTTGAATTTTTTCCCTCTTAATTACATGACCTATGCCTTTCACGTTCCACGTTATTAATTTAAATGAAATGAACATATTGCAAATCTAGATAAAATAAAGTCACAAGAGTGAAAATATGCAAGCAAAAGAATGACACGTGTGCCAAGAGATATCAAATACAAATAAGTACCACAAATAAAACGCAAAACCCAACCTATAAAACCCTCCCCTAAAGACCCCATCCCCAACTGATGAGGCACAGATAATATCAAAAAGTCACAAAACATCATAAGAAACCTTGAAACAGGTAACAACAGCATTATGAAACCACCAAGTTATAGCTCCGTTATAACCCGCTCCACTGACACTTCTAGTATAAGTAATTATCAGTAATGAATAACACTATTGGAAAAGGAAAGAAGAAAGAAAGAAAAATAAAATCAAATAAATACTGAGAGAATAATAATAATAAAACCGTTATTATGATCATAACAATAATAATAGATTATCAATATTTTTATTAAAAGATTATTAGAATTTTAGAAAACAGAATTTTTTTTAAATAAACATAACCAATAACGTTCACATCCACCACAAACACAAAATGTATAAAACGTTACAACCCTCTGTGGTGGACAGCAACATTCTGGCCATTACCTTAGAAAATATTCTCCATACTTGTCCAATGGCATAATCAAAATGTTCCACTGTAAGTAAAAGTGTGTATTTCAGCCAAGAATCAAATCTGGCTGTCCAGAGAATCCAAAAATGCCCTGGCTGAGTCTGGATCGATGAACAGTCGAATCTTTCCATTATGCAGACATCTGAGTCGGGCCGGATAGGCAAACCCTCTATACAAACCACAAACGGCAAAAGCTTTCCCCATAGCCCCGAACTCCCGACGCTTCAGCAGCACACCGGCTGATAAATCCGAGTAGAATTGAAGCTCCGAGCCATTATGAGTGATCGTCTTCTTCATGGCGGCTTTCAATATCGCTTCCTTATCGGTGAATCTCAGGGACCGAACTAGGATGCTTCTCGGAGCCGAATTGTCTCGGGCAGGTGCGAAAGTGGGGGATCTATGAAGATGATCCTGAAGATACGACGAAAGTGGGCCAGAGCCCTCGGCTTTCTCCGGCAAGCCCACAATCTTCAGATTCTTGCGACAGCCTCTATTTTCAAGGTTATCTACTTTTGCCTGCAGCTGATCCACCATCGTCTTTAAGTTAGTCACCTGCTTCTCCGTCGCTGTTGCCGAATCTTCGGCAGATGAAATCCTCCGTTCGGATTCCGATATTATTTGTACAAAGAATGAACTGTTGATGTTTGTTTTAAAGGTTGTTTTGTATTTGATAACTACACAAAGCAGTGTCTTCCCACCTGGGAGTTTCTAAAGCACACTGAATATTAGATTGGTGGACATGGGTCCTCATCCGTTACATTTTTGAAGACAACAGTTTTTTCAGCCCACATTTAATCAATAATATTTTAAAAGGTTTTATTGTTCTTGTTCTTAATGTTATTTTGAGGTAGATGGAAGAGTAATAGTTAAAATAGTAAAATAAATACAGTAGTTTTATGGTTTAAATAGTGAAAATAAATAGTTAAAATATTAAGATGGGCAATGTTTGATGTCATGTGGGCATTATAAGATTTGTACTGAAAACTTTTAAATAAAAAGTAGCAGCTCTCTCGACTAAAAATAGGGGCAGGATTATTTTTTATAGTCTAAATAAAAATGCACAATATTTTTCATTTTATTTAAATGAGGTTTGGGCTTGGGATGTTGAGCCGGCAGGTCAAGTTTTCCAGAGCGCAGAGGAATTTTGTTGTACTAAATAATATTTATGCAGTATATAATAATAATATAATTATATAATAACATAATAATTATGCCTTTTATTCCTATTTATTCTAGGTTGTTGTTGTTTTAGTGTTACCGTGTGTGCTTTAACATGTCGGACAACACTCTCACTCACTCATCATCTATACCGCTTAATCCTGTATTCAGGGTCACGGGGAGACTTAGGGCACAAGGCGGGGTACACCCTGGACAGACAGGCCAATCTATTGCATTATCGCATTAATCCCGGGAATGGAAAAAATTTGTATTGCTTTTTAATCACTCTATACACAATTTTCTCTATACGCTATACTCAATAATCAGCGCTCAACCACATGCGTAAAGTTTTCCAGAGAGCACAGAAGAAGCATACTAATGATTATGAATGCGTTGGGGAATAACAGCAAGGAGACCGACTCTGACCATTTAAATAATTCATTAATAATAATGAATTGATAATTCATTGATTTCTTTGCTTTCGACTGTAGTGATGAAGGTAATCATGTCATCTTGTCATTTCCGCAGCAGTGGACAGGCCTATAATTCACGTTTCATACTAATTAATCTGAATATGATAATCTGAAAATAATCTGAAATTTGTTTATATAAAAGCAGACATTTCGCTTTCTACAAGTATATATTTTTCATGTCTGTGATGCAAGTATACACTGAGTTTTCGGTTCATTTTCTGACACACTCAAGTTCACCAAAACCAGAACAGCGCACCCTATTTGCTTTCATTATTTTACAAAATAATAACGTGTTGTATTCATTGTGAGTGCACTTGAATAAAAGTGGAGTCTTATAAAGGCTATGTAGCTTATGTAGTTTTCCTATATAGATTTTGCACATTAATCTGACAATAACTGTGGCACACCCACTTTTTCTGATGCACACCCAGAGTCTGTTTTCTGGCTATGCTAGTGTTACACATGTTATAATCTAAAAGCTCACTGTGTTAACATTTATTTTGCTTAAATTCAATATAAATACTATATTTAAATTAAATTCTAAATTTGTACTGTAATTTGAGTACATTGATTGTAAATTCGTTTTGTCGGCGGGGGTAGAGCGCAACAGGGTGCTACTGGGATATAAAAATGTAATTTGTTAAAATGTTTTCATTATGATTATAATGATCATAACAGGCTACTGCATTTCATTCCTGTAATAACAAAAACACAAGTGCTGCTAAATGACCTCGACATTACAGCAGCACGTTCTGACAATATTTGAATTTTATAGTCATTTAGTTTCATTTATTTCAGTTAATAAATGTGCTACAAATGTAAAGAACAGAAAGTATGATGAGACAAAACCCTACACGCATAGCTTTTCTAATTAAAAAGATTTTATTAAAATTATAAGTTTGTACTGTAACTTTAATACTTTGTAATTAAACATACTAAAATTAAAAATTGAATATTTCACTTGATTTTATCTGCTACTACATGTAGCTCTAAAGGACCTACGGCTCATTTATCCTTGAGAGAATGAACTAAGGCCTGTGGCTTCAGCCTATAGTTCACCACTAAAATAAAATAAATGTAATAATATAAAGCACCACTCAGGTACAGCCAGCAAATGCATAAACCCAAATACCGTTGCCGGGAGACGCAGCAGTAAAACCATTATCCCGGTTGAGTACTATCCTGTCTACTAAATATCTATCCTCATTTACCTAATATAATTAGAATATCATCAAAAAGTTGTTTGATTTCAGTAAATCAATGTGAAACTCAGAGATTCATTACACACAGATATAAATGCAAAATTTACTGAACTCAGAAAAGACAACTTTGGCCCACTGAGCAACAGTCCAGTTCTCTTTGTCCTTAACCAAGGTAAGATGCGTCTGTGGCTCTTGAAGCACTGTCTCCATTTGTAATCCACTTCTTCCACTGAATCGCTCCCAAATTCTTGAATGGGCTTCGTTTCACAATCCTTTCAAGGCTGCGGTTATCCCTGTGGCTTATGCACCTTTTTCAGAGTATGGCACAGCTGCAATCCAAGCAAGACATGGGCATTCATCTATACTGACAGTCCGGGAAAGGAGAGCATTAATCAGAGCAGCAGTCAAGGCCCATGGTAACTCTGGAGGAGCTGTAGATATCCATACAGATGGTAGACGAGTGGTATTCTACTTTTACCGCCGCACTTCACGGCGACGGTATTCTTTTGCTTGCTTTTACCACTGAGTGTCGCTATCTAACTATAGACCGACAACTAAGGCCTTAGTTCATTCTCTCAAGCATTAATGAGTCGCAGCTCCTTTAGATCTGCACGTAGTAGCGGAAAAAAAACAAGTGTAACATTTGTAGTTAAACGAATTCATAATCACAGTACTAAAATTACAGTACAAATTTAGAATTAAAATTAAATTACTTCTTATTAGGATCAATTGTAAGCAAAGTAAACGTTAACACAGTGAGCCTTTAGATTTTATCATTTGTAATTAGAAAAGCTTTCTTCTTTCAAAAAAGGGTTTTTATATTTTGTGTTTTTTAAATTTGTAGTAGATTTATTAACTGAAATAAATGAAACTGACAAACCATAAAATAAAAAAAATTGTCAGGATATGCTCCTGTGTCATCAGATGTCTTATCATTCAGCCCCGCTTGTGTTTTTGTGTTATTATAAGAATGAAATGCAGTAGGCTGTTATGATGATCATAATTTTCTTAAATAAATAATGACCCCCCATTGCGCTGTACCACCACTGGCAAAACCTTATGAAATACAAGTGAAACATTAAATGAATTTACAGTCACTGTACTAAAATTATAGTAATAAAATACAGGCATTTCTTGTTTGCATCGAATTTAAGCAAAGTAAATGTATACCTTTATATCTAGCCTTTAGATTATATAATGTGTAACACTAGAAAGCAACTACACACGTGGACAAAATTGTTGGTACCCTTCGGTCAATGAAAAAAAAAAAACTCACAGTGGACACATTAACTTTAATCTGACAAAAGTAATAATTTAAAAAAATTCTATGAATGTTAACCAATGAAAGTCAGACATTGCTTTTCAACCATGCTTCAACAGAATTATTTTAAAAAAAATAAACTCATGGAACAGGCCTGGACAAAAATGATGGTACCCCTAGAAAATACTGAAAATAATGTGACCAAAGGGACATGTTAATTCAAGGTGTGTCCACTAATTAGCACCACAGGTGTCGACAATCTTGTAATCAGTCAGTGGGCCTATATATAGGGCTCCAGGTCGTCACTGTGTTGTTTGGTGACATGGTATGTACCACACTCAACATGTCGTTGTTTGAGCCAAAGTGGACTACATGGGAAACGACCAAGGAGGACACCATTGTTGAAAACAAATCATAAAAACGCCAGACTGGAATATGCCAAACTACATGTTGACAAGCCACAAAGCTTCTGGGAGAATGTCCTATGGACAGATGAGACAAAAATGGAACTTTTTGCCAAGGCACATCAGCTCTATGTTCACAGACAAAAAAATTAAGCACATCAAGAAAAGAACACTGTCCCTACTGTGAATGGAGGAGGCTCTATTATGTTCTGGGGCTGCTTTGCTGCATCTGGCATAGGGTGTCTTGAATCTGTGCAGGGTACAATGAAATCTCAAGACTATCAAGGGATTCTAGAGAGAAATGTGCTGGCCAGTGTCAGAAAGCTGGGTCTCAGTCGCAGGACATGGGTCTTGCAACAGGACAATGACCCAAAACACACAGATAAAAACACGCAAGAATGGCAAAGAGGAAAACATTGGACTATTCTAAAGGCCTTCTGACCTCAATCCTATTGAGCATTTTTGGAAGAAGCTGAAACATGCTGTCTGGAAAAGGCACCCTTCAAACCGGAAACAACTGGAGCAGCTTGCTCATGAGGAGTGGGCCAAAATACCTGAAGAGAGGTGCAGAAGTCTCATTGACAGTTACAGGAATCGTCTGATTGCAGTGATTGCCTCAAAAGGTTGTGCAACAAATGATTAAGTTAGGGGTACCATCATTTTTGTCCAGGCCTGTTCCATGAGTTCATTTTTTTTTTATAATTCCGTTGAAGCAATGTTGAAAAGCAATGTCTGACTTTCATTGGTTAACATTCATAGAATTCTTATTTATTATTACTTTTGTCAGATTAAAGTTATTTCTGTGACCATTGTGAGTTTTTCTTTCATTGACCGAAGGGTATTACAGGCGCAGCAGAGAAAGAGAGAGCGCGCAAGAGAGAGCGCAAGAGAGAGCGCGTGCGCGCTCAGTTTAAGTTTCCCCAAAATCCCAGAGAGGATAAAAATTTTTTGTTTTATAATCTTATAATGTCCACAAGACTATTTAATTTACCTATTTAAACCATTAAACTATTTATTTTACTATTTAAGCTCTTACTGTTTCATTTACTTCAAAATAATATTAAAAACAAGAGCAATATATTTTTTTCAATATTATTGATTACATCCATTGCTGCGGAGATGACATCACTACAGCTGAAGCCAAAGAAATTAGCAATTTATCAATTAATTATTAAAATGGCCAGAGTCAGTCTCCTTGCTGTTTTTCCCCCGATGCATTCTTTAACTTTATGCGTGCGGCTGAGCGCTGATTAGACTATGTAGGAAGTTAAAGAGGAGGATTACAATGCTAAATCAAAATCCATTTTAATTACATTTAAAAATATTAATAAGTAAACAATAATAGCCCATGTTTAGAAAACGTTTAGAAATTCTTTCCAAGATAAGGCTGGGACTGGGGCCGATGTTATGCGCAGCGCGCCGGCAGATTTCCTGAAGCTCAAATCTTCGAAATCGTGGGGCATTTTTTCTACATAGACGCTATCTTTAATAAACGAAGGAGGTTTTGAGCTATACACACATGTATTCTTGCCTAAACAACTCTTAAAACTACACTTGTGACACAATAACAGTAATATTTTAAACATTTTGCAGGCTGACTTTTGGAGAAACCGGAAAATAAAGAATAAACCAGCTGTTCTATATTTAAGTTTGATGCCTTTGAATGTATTTTTTAAACAACAATAAACAGACACAAACAGAGATAGGTTATTGAACAGTTCATTCTTTGAACAAAAAAAAAAAAGTCAGCTAGTGAACCTGATCGTCTGTCTAAACATTTAAGCAATGTTTTTTGTTTTGACTCAATATTGTACAGTAAATAGCAATAGCTCTAGTTCAGATTTTTCATGTTTGTTGTATAAAATACACACAGGATTGACTCAGGGGGGGCTGAATACAAATGTATGCCACTCTCTTCAGATATTTGTAAAAAAAAAAATGAAAACCATTTATCATATACCCTCCATTTATCAATTATGTACCATATAAAAATACTTTAGCAAGACACTGTATGTATGTATATACTGTATGTTTGTATGCATGTATCCATCTTTCTATCAACAAAGCTAACGAGCTTCTATGACAAGGCTAAATCCCAAAATGCTGTTAACCCCTGATCAAGGGCACTAATTGGTGTGTGAGACATTGGATTTTATATCCTAGCCCACTAGCTTTTCATTCAAAAGCTATCTGAGATTTAACCCCGGAAACCGGAAATTAAAGGCACTGATATTCGGAATAAGAGGAAATATAAAAATAAACGTACAATATTTGCATGACTGTCCAACACCTGATATAATATCATATACAATATATATATTACCAGTAAGATTAATATATATATAATATAATATACCAGTAAGATTTTAAAACTACTTCCACCGGTGTTGAATACACTTACTCTTGATCGCTAAAATAAACAAACAAATCATAACCGTGAAACTTGTTGTATAAAAGCAATACTACACTTGTGCTGAATATCAGCATGGCTGTGATGCCTTTGGCACTTGGGCTCATGCCTACTACCATATCACAGCTGATATTCATTGATTCACTGACGTGCCCCTAATTTCTTCACAAAACTGGTTAATTGATACCTGTGGTTCTGATTCCTCTCCTTCTGGTTCTTTAAACAGATCTTCTGCACCAAACTTCAATATGGCTGCCAGCTCCTCCTTGTTAAATGGATTTGAACTAGAAATTCAAAAAGAAAATCAAGACTACATACAGGCATTTTTATTAAAATGTTATTTTTACTTATTTCAGTGGGAAGCACATTTTTTGCAGTATAACAGAAATAGAATAGAAGCTCACTTTGAATTGCCTGAAGTGTTGTCTAGTATCGTTCGTCCAGTGGTGTCCATCCTCTGTATGACGAGATGGTCTAGCACCATCTTTTTCTTTGCCCTTTCAATAATATCCTCCTCCACGGTGCCTTTTGTGACTAGTCGATAAATATTCACCTAAACAGGCAAATAAAATTATCATTAGTGTACTACTACACCAATGTCTCTCTCTCTAAAAAAAGTGTTCTGTAAGCTTTAAGTCTAGAAATATTACTTGTTTCTTTTGGCCTATTCTATGGGCTCTGGCCTGGGCCTGCAGGTCATTTTGAGGGTTCCAGTCAGAGTCAAAGATGACTACAGTATCAGCTGAGGCCAAGTTAATGCCCAGACCTCCAGCACGTGTAGACAAAAGGAAACAGAAGTCCTAGAACAGAGGAAAATTAGACACTAGAATCACAGCAACAACTTAATCATATTAGATTTCATGAAGAATTTTTGACTAAATTAATTTAATTTAAAATTATTTTTTTATTCCTAGTGTAAACCAAAGTTATATATTATAATACAAACATATTGCTTAACTAGTACAAATTAATATATTATCCTGATGTAAAGAACAACAAAAAAATTAATCATCACTGACACACCAAACTGTTTGTGAAACCAGTTAGGTACATACCTCTGAACCCTCTGCATTAAAGTGGTCTAGTGCTTGTTTCCGGAGTTCTCCCTTAATGGACCCATCTAATCTCTAAACATATGACAAAAAAGAACCAAAAAGTCAACACCATGCCAAGTTGGAAGATCTCAGATACCAGTATAACAAATCATCCAATTAGACAATTGTGGTACATTTATTCTCCAAATAAGTTTTTTTTTTTTTTTTTTTACACCTATTACAAGTGTTTGCTTATCCAATCTAGTGGATATACTGTAAAAAAAAAACTTTGGACCCAAAAAAAAAAAAAAAAAAAACCTGTTGGACAAAAAGAGCATGATCCAATCTCTGCAAGCCTGATACCCAAGTCAGTCTGAAGCCAACCAACACCAAACACCTATCTCAGAAGCTATACAAAGATGCTAAATATATACATATCCTATACGTGTGTATGTATATATATATTTACACACACACATAACACACAGTCTTATGCAATAGTTTAGGCACCCCTTGATAAATAACAGATTTTGATTTTTTTAATTGAAAAGATGTTAACACAGTCTCTCTTGGAAATGGAAAAAAATGCACAATATTTTCAGCAAACATTGGTGTATAGTTACTTTTTACGTCATAAATTGAACAGGTTTGAAGAGTCAAAGACTGCTTGTATGAAGCATTCGTCACTGACAGAACTGGCCAGTGCTAGAATGAGAGTCATTCTCCAGCAAAGATGATCTCCCACCACCTGCACTGGGTGAAAAGGATTTCCCAGGACAGAGCTGGCCCTCATAAGAAGTTTGTCAAGTCTCTTTCTGTCTGCAATCAAGATGTTGCTGCACCAGCAGACTACTTCAATGATGGCTCATGCCACCAGTGCGTCAAAGAATGTTCTCAGGAGTGCCTCCTTCACTTCAAACGTGCACTTCAAAATAGGTCTGCTCTGACCCTTCCTGAAAAGTGTTGTCTGATCAGTCTAGTCTATACGACACCCAGATATTCCGTGATTACAGATTACAGCTCATAACAAATGTATCTAATTTAAAAAATATATATTTTAGGGATGGAAATCACCAGGTATGATGATAGAACACCTAGGTGCTGATTCAATTTATACAAGTATTATTATTTTGTACAAATTTTTATCCCAATTTGTAATTTTTTTAAATTCTGTTTTTATTTGGATGTTGTGCTACTGTCAGGGTATGAAGAGTTTTGATTGCACCAAGATTCAGAGGTGGACTACTTGGTGTGTTTCTAATTCTTGTCCTGCTGCATAACTCATGTGTGCTTGATCTTAAGGTCATGAACGGACAGCGGACATACTTCTTCAGGATTTTCTGGTAGAGCACAGAACTCACGTTTCCATCAATTATGGCAAGTTGTCCAGGTCATGAATGCTGTTAGTTAACTGTTGACCAAAGCAAGTGAGGCATGCAGTTTTTTAAATTAGGTTGTACTGTTTTTTTTTTTATGAACTCCTGGATGAGTCGTCATTGTGCTCTTGGGGTAGATTTGGTAGGACTCCTGTAAAAGTTCATTACGGTTCCAAGTTTTCTCCATTTGTGGACAATAGCTCTCAGAGTTGTACAGTTCTGGACTGGAATTTCCTACATTCTACCCGAGCCTCCAATAACGAACTGGACTCCATATTAACTTAAAGACATCAACTGTTAGACCAGCCTCCTAACACACAGTATGACTGCAGGTCTACCTCCAATACATTATCACCCAAATGAGGATGGGATCCCTGTTGAGTCTGGTCTCTCTCAAGGTTTCTTCCTATTGCCATCTCAGGAAGTTTTTCCTTGCCACAAAGTCATTTGTCATTGCCCTTTGTTGGCAATGACAGAGGTCAAATCTTTTCTGTACGTCTTCACAAGGTTTTCCCACACTGTTGCTGGTATTTTGGCCCATTCTTCCATGCAGATCCCCTCTAGAGCAGAGATGTTTTGGAACTGTCGCTTGGCAACACGGACTTTCAACTCCCTCCAAAGATTTTCTATGGGGTTGAGCTCTGGAGACTGGCTAGGCCACTCCAGGACCATGAAATGCTTCTTACGAAGCCACTCCTTCATTACCCGGTTAGTGTATTTGAGATCATTGTCATGCTGAAAGACCCAGCCACGTTTCATCTTCAATGCCCATACTGATGGAAGGAGGTTTACACTCAAAATCTCCGGATACATGGCCCCATTCATTCTTTCCTTTACATGGATCAGTCATCCTGGTCCCTTTGCAGAAAAACAGCCGCAAAGCATGATGTTTCCATCACTATGCTTCACAGTAGATATGGTGTTCTTTGGATGCAACTCAGCATTCTTTCTCCTCCAAACGTGACAAATTTTTACCAAACAGGTCTATTTTGGTTTCATCTGACCGTATGACATACTCCCAATCCTCTTCTGGATCATCCAAATGCTCTCTAGCAAACTTCAGACAGGCCTGGACATGTACTGGCTTAAGCAGGGGGACACATCTGGAACTGCAGGATTTGAGTCCCTGGCGGGGCAGTTGATGGTAGCCTTTGTTACTTTGGTCCCAGCTCTCTGCAGGTCATTCATCATGTCCCCCTGTGTGGTTTTGGGATTTTTGCTCACAGTTGTGATCATTTTGACCCCTTGGGGTGAGATCTTGCGTGGAGCCCCAGATCGAGGGTGATTACCAGTGGGGTCTTGTATGTCTTCCATTTTCTAATAATTGCTTCCACAGCTGATTTCTTCACACCAAGCTGCTTACCTGGGATGACTGCAGTTTCAGTCATCCCAGCCTGGTGCAGGTCTACAATTTTGATTCTGGTGTCCTTTGACAGCTCTTTAGCCTTGGCCATAGAGGAGTTTGGAGTGTGACTGTTTGAGGTTGTGGACAGGTGTCTTTTATACTGAGAAGTACAAACAGATGCAATTTATACAGGTAACGGACAGAGGAGCGTCTTAAAGAAGAACTTACAGGTCTGTGAGAGCCAGAAATTTTGCTTGTTTGTAGGTGACCAAATACTTATTTTACTGAAGAATTTACCAATTAATTCATAAAAAATACTACAAGGTAATTTTCTGGATTTTTTAAAATTTATTTTGTCTCTCATAGTTGAGGTATACCTATGATGAAAATTACAGGCCTCTCTCATCTTTTTAAGTGGGAGAACTTGCATAATTGGTGGCTGACTACATTTTTTTGCCTCACTATATATATATATATATATATATATATATATATATATATATATATATATAAAACTATATAAACTATAATATACACACAGTATATTATATAGATTATATACATATATACGTATAACCATGCATCATCCTGAGCAGCTTAATTTTAGTCATAATATACTAAAAAATACAAAATATTTGTGATATAGATCACAAAAAAAACATAACATGGTTAAAAATACTAATTAACCTGCACTTTACCTTTGAAAAGAATACCGACAGAGCAGTGTTTCCATTTGTGTTTGTGCATGCATATGCTGTGTGTACAGTAGGTAGTCAAAAGGAATGCCTATAACCGCAGCGCTCACTACCGCAACAAAACGACAGCGGCCAAAAGAAATCAGTCGTATTTCAGTCATTTGTAAAATGACCGCCAGGTGGTGCAAACTGACATTTTTATTCTCTGCAGTTTTTAAATATAATTAGAGCTTAAATAATAAAAAAGTCAAATGTTGTATCGAAGAAAAAATACAGTGATGGCAATTTCCACATTTGAGTACTTTATACAACAAAAATGAAAAATCAGGACGAGAGATATTGACTGTTTACCGTACAATAATGAGTTTAAAAAAATAAACATTGGTTAAATGTTTAGACAATCGATCAAGTTTACTAGCTGACAATTTTAGTTGTACAAAGAATGGTTATATTGCCTACCTTTGTTTGTATTGGTTTATTATGTTAAAAAATGCTACATTTAAGACATATATTGGGTTTAGCATGCTGGCTCAAATGGGATGTAGTGAGTCATTTACAAATGACCACCTGGTTGAGTTATTTTGACATAAATGGTTTATTCTTTATTCTCCAAATGGCAGCCTGCATAATCTTTGAAGTATTACTGTTGTTGCATCACAAAGTGTAGTTTTAATAGTTGTTTAGGCAAGAATGCATGTGTGTACAGCTTAAAACCTCCATTGCTTGTTAAAGATAACGTCTATTTACAAAATTGTCCCAATATTTTTGGAGATTTGAGCTTCATGAAATCCTCTCGTGCTCTGCACATACCACTGGCCCAATGCTGCCTCATCTCGGAAAGAATTTCTGAAAACTACCACTGGCTGTGATGTCTCTGTAGTGTGTGGCGGCGGGCCCAGAGCCACCGTCCTCTTACTATCTGCCACCCTCACGCTCAACCAAGCAGAGGAAAACTCGTCAAGTTCAGCACCATGGTCAGCTCCACCTCACGCACACAAGGGGCGGGACGCCTCAACTCCTTGTGGCCAAAGGCAGCAAAGAACCTACCACCCTGGTGTCAACAGCACCCACAAAAGGGATGCGTGAGAGGCAAGGCACCAAGGCAGGTGAGAGGGAGATACTGGATGCCAGACTCACATGCTTTCTTTTCCCCTTTATCTTTTACAGAGCCAAGGAAGCCTGCAACCCAGGATAGCTCACCAGGAAGGGGACTGCATCTCAGCCTTGCTAACTCCTTATGCCCAGCTCGTCGAGTGTACAAGACCAGCTGTTCTAGGAGATCTCCCTGCTAGTTCCCCACTTGCTCTTCAAGACGTAACTTCCCCTAACCCTTGCTATAAATACATATATATTGTTGTAAAAATAAAAGAGCACTTATTTTTTTCCTAAATCTGGTGTTTCTTGTGTCTGTATTCTGGCCTGCCCCTGCGAAATGCTTTACAAGTGGTTTAAACAGCAGATGTATTTTACAGATCTGGCCATTAAGAACGCACGGTTCGAGAAAAGGGAAGCTGTAAAAATGACGTTCATTACCTTTAGGGGGCAGTCGTGTTACAATCTGAGGTATTGTGTTTCTACTGAAGCCAAAAATTTGAAGAGTGATTTTGTACAGCTCAAACTGTAAATACTGATATGTATTTATTCTTCATTTTTTTCTCTCTTTCAATGATGATTCTTCTTTGACTGCGCATTCTCCATTCAGTATTATTATTATTAGTAGAAGTGCTGTGAATTATTATTATTTTTATTGTAATGCACCCGCACATGTAAAAAGACGAATACAACAAAGAATACAAAAGTGTATGATAAGTTAGCCTAAAACAGCATTGTTTTATTGTGTATATACACTTTAAATGTACACTAAACAATAAACACTGCCTTTTGCAACGTCAAAGTGAGTTCCGCATGTCGCTTTTTGATCAAAAGGCTGATAAACGTGCGCGCAGATATGATCCGATTTATCAAGAAAATTGCAGACATACTCCCCCTGAAATGCAACAAACTAAAATATATGCTACCCGCTGAATACAATACGACAGCACACAGAATCCCTGGGCTTTGACTGTGCTTTCTCCATTCATTATTAATAGTAGTAATACACTCTAAAAAATGCTGGGTAAACATATCGTTGGGTTGTTTATGCTGGGTCAAAATTCTGGGTTATTTTTGGTACTTTAACCACACTATTGCTATGCTTTTGCTATGAATACTAAAAGTGCTACATGATTAAACTTGTTGCAAAAAAACTTGGCTGCATCAAAATGAACTTGAAGCTCAGTACGTTTTCTTTCCTTGTTAGAATCTGTAATATTTAAGTGAAATATATTTATTTCATGATAGGCCTAAATATTCATTTTTATTTTTGGACAAGTGTATTATGTTTTATCTAGAAGCGCTGCAATTTTCGCTTGTTTCAAAACACAACATTTTCGGAGATTAGAGCTCCAGACAATCCCCAGGTGCTCTGAGCTCATGTACCCGCCCAATGGAACTGGAAAGAGTTTTTTTTTTTTTGGGTGGGGATTATTGAAGAAACAGATGCGTCTTGAGTTGCCATTTAAAGATAGTCAAAGAATCTGCTGTATGTACATCTAGAGGAAGTTTGTTCCACCACCTAGGTGCCATAACAGAAAAGAGTCTGGATGAACGTCGTCCTCGATCAATGAGATATGGTGGGACGAAGCAAGCAGTGCTGGAGGATTGGAGGGAACATGGTGTGATTAGAGCAGAAAGGTAAGTGGGTGCTGGGCCATTTTTAGCTTTGTAGGCGAGCATCAGGGTTTGGAATTTAATGCGGGCAGGGGAGGGAGCAGAGGAGTGAGGTGGTGTGGGAGAACTTAGAAAGGTTGAAAACGAGACGTGCTGCTGCGTTCTGGATCAGTTGCAGAGGACGAATCGTGGACAGAGGCAGACCTGCCATGAGTGAGTTGCAGTAGTCCAATCTTAAAATAACAAGGGACTGAACAAGCACCTGAGTAGCCTACTTCTGGCTAACTATCTCTGCGGATTAATTTTATTTGGGGTACTTCTGACAGGCAATCTACTGTATTTACATTATGTGAAGTTGTTTATATTTTGGGACTTTTTTTTTAAAACAAAATGGTTCAATCTACTAATCAAATGGAATGAGTCAACCCAGCAAGAGTGTTCATTTACCCACTGGTTGGGTCAAATAAAATAACCCAGCACTTAAACATTTAACCCAACAGTTTTTAGAGTGTAACATATAAAATATTCCATTTGTAAAATAGCATAAACAAATCATAGGTTGTGTATAGAGTGATTAAAAACAATACAACAAAGAAATTCTCAGACTCTTCCACTGCAGGGATTAAAAAACAGTAAAATGTAAATTTTAGAATCCATAGAAGCTCAGTGGTCCCTGTCACTTCTCGCGGGGGGAGCCTTTCCCTGAATTCGCCGTTTTCACGGTTGTGGGGCTAAGAAACGGGCATCTCGGTTTATTCATACAGCTGTACCTGTTTTACAGTACATGGAAATTTACCTTGACAAAGAGCAATATAAGAGTGTTGTCATGCACACTCGTAACACGACCGGCACTAGGACCCGAAAGTAATACGGTCGGGTTTTCAGGAAGCATAAAAGGAGACAAAATGGCACTTCACATTGCTCAGTCATTGAGTTCGCCCATGCCTTGTCTGAAGCTTCGCCGACTATTCTGTGAGTACTCACCTATTTGGGTTGCTTCTTTGATTGAGTGCGTGTTGCTAGAACGCGGATTTATTTGTGTAGATCCTAGCTCTTCGTGTAAGAGAGTTCTTAGATAAATTGCGTGGTTATCCTGCCTACTCGCGTTGCTTCCGCGTTTGGGTTTACCATCCACGCTACACGGGCTAACTGCTAAGGCTTCTGTGCTTACCCTCTGATAGCTTGTGACAGAATGACTGAGCCAGAAGCAGTAAACCCAGCGGAATTTGCTCGCCTCTGTGATGTGGTTGACCAGCATGCCGAGCTGATCAATAAGCTCCGTGGAGAAGTCGTGTCTCTCCAAAAGGACCTCCAAGACGTCGCGGCTTTGCGCCGCAAGGTGGCGGAGCTACGGCAGGAGAACGCGACCCTCCGTGGGGCGGCTCTCCGTGGGGCGGCTGCTCACTCGGTTGTTGCCACGCCCATCGCAGTGGCTGCGGCACCGTCACCCCACCCCCCTTCTGATGTTTTCATAGCTCTACCGGATAAGTGGGATGGCACAGATGGGAGGTGCAGTGTCTTTCTAACCGCATTGGATCTTGTGTTTGAGTTTAATTCCACCAAATACTCCACAGACCGACTGCATGTTGCGCTTCTCATTTCGTTGCTATCCGGGCAGGCAGCTGAGTGGGCCACGGCGGTCCTCAGATCAGATTCAGACACAGCCTACTCATACGGAGAGTTCACCCATCAACTGAAACTAACATTTGAACATCCTGCTGCTGAGGTGGAGACCGACACCAAATTATATCATCTGCGGCAGGGAGGGTCGTCCGTGAGTCGCTACACAGCGGACTTTCGTACTCTAGCCGTGCAGACCACCTGGGGAGACGCCGCCCTCCGGACGGCCTACTACGAGGGACTGGCCTCACGGATTAAAGATGAACTTGCCGGGCGACAGATTCCCACCACGCTGGAAGGACTGATTCAGCTCGCCCTTCGCATAGACCAACGCCTGCTCTCTCGTTCGAGGCCTGCCCCCCCGGACCCTGCCACCCACTACATCACCTTCATACCCTCACACCTCGGTTCCTGAGATTCGTCCCACCTTCACCACCACCGCCATGGCACCCGTCGGACCTCCACCTCCCGCCGTGGTTAACACGGGAGCTGGGGAACCCATGCAACTAGGACGAGCCTCCTTGACTGCTGCAGAACGGGAACGACGCTTCAGAAAAGGGCTTTGCGCCTACTGTGGGTCAGCGGCGCACCACAGCGCCCTCTGTCCACTTCGCCCGGGAAACACTCAGGCCCGGTGAGCAAACGGGGCAGTTCACCGGGCCCCCTCCACGTCTGCCAAAGCGGGGTTCTTCTTTGTGAAGAAGAAAGGGGGCGACTTACGTCCCTGTGTCAATTATCGGGGGCTTAATAACATCACCATTAAGAACAGACACCCTTTGCCTCTTACCAACTCAGCCCTGGACGCCCACTCTGGTGCCACCATTTTCACAATGTTGGACCTCCGGAGCGCCTACAACTTGGTGCGCATCTGAGAGGGCGATGAGTGGAAGACGGCTTTCATCACTCCTACTGGACACTACGAGAGCTTGGTCATCCCATTCGGACTCTGCAACACACCCGCCGCCTTCCAACAGTTCATCAATGATGTCCTCAGGGACATGCTAGGGCGGTGGGTGTTTGTTTACCTGGACGATATACTTATTTATTCACGCACCGCCGAGGAACACACCCAGCACTTCAGCCTCAACCCTGCCGCCATCACTCCCTTTCATGACCTATGCCACCGGTTCACCAACGCCCCAATTCTACTGCACCCAGACGCAAGTAAACCATTAGTTGTGGAGGTGGACGCTTCGAATGTGGGCGCCGGGGCTGTTCTCTCTCAACGAGGTCCAGACCAGAAGCTACATCCCTGTAGTTTCTTTTCCAAAAAATTTGATCCCACTCAGCAGCGATACGGTGTAGGGGACCGCGAGCTGCTGGCCATAAAGTGGGCTTTGGAGGAATGGCGACACTGGCTCCAGGGCGCCAGAGAGCCGTTCATCGTCTGGACCGACCATCAGAACCTGATCACCATCCGCAACTTAAAACAGCTCAACCCGAGACAGGCGCGGTGGGCACTATTTTTCGAACATTACAACTTCCACCTATCCTACCGCCTGGGGTCCAAGAACAACAAAGCTGACGCCCCCTCCCAACAACACGAAGAGGACGTTCCCCAGGCGGACCCCGCACCTGTCATCACACCCACCATGATCATTGCACCACTTCACTGGGAACTGGAAACGAGGGTTCGCGTACACAAGCGATGGAGACCGCACCGGCAGGTGTGCCGCCTGGGCGACTCTACGTGCCAAACACCGTAAGGACCGAGGTGTTGCGATGGGGTCATTCCTCGCCATTATCCGGACACCCCGGCGCCAACCGCACCCTGCAATTCATGAGACGTGCCTTCTGGTGGCCATCTATGGCGAGTGACGTCAAGGAGTACGTCCAGGCGTGCCCAGTGTGCGCCAGGTCCAAGAATACCAACCAACCGACACCGGGGGAACTCCAACCACTCCCGGTTCCCCATCGGCCCTGGACGCACATTGCCGTCGACTTCATCACGGGCCTGCCGGCCTCCAAAGAGAAAAACACCATCTTAACCATCGTCGACCGGTTCTCCAAAGCCGTGCACCTGGTGGCCCTCACCGGACTCCCGTCAGCCAAAAAAGAGTCCGACTGCATGGTTTCCCAAAAGACATCGTCTCGGACAGGGGGCCCCAGTTCACCGCCCAGTTCTGCAAGGCCTTCTGCCGTCTGATCAATTCCACCTGTAGTCTATCATCTGGTTATCATCCCCAGACTAACGGTCAGACGGAGCGGACCAACCAACAACTGGAGCGCTACCTGAGATGCTTTGTTGCCGATCGCCAGCGCTCCTGGGCTGAGTTATCTCACAATCTCCATGTCTCTTCAGCCACCAATCTCAGTCCATTTGAGGTATGCCACGGTTTCCAACCTTCGATGTTCGATCATCAAGAACCGGAGGTTGAGGTGCCGTCAGCCCAACAGTTGGTTCGCCGGTGTCGACGGCTGTGGAACCAAGCAAACGCCGCCATCCAACAGGCCAACAACCGCTACGCCACTCAACATCGCCGTCGACACCCGCCGGGACGATTGTACAATGTATGTGACAAAGTATGGCTTTCAACCAGAAACCTTCACCTTCACACGGAATCCAAAAAGCTATCACCCAGGTTCATCGGTCCATACCGCATCACTCTCCGTATCAATCCTGTCACCTACCGGCTCCAGCTGCCTGCGGCGTTTTGGATCCATCCGGTATTTCACACGTCCCAGCTCAAACCATTCATCACTTCACCAACCCTGCTCCTCCTCCCCGTATCATTGAGGGTGGTCCCGCCTACACCGTTCACCGGATCCTTGACTCACGTCCTCGGGGAGAGGGCTCCAGTACCTGGTGGATTGGGAAGGTTACGGTCCCGAGGAGCGATCTTGGATTCCGGCTCGGTTCGTCCTTGGCCCCCGAACTCATCCGGGACTACCGTCGTCGGGTATCCTCCACCCCAGGACCGTCGAGAGTCGGTCCTGGACAGGGGGGGTACTGTCATGCACACTCGTAACACGACCGGCACTAGGACCGGGAAGTAATACGGTCGGGTTATCAGGAAGCATAAAAGGAGACAAAATGGCGCTTCACATTGTTCAGTCATTGAGTTCGCCCATGCCTTGTCTGACGCTTCGCCGACTATTCTGTGAGTACTCACCTATTTGGGTTGCTTCTTTGATTGAGTGTGTGTTGCTAGAACGCGGATTTATTTGTGTAGATCCTAGCTCTTCGTGTAAGAGAGTTCTTAGATAAATTGCGTGGTTATCCTGCCTACTCGCGTTGCTTCCGCGTTTGGGTTTACCATCCACGCTACACGGGCTAACTGCTAAGGCTTCTGTGCTTACCCTACGATAGCTCGTGACAAGTGTCAGCTGGCACACCTAAAATAGATGTCTTTTTTTTTTATAGTCTAAATTTTTTTATTTCTAAACTTGTGCTACTGTTGTTTACTTACAATATTTGTTCATATAAATGAGGTTTGGGCTCCGGGATGTTAAGCCTATTTCCTATATTTCCTACTGCCCACTCGGTTCATCTTCATAGTTGGATTTTACATTTTTCGAGTGTAATTCATAAATTATGTTCATAATATTGAAATGAGATGCCCTAAATCGTGCTTTAAACCCGCGTCTAGCACTTTCACTTTACAAAAGGCAGCGTTTTTATCAAAAGGCTGATAAAACGTGTGCGATTTATCGATTAAAATGCAGACAAACTCCCCAAGAAATGCAACAAACACAAATATATAGGCTAACCGCTAGATAAACGCTGGCTTTTCCAACACAACAACACGCTCCGATGTGAGCCTATTTATTCAAGTCAAAATATAATATATTTTTGCTGTGTAGTACATTTTTTTCTGTGCATAAGAACGGCATTTCAATGAATGTTTAATGGTGCTCCAGATGGCCAGTCCTCCACTGCTCAAAACTTTCAAGACAATCTACCAGGTTTGTTTATTCTCCAGAGAAAACATAATACAAGTAACCATACAGTAAATAAAAGGAAGAAAGTATCAAAGAAGAAAGTATCAAAATAAAAAAGAGAGGATGGATGAGAGGTACTTAGTGCTCCCACATTAATCACAGCTCTACAGCCAATCAGGGGCGTCTGTGAGCTCACGCAAGCGGAAGGAGCAGATAGCGCTGTTCTCCAAGTGTGTTACGCCGCCCCCAACGGTGCGTGAGCGAGCAGTTCGAAAAGAGGTGGTCGGCTGGTGTCATGTGGTTCGGAGAAAACACGTGATAGTCTTCGGCCCTCCCGGCTGAGTGGAAGCAGTAGCCTTAATGTGGGAGCCCGCTAGTGACGGGGAGGAATTGGACACAAATCAGGAAAATCAGGGAAAAATCCAAAAAAAAAAAAGATGGGGAATGTTTGATGTCATGTAAGATTTGTATTGAAAACTTCTAAATAAAAAGTGGCAGCTGGCACGCCTAAAAATAGATGCAGGATTATTTTTTATAGTCTAAATAAAAATGGTTTATTAATTGTGGGCTATTGTTTACTTACAATATTTGTTAATTTCATTTAAATGAGGTTTGGGCTTGGGATGTTGAGCCGTGACCCTCCTACGTAGTCTAATCAGTGCTCAACCGCTCACAAAGTTTTCCAGACCGCGAAGGAAAGGACTCCCTCTCTTCTCTCGTCTTACACAGTAGCTACTGGGGCTGCTGTGCAGGACGAATTTCACACACACACAGGAACTTCTTTAACAAGGAACTTCTCTAATGACACTCGAGCACGAACACACGCTAACAATCACTGCTGTAAAATAAAAATGAAACAAATTAACTTGCCTTCGAAAAGAATCTCGACAGAGCAGTGTTTCCAATAGAGTGTGTCTTTTTAAAGGTAAAGTGCAGGGTAATAATTATTTTAAAATCAATATTTTTGGGTTGTGGAACAAATCATCTGCGTTTCCATTATTTCTTATGGGAAAATTCACTTTGATATACAAGCCGGAACAAATTATGCACGCAATCCAAGTTTCCACTGCACACACACAACATTCATAGAAGTTGTGAGTCGCTGATCTTGATTATGTTACACAAGTTCACATTTAATCTACTGGAAAAAAAATGCAACACCAACATATTTTTAATGATACCTGAAAGGGATAGCGTTTCATAGCCAGATAATCAGCTAAAATGTCCAGCATACGGACCATCTGAGAAAAGATAAGCACACGATTGCCTCGTTCCCTCAACCTTGTTAGCAATTTGTCCAAGAGCACAAGCTTCCCACTGCCACGAACAAGGGCCTGTCACAAAACAAAATGAGTTCAAATTAAAAAGCATCTGAATGAGGTCCAACAAAATTTATGGATTGCAGACTGTCTTGATAAGATTGTCTCACGTGCAAATGCTCCTGAGGAGTCTCATTTTCTCCCTCATCTGGCTGTTTGATAAGGAAACCATGATTACAGCATTTCTTCAGCTCCATGACGATGTTGAGGAATCCTGAGGAACTGCCTCGTGTGCCTTTGGATAGAGCTTTATAATTCCTTGTGAGAATCCACCTTAAATAAAGATACACAAAAGAAAACACAAATTAGGTTAAATATAAACAGTTACATACCCAAAAACAAAATATAAAATTAGACAGCGTTTTCTGTACTTGTAGAACTGTTTCTGTTGGGCAGACATGTCAACTCTGAGAATCTGCTCCACTTTGGCAGGTAGCGATTTCTCCACATCTTTTTTCACACGACGCAAAAGGAAGGGCTCAAGCACTTTATGCAGACTGTGGTAGCCATTGTCCCTGCCCTTACCATGCTCTTCTTCAAAATCCTCCCACAACTCAAATCTGAAACAAAGTCAAAGTCAAGAAATACAATGTGCAGAATTATTATTAATAATTATCATCATAATTAGTAGTAGTAGTAGTAGTAGAAGTGAAATTTGTCAGATTTAACAGTATAATAAAAATCTAATTTCTGCAGCCAATATATTGTAACTAGTTGTGGATAATTCTACTATTTACGTTTATGCAGTTTTTCAAGGCTAAATACAGAAGACATGTGTTCAGTTGTTCCCCACACGGTGTATCTGCACGGAGAGTGTGTGTGTGCTTGCGCGCGTCTGATAGTGTTAACTACCTGATTCGTGGATATGTCGACATTGAGCACCATCAAAAGACATGAATGAACAAAGAAACCTATTTTTTAGTAAATGTTCTTATATGCACACGAAGTGCTTCGGGCTTTTTATAATAATCATGTTTTTTTTTGCTGTTTGTGTCCAGGATTAAATAATTATTTCATCCACTATTTGACTGCGGCTGGAAATAATAGCTGGAATGTGATTGTGAATTTATGACTGAAATAAAGCTGTTCATCGGCGTGCGTGAACCCCGATTTGTGCGTGAACTTCCACTTTACAAAAAGGCAGTGTTTATCAAAAGGCTGATAAACGCGTGCGATTTATCGATAAAAATCCCAGAAAGTCATAGTGTCTCGCAATAATGCAGATCAAACATAATACACATATCCATAAATAAAAATAAATATTTAAGCATATACGCGAAATACATTTCACTTATTATTTCACAATATTACAGATTAAAACAAGGAAAGAAGACGTGTGGAGCTTCAGTACAACACTGTGATGGCGAAATACATTTTACGTGTGTTCACCTCGAAGTGCGTTTTCAGCGAGTAGACTAAAGCAAAATCATGTCTATACTTCATGTAGAGTCTGAGAATTTATTTACCTTAAGCTTTGTTGTATTGTTTTTAATCACTCTATACACAACCTATGATTTCACCTATGCTATTTTACGAATGGAATATTTTTATGTTACACTCTAAAACTGCTGGGTTAAATGTTTAAGGTTATTTTATCTATTTATTATTACTTAGTAGATTGCCTGTTAGAAATACCCCAAATGAAATTAATCCGCTGTTTTAACTACTGCAGAGATGTTCATCAGCGGTAGTTTTAACTACTACTACTAATGATAATACTGAATGGAGAAAGTGCAGTCATCATCATTGCAGGAGAGAAGAAAATGAAGAATAAATACATATCAGTATTTAAATAAGTTTATGAGCTCTGTCGCTTGCTGTCAATGGCATAAGACATTTTTGGCTTCAGTTTCAATTTTCACAGCCACCCGCAAGCTGCCACGGAAGCGCGCAAGATCCCTTTTCTTGAAACGTGCGTTCTTAATGGCCAGATCTGTAAGGTGAGAAACCTCAATGGAGAATGTACCGAGAATGTACTGACTCCCCCCACTACTGACTGTTAGTGCTAAATGCTGTGTTTGAGGTTTTTTTTCGACCTGCGCAAATGTGTTTGTGTTAAAGCCAGCTCAGGCAAACCTGACGAATGCAGGAGCACACACCTGTGACTTTGAGACGTTTACAGTAAATTCGCCGTAGACAGTGTTTATTTTGCTGAACATTACAAAACTGCCATGTCCCATAAAACAGTGCATCTTTAATAAGCAATATTTACAATAGAACAAAGAAGGAAATAAGTGTTTGATGCATTGCAGTACTCTGTATTAACAAATGCCCTTATAAACTTGACCCTGAACAGCCACTGGCTGGCTTTAGCAACAATTGGTGATTGTTTTCATTTATTTCTTTTTTGTATATATATTTTCAAATGTTATAATAGAAAATGTATATGTATAATTTGTAAAATGTATATATGAAAATGTATAATTTGTTGTGTCATCTGTTTACAGCGTTGGCTTAATTTGTGATTGAGACAAATAGGTTTAATTGAAATATATATATTTTCTTTATTATTTTATTGATGGGGAACGTCATGCAGGGATAAATGATCAAAGAAATACTGATCAAATATGGGCAGATATTTGTTCCAGATATTATGCGCCATTAATTAAGTAGGGTTCTTTCAACCTGTCGGCGCGCAACTGTGTTTGTGTTAAAGCCAGCTCAGACGAACCTGACAAACGCAGGAGCGCACACACACACACCTGTGGCAATTTAACCATTAGTGCATCTTTTAAATAACTGATTAAACCTATAAACACTACTGCGTTCTCTCTCTCTCTCTCTCTCACACACACACATACACATGCACGCACACACATGCACGCACACACAAATATCACATAAAATCGTGTAAAACCAAATTAAACTAAGGCAAAAAATATAAGCAGTGAAAAACACAGTAGTATACTGTAGGTCATCCCTGTCCTGCGATAACAGGCGCTAAACCTCTGGAACCTTTTAGTTGTTTTAGTATTGTTCTCAAGTGTGAATGTTTATGGGGATTTAATCGGTCTCTGCCTCCGCCGCATCTATTCACAGTTTTGATAAGTGATTAATACTGGGGGAACGTTATGCAGGGATAAATGACAAAATAAATACTGATCTGTTGTAACGATGCGGATCGCGCGAGATGCAGATCAGGGCATAAACTCTTCAGAACGGGCAGATCCGCAGGCTGCTACCACAGCACAAAAAATTCATTAATCTCTCTCATAGGTCCTCGGTAAGGGCATAAGCCCAGAGAGGATCAAAAGTTTTAGTTTTGATTCCAGAGCAGAGGAATTTTGTTAATTTTGTGTTATCAGTTTTCTTTTGTTTACTTTCAAATTTCCTAATTAATAATCCCACGCCACTTCCAAATGGAAAGGTCTTCCCGTGCATCATAAGCACTCTCACACACTCTTATTTCGTTAAACCTCTCTCAAGCCCTGAGTAAAAGCTCTTCTCATTAAAAACATCGTGGTGCGGCTCTCCATACAGCGCCACGTAACATCCGTATGGGCAGATATTTGTTCCAGATATTATGCGCCATTAATCAATTTGTTATGCCAATTTTTGACTATCAAAGAAAAAAAAAACATAATAAAAAATATAACGAAAACATACTCAAGCAGAAGTTACATTTTGAGCTTTACTTTGCAGCAAAATATTATCTATCAGTGTAATGCAAAATACATAGCCTGCATTTATATTCAGCTCTCGGTATAGATAAATTACACATGTTACCGTGTCTTTAAGGATTATTAAGGATGTCTTGGAAAATATTGCAATAACTAATTTTATTTACTAAGAAATTAATTCATTTTAAATAGCATAAGCATCATTGGTTGTGTATTGAGTGATTAAAAAAAATTCTGTTTTACTAATCGGTTTTATTTGATTTTTTTACCATATCATCTATTTATGAAACTATGTTGACAACGCCTGTACAGTATATAGACAAGCTGTATAAACTGCCTGGACACTGTAGTTAACTGAAGCAGTCCATGCTCCACCTGGCGAGATTATACAGCATTGCAACCATCTTATTGGAAAGTGCATGGGGGCGTTTATGGGGCGGGGCATCGTTAACTGCGTCATTGCGGGGGATAACATTCCGTGCACGGATCGTGCACAGACTTGTCATGGTTCGCTATGGGACCCGCCATGTTCCAGGCGGCTATTTCGTGTGGCTCCTACTGTATGAATTTACCACCCGACTTCTAGTGTTGGGATTGCCCATTAATACAGATTGAACTCTACAATATAGTTTAGATGGTGGACCAGATGATGAACCTCTAAATTTGTTAAAACAGCACATAAGTTAAGCACGACTTACTTGTCCGGCATAAGAAAGTGCAGGAGAGACCACAACTCTTTGAGTGAGTTCTGCAGCGGAGTTCCTGTTATAAGCAGCCTGTGGTTGGACCTGAAATCTATTAGTGTTTTATACAGAAGAGAGTCATCATTCTTCAGCCGGTGGGCTTCATCCACCCCGAGAAATGCCCAGTTTATGTTTCCCAAGACACTCTGCAGTAACATCAGCAACAACAACCATGTTTTCAATACAAACACTTTGACACACTAAAGCTACATATGTTGATATAAAATGTGGACCACTTCAGCGCACAGAATTTACGTTACCTTATCTTTCAGTAGAATTTCATATGTGGTCAAAAGTGTGTTGAACTTTATTCTTTTAGTCTGCTGGTGAATCCACTCATAATCACGAATCTATAAAAAAACAAAATAGACCACAACATGGCAGTTTATAAAACAAAATTGCACGGGAATTGTACACCAAACAAAGATTAATATACGAATGCATTTGTACCGTCTTTCTGCTCAAAACATCCCCCAAATAGACCACAACGTTCATGTCAGGAGCCCAAGTACTGAACTCCCGCTGCCAAGACGTGAGCGTGGAGAGGGGCACAACCAAGAGGAAGGGCCCATACAGCTGGTGCTGATGGAACAGGTAGGAAAGGAATGAAATGGTTTGGATGGTCTTCCCCAGGCCCATTTCATCAGCTAAGATAACACTGTTACACCTAGACAATAAAAGAAAACAACATTAACAACTGAAACAGGTAAGTACAAAATTAAATTGACAGTCAAGTGAACCCTGTGATAAGTACGTACAATAAGTATTTACAAAAAACATGCAAATGTCTGCAAAGTAAAATTTATGTTTATTTATACATAAAACCTTTACAAGTGCACAATTATGTACATATACACTATATTGACAAATGTTTGTGAACACCTGACCATGACATCCTTATGTGCTTGCTGAACATCCTTTTCTAGATTTAGTTCCCTTTTTGCTGTTTTATTAACCACCACTGTCTGGGAGGGCTTTCTAAAAGATTTTAGAATGCTATTGTGGATTGTGCTCATTCAGTCACCAGAGTCAATGCTCTGTAAATTTCAATGCTCAGGCATAGTTTACTGACACAGTAGATCACACTAGTCAAACAAAGAGGACTCCACGATGTTGGGTACACACTTGTGGTGGAGAAATGTTAATACTAAAGCATTTAAGACAGTTGTGTGCTTCCAACTTTGTGGCAACTGTTTAGGAAAAACTCACATATGGATGTTAAAGTCAGGTAACCACATACATTTGGTCATATATTTTAGATAATTATACCTAAATTTACTTTTCTATATAAAAACTACATATTTGCACAACTTTAGTGATGCTTACAATTACATTATACCTTTGTTCAATATACACAGGGCAGGACCAAGGCCATATAAATTCAACAAATTAATGTAATTTGCACATATTACAGAAAATCTAAAACCTTAATTAAAACAATCAAGGTACCTGCACCAAGAGTGTGCAAGCCAGTTCAGCCCATCTAACTGGTAATCTCTCAGCTCCAAGTTCTCATCTCCAATATAAGACGGCTGCTTCTTAAGAGCCACAAATCTGGGCCTCTGTTTTAACACCTTCAAGAGTTAAAAGCACACAGCCTGGAAATTACTCAATTCTGATTTGGCATAATATAAGATTCTACTGATTAGATGCAAACTAAGCAGCATGGACCCACTTTATCAGTAACACTAAGTCATAATATTATAAACACTAAATATTGAAGACTTATAAAATTGCTTAAATGTGCCTCTCACCTTACAGTCTTTGGAGGGCATAGTCTTAGAGACATTCCTGTTGTTAAAACTATCAATGCATGACTGGAACTTTTTTCCTATTAATGCCCCATCTTCCCAAGTGCACTCTGCATAGGGCAGACCCATCCACTTGCATAAGTACTCAGGATCGTTAGATGTGGTCTTCTGAGCTGTAACAGAAGTAGTAAATTGTCAAAGTATTTGTCTCATGACATTTATAAAATTCATATTTCTTCTTGGTCAAGACCAACCAACCTATCAGAATGGGATAAATATCACAAAAACATTACACACAAATGAATTAGATCTAGTAGTTTGTAGTTGGCTTTTTGTAACAGACACACTTTTATATCAGATAAAGATCAGATGAATTTGGATCCTGGATAAATAGCACTGTTATCTTTGGCTGCCACTACGCATTCAGAGCTTGTTTTTGTTTCGTTTTGTATGAAATATAATTCTTATGGTTAAAATTTAATGACTTCAAAATGTTGGCATTGATCATAAAATTTTAAGCTTTGTGAACACTACTCACCTGAAATATTCAGCAGACTTACCAATTTCTCAGACATTAATACATAAACCAATGTGTGGAATTTAAGGTGAGATCAGGATCAGGATTTCCTGTTAGATTGCCCATCAGCTTCAGGATTAAAATTTAAAATGGACGAAAGTATGCAAGGAGTACAAACATGATTCCTCATGCACCCAGAACCACAATTTGAGTCATGGAAAATGCCTGTGCCTTCAAGGAAAACTTAATTAATGTGACGTTCCGGTCATACAGTACATTCCCGTCATTAGCTGAATTCATTTTCAGTATAGTGTATTGTTGTGGGAAAGAAGCTGGCTCTGAATCTGCTGCTGGCACAAATGTTGTTACATGTTGTCACCTACTTAGAAACGGGTTATGTTGCAAGAGTATGTTTGTAAGTCGGGGAAAAAGTGAGTCTTATACACCTTTGGCACAAATATACAATAGAAAACATACCAATTCACTTGACTTTAGACATTTTATACATTCACTTACACATTGAAAATATTGTATGTAATTATAAATATTGGCATCTGGTGTATTCCAATGTCTCCTTTTGTAGAATACAATTGAGCTATTTCCGCGATTTGTTCGCATCTCAGATGTGAAACCACATCTGCGGAAATTCGTCACCGGAAAGGAAGTAAATGAAAGGAGGTCAAAGTTAAATGTGTGGGAGGAGTCTCTAATGATGCTGTGTGCTCTGCGAAGACATGTATTGTGGTGGAGGGGTTTCAGTGTCTGGTAGTTGGGTGCCAGTTGGGTGCCAATTTCATCAACCTTCGAAAGGCTTTCCTTTCTGATACCGTTGAAGCTGCCATGGTAATAGAGTTGGGCACAATGCTCTCAATGGTGCAATGATGAAAGATTTCGGGTAGCTGGGGAGATACTAGTATAAGTATCTCAGGAAGTAAAAACACTGCTGCGCTTTTCTATGGTGCAGGGACAGATATTTATAGATGTGGTATAGAACTTTGAAGGCAGGGTCTGCTGATTTTTGATTTCCGTAAATCCACAATGAGTTTTCTTCTCTGGTTTTCTTGCTGTTAAGGGTGAGGTTTTTGGAAGAGCAGCGTTATTTTTTAGTGTCTCTCTCTCTCCTCTCTTTCCTGGTTCCCTCAAGCACTCTTTCTATTGATTTTCCTTGCCATGCTTTTTTTTTTTTTTTTGGACACATTGTCTAATATTAAAAGTATTATTGCAATAGTTAAATAACCATAAACCTTTTAAATAAATATGAAACATCAAAAGGCTTTTTTTGGCCAAGTCTATGATGAAAACTTTTCAGCACTATCTAGCCTAAATAAGCCTTAGTAGGCCATGTCAAAATCCAATGATGCCTGATAAGTAAAGCCGAAGGCTTTTAAAACTTGAATTACTTAAGTTGATTTTTAGACAGCGGGATGGGGTTCACAAGGTTTATTATTCTGAGACATCACTAGGATAATGTATGAGAAGAGGATCAGAATGGATCATATACAAATTGTAATTAATTGTTGACCCTGCTTTAAATGATATGTTTGACTTGCAAAAATGCGTTTGCTTCATCATTCCTTTGATTGTTTCTGTATTTTTGTGTTTGGCTCATTTTGTTCTTCTCACATTGCTCATACACCTTTCGTATTTACATTAGATTGGACTTGGAGGTAGAACATGGTGTTAGCAAGTCACTACTATATTGTGGAGCTAGACCATTGAGAGCTTTAAAACAAAAAATCTATTCTGTATCGCTTGAAATTTGCCAAAAAGCACCTGAAGAAATGAGAAACAAAATCCTGTGGTCTGACGACAAAGATGAAACTATTTGGAATCAGGAAATCGGGCACTACACATCACCTTATTAAAACCATTCCTACAGTCAACATGGTGGTGACATCACACTGTGGGGATGTTTTTTGTGTGACCGTGATTGGTCCGTATAGGAGGAAAATTGATGCCCATAAAGAGCTATTCTGAGCGAAAACCTTCTCCAGCATGCTTAGGACCTCAGGCTAGGTGAAGGTTTATAGAAGCTAGAGTCCGAACCTGAATCCAATAGAGCATCTTAGAAGAGACCTCAAAACTGCTGTGAATTGACCTTGCTGGTTCAACCTATTTAAGCTTAAATATAATAATTTAATAAAAGAAACCTCCAAAAGGTTGTAGCATCCTAGCTTGAGGTATAATATGCTTTGACCAAGTACTAATTGATGGGTCTAAATACTTAATTTAAAACTTGCAATATGGATATTTGTTTTTTAATAAATTAACAAAACACTCCAAACACCTCTATTTTACTTGGGGGATTGTCTGTAACATTTATGAGTTTATGAATTAATGCATAATATATGTTTAGACATATGAGATTTCTGCAGTCAACACCATTTCCTCTGTGCCGTCAGGCTGAGGATTGATTTGGGCATTCAGAGCAGACTGCAGGGATGATGCTGGATTCTTCAGCCTGTCTGCATATTCTACAACATGAACCTCTGTGTAAGTAGCATGATTGCTGTATAATGTGAGCAAGTAAAGTTACTAAAACTCTAGGCCTACTCACCTTAAAACTGCATTTTACCATGTTTTAATTAGGGCCCAAGCACTATAGGTGCGCAGGACCCTCTTGTTTTCCTAAGGATTTTTTCCCCCCATCCATTTACTTTTCGGGGGTCTTCACATGCTCAAAAACTCATGAAACTTGGCACACAATTGGAATCTGTTGCCATTAGGATGCCTGAGAGTCGCGTGGCCCGGGGCCCCCACAAGAGATTTTGCTGTATAGCTCATACACACTTTCACATAGGCACATGAAAATCGGTACACATTTAGAGCTCATCGAGCCGAACAACTTTCGCACAAATGTTACACGTCACAAATGTTACACGTCACAAATGTTAACAATCACGCACGCACACACCTCTCTCACGACGCATACACACACATCTCTCTCACGACACACACACAAGCACGAACACTTGTATCACAATGTTAACACTCAGACGCACATATACACAAACACGCTTGTATATCACACATCACAAATTTTAACACGCATCTCTGTCTCACACGCAGAAACACACACACCCACACAGACTAACAAGTCACATGTCTCACACACATACTAACACACATCACTAATGTTAACACACAGACTCACACACCATACACACAAACATGCACAAACAAGCACATTTACTCGTCACACACAGACTGACACATCCACACGTCACACACCTCTCTCCCTCACTCACACACACACACACACTAACCCTCACAATGCCCCCGGGGTGGCAATGGCGCAGGGTGCTTGGGCCCGTCACCGTTGCTTGCAACTATATTTAATATTTGTGTTACTTTTGCTTTTATCTTATAACTTTTTTTAATGGAAGGGTGACCTTGATTGTCTTGAAAGGCAGCATTAAATAAATTTACTACTACAATGTAGTATATAACTGAAGTAAAAAGTACTTACTAGGAAAATCAGAGGGCATGTGTGACTTCCCTGTGTTCACTGCTGTAAAAGTGTCAAAGATATAAAAGTACAATTTCAGAAATGAAATCTTCAATTCAAGCATTTTATAAGCCTTTAATCAAAATGTATCCCATGTACTTACCAATGACTCGCTCCACTATCTGAAACTGCTTATTCAGATCATTGGTTAATTCTTGCTGGCAGTTGTAATATTCCAAATCCTCAGGTGAAGCTTTTTTCAACCTGTAAGATGTCAAATTCTGCTAGTTAATTTAAACTTGAACAGCACCTAAAGAACACTCAAACATTAAATTTAAAATGACTATTTACCCTAACATAAGTAAATAAATACTAATAAGTATTTAATAATAATAATACTAATAATAATAATATTATATAATATTTAATAATAATCAATCATATACAGTACCAGTCAAATGTTGGGGCACACCATTAAATGTTTTTTTTCTTGTTTTCAACATTGTATATTAATACTTTAGACATTATAAAATTATGATAAAAATACGGATTATGTAGTCAACAAAAATGTGTTAAATAAACCAGAATGTGTTTCATATTATAAATTCTTCAGTGGAGCCACCCTTTGCTTTGATGACAGCGATGATGCACTCTCTGTCAGCCGCTGGACAGGCCAGGTCATTTGATCCAGTAATCCCTCATTCTCATTCTGTCTCTCTTACAACATATAATTTAGAGGTGTGTTTGTGGTCATTGCCCTGTCAGGGAAAAAAATTATGATCCCACCAAGTACAAACCAGTTGGGATGGCATGTCACTGCAAAATGCTGTGGTAGCCACACTGGTGTGCACTCAATTTTAACTAAGTCACCAACTGGGTTACCAGCAAAACACCCTTACATCATCACAACTCCTCCTCCATGCTTTGCAGTGTGCTTCCTCCATACTGGCAGTGTGGAACCATCATTCAGAAAGCTTCTGTTCACCCTCTCTACTATACGTCTTATAGACATGAAAGCAACCAAAAATCTCAAAAGTTGAACTCATCAAACCAAAGGACAGTTTTCCACTGCTCTAATGTTCATCCTTTTTGTTTCTTCAACACTCTTCTGATTGTTCTTCCGAAGTAATGATTTCTTTGCCACAATTCAACCATGAAGGCCTGACTAACAGTCTCTTCTGAACAAATATGTTTGTCTCTTGAGTTCCGAGAAGCATTTATGTGGGCTCTAATCTAAGGTACTTTAAGTCTGAGGTTTCTGAGGAAGGTCATTCTAAAAAACTTTTCCTCTGCAGCAGAGATGTCTCTTGATCTTCCTTTCCTGAGACGGTCTTCATGACACCCAGATTCATCGTAGCCTTTAATGGTTTTGGCAACTGCACAATGTACTTGGGAATGACTGACCTTTATTTCTTAAAGTAATTATGGTCTGTCTTTTATTTTTTTACCTTATGTGTTTGTTATAATATGGATTTATACAGCTATTGTAGTAGAAATTATAGGCTACTGACTCTGCAGCCACCCTTCCTCTGCACACGGTAAGTCATCATGACAATGACAGCCCCGTGGACGTGAAGAAAAAATGCCATACGTTTGCCAAGCTGTCATCGAAGCTAAATGTAGCTGTAGTTTAAAACACTGTCTTCATGTCTTTAGTAATACTGAACTTTTTCGAAAAAAAAAAAAAAAAAAGGCAGAAGGTGTGTAAACATTTAACGGGTAGTGTATATACAAAAAAATTACAATGGTACAGTTTTGCCTAGGGAGGCATTTTGTAAACAAACTAATTTCTTAATTTCTCAGGTTCATGCACAGCCCATGCATGAACAAATCTTCTCACCAAGCACTGAGCTCCTCATTTTTTTTCCTAAAGTTTTCCAGTTTTTTCATCCCTTTTGCCTTTTGCTGATTGAGCGAATCCACACTTTCCCAAGTGTTGTGGACATAAGACAAGCCCTTCCATTTGATAAGGAACTGTGTCTTGAATTCCTCCATCTCAGACTCAAAATCTACTCTGGAATCTCCATTGGCCTCTTCAGCATATAGTGTGGTCGCTATTCCAGTAGCTGTGTAGAGAGACAGTCCACAGATTTAATACACAGTGATTGGAAACTTTTTGCACTATCAGCTAAATATTCTGGAATGCTACAGTATGACCAGATAAGCCTAATTTTCCCAGACTTCCATTTCCTACATAGGGTGTCGAAGGGGTCAAACACGTTTCAACCACATGGAAGCAGTTATTTAAGTACTAAAATACATCTTTTTTGTTAGTCCCTAAATAGTCTTTAAAATAGTCTTCTAAATTAGAGTTCAGGACAATCAAACAATCAACATTTATTTATATAGCATGATACAGCAAACAAAAAAAACTTTTTTGCTTTTAACAGAGGAAGGTCAGTAATATAACGTAACTCAGGTTTTATGGTGTTCCAGAGTTTAAGACTGGCCACTGCAAAAGAGTGATCAGCCCATTGTTTGCACCTTGACTGAGGGACCAATAGTAGGAACAGCCAAAGCAGAACAAACTTTGCTTGTAAAAGCTTAGGATCTCACACAAATAAGAAGGTGCCAGGCCATTAATTGCACTAAAAACATCAAAAGTTTAAACTGAAACTGGAACTGTGCCTGAAGCCAGTGGAGCAAATACAGGATTCATGTGATCATGTTTACAATTATTAGTAGCATTACAGATGTCAAGTGACCCCAATGTAAAGAGCATTCAAAAAGGGCCCAACCTTTACGAGGAGGCAAAGATGGAAAAATCCTGCGTTGACAAGAGGGAATGTGTGTATGAAAGTTTAAACTGTTGTCCAAAGTCACCCCCAAATTTTTCACTGCTTGGCTAAAATGAGGGACCAGGAAATCAAAACCAGCAGGAACAGATCTACGAAGATTGGAGGTGCCAAACGGAATACATTCTGTTTTACTTTCATTCACACAAAGACAATTCTGCGAGAAAGTTTGATGTCATGCAAACATCTGTAGATAGATTCAAGTGCATCAGAAAAATTTGGTATAACTGGCAGATAGATTTGTAAATCATCTGCATACAGGTGAAATGAAGCATTGTGCTATAAAATAATTGGCCCTAATATAAGCATGTACAAAGAAAATAGAAGAACCTAAAATGCATCCCTGTGGAACACTACAGGTTAGGGACTGAGGAGGAAGAGAGATCACCCATCATAAAAGAGAAAGTCCCTATTTGTTAACCTTGAAGGACAACTTGTTGTGCCAAACGTGTCAAAAATATCAAGTGGTCAACAGGATCAAAAGCTGCAGTGAAGTCCAATATCACAAGCAGCACATGTTTATATATATATATATATATATATATATATATATATATATATATATATATATATATATATATATAAATCAAGGGACAGGAGAATATCATTCTGTACCTTCAGGACAGCAAATTCAGTGCTGTAATTGTGTTCGAAAGCCAGATTGGAATTTCTATAGAATATGGTTTCTTTCTAGAAAAGACTGCAACTGGATAAAGATTTTTTTCTATAACCTTAGATAAAAAAGATTAGTCAGACACTGGTCTAAAGTTAGATTGTACTGCAGGATCGAGATTGGATTCTTAAAAAAAGGCCTGACAAAAGATATTGCTTAAAGATATTTGCTTAAAGATATCTGGAACGAACCCTGAACTGAGGCAGCTGTTAATGAACGAGGGGAGACATGAGCCCACTGTGTTAAAAACCTGTTTCAGCATCCTGGATGGAATAATGTTCACAGAACAGTTACTTTGGGATAACCACTGGACCATCTCAAAGACGAGAGATTGGGTCACTGGCTTAAACCTATTAAACACAGACGAGGGCAAAAAAGAAGAGCATATACCAAGACGATCAGAAGTAGTGTTCATGTTCTGCTTAACAGAGGACACCTCATCAACAAAATTATTGAGAACTCCAAAAGTTGACCTTGATACATGTTTGAGAACATTGCAAGATGGATTTGAAACAGACTGAATTGTATTAAACAACACCCTGGGACGATTACAGCTGGTGGAAATTACATACAAGTACATACATTTAGCTTCCTTAAACACATTTTGATAGTTAGAAAGACAATGACACGGTATATCCAGTGATGCATGCAATGTGGTATTCTTCTACCAATACCTTGCTTATGCTGTGGCATAAAATGTGTCCGTTATAATGCTACATGCACTGCAAGACATGCAACCCAGTATATTAAAGCCTAAAAAGTAGGAGTGCAATTTTCCTGAGCAAATAGGTGAAAATGGCTTGTTTCTGGCCAATATGATTACAAAGATATGAATGAGACTGTATAATGGTATTTTGGGAAATGTCTCATGTACTGCATTCATTGCAGAGTCATCTCTAACTCCCTAAGACAATTCTATAAAATTGATCAAAACTGATCTTTAAAGGAATGAAATCCAGCCCTTTCAATAACTGATACAATCCAGACAAGGGAACAGTTTCTCTCACCTCCTTTCTTGCCAATCCTGGTGTCCAAGACTTTCTCAATAGTCTTGCTGTCATCATCTTGCACATCCTCTGTCCCCTCAGCCATTTCTATCAGGTCATCAGAGTCAGTTTCAAAATCATGCTGGTCCTCCTTGTAACTGCAGTCAGGAGACAAATATTTTAATAAAAGTTCCACAAACAGCATACCTCTTGTTCATCTATGATAATGACATGCACCAATCTTATTTAATTAACGAAATTAAAGAACAAATGTAAGCAAATAATAAAAGAAGGCTAGGAAATTGTCCAAAATTCTGTCTACTACTATCTATATTATTTTTTTTGTATGAGCATGGACATGTATACACCAACAATAAACATTATAACCTCCAAGATTCTGGGTCCCATGTAGGCCACCGGGGTGGTTCTAGCCCCTCAGGGTAGAGCTCCATAGGGCCTTTTGGGATGTGCTGTTGTGTTATCCCCAGATGTTGGGAGCAGGTTCTTTGGGTTCTGCTCCCAACAGGCATGGGTGAGTCTTAGCTTTCCATGATCCTGTCACTAATTTGCTGGCGAATAGTTGATCAATGTTGTTTAGTTCACCTAGTGGTGGTGTTAGTATTATGGTTGATCGATGTATGTTTTCAGTGATTATTTAAAAATAAATAAATAAATAAATAAACAAAAACAAACAAACAAACAAACAAATAGTCGAAATGCATTAAAATCATCCCTCTTTACAAAAATAAATACTTGTACAACATAGATGTTTAGAGCTAGAACCATGACTACAGTGTATAAGGGAACAAAAGCAATGAGCTCTTACAGTAGGTAGACAAGTGGAATGTCTATTACCGCCTCGCTCATCGCCGCAACAAAACGACAGCGGGCAAAATAAATCAGTCGCATTTCAAAGTCATTCGTGAAATGACCGCCAGATGGCGCAAAGTGACATTTTCCTTCGTCTCGGTTTTAAAATCAATGAATTAAAAAAAAAAAGTCATAATATGTTGTATCGAAGAAATACTACAGTGACGGTAATTTCCACATTGTGTATTTTATACAACAAACATGAATAATCTGAACCAGAGCTATTGATATTTACTGTACAATAATGAGTCAAAAAAACAAAACATTGAAGTTGAACATTGAAAAGTTCACTAGCTAACAATTTTATTTGTACAAAGAATTAACTAACTGTTATATATCCTATCTCTGTTTATATCTATTTATTGTTATTTTAAAAAATACATTCAAAGACATCAAACTTTAAACATAGAAATAACTGGAAAACTAGACTTTCAGAATAAAACATTAAAATAACTCAAAGACTCTCTAAAAAACGCTGTGTTGTTTCTGTAAACACATTGTTGTGTTGTTTATGCTGGGTCAAAATTCTGTGTTATTTCGGGTACTTTAAACACATTGTTGGTTGCTCATGTTGGGTCAAATGAGATGTAGTGAGTCATTTACAAATGAACACCTGGTTGGGTTATTTTGACCCAACAACTGGTTTATTCTTTATTATCTGGTTTCTCCAAACAGCAGCCTGCAAAATGTTCGAAATATTATTGTTATTGTGTTACAAGTGTAGTTTCGAGAGTTGTTTAGGCGAGAATACATGTGTGTACAGCTCAAACCCTCCATTAGTTATTAAAGATTTAACAATTTAGAAAAAATGTCCCAACAATTTCTGAGATTTGAGCTTCAGGATATTTCCCGGCCCAGCCTCATCTCGGAAAGAATTTCTAAACATTTTCTAAACGTGTGCTAGATTCAAGATTCAACAATGCTACTGTTTACTTATAATATTTGTTAATTTAATTTAAATGAGGTTTGGCCTCAGGATTTTGATTTGGCATCGTGATCCTCCTCTTTAACTTCCTACAAAGTCTAATCAGCGCTCAGCCGCACGCATAAAGTTAAAGAAGAACAGCAAGGAGACTGACTCTGGCCATTTTAATAATTAATTGATAAATTAGTGATTTCTTTGGTTTCAGTCATAGTGATAAATATATTCATGTCATGTGCACCAATAATTAACGGTTCATACAAATTACATAATCTAAAAATTGTTTTCCATCCAATTAAATCCAATTAAAGGTTTTTTGGTCTTTGAACAACACAAAGCAGTGTCTTCCCACCTGGGAGTTTCTCCAGCATACGGTATATCAGATTGATGGACAGCAGGTTCATCAGCCCAAATGTAATCAATAATATATTTTTTTCTTGTTTTTAATATTATTTTGAAGTAAATAAAACAGTATAAAATAGAATTTAATGGTTTAAATAGTTAAAATAAATAGTCTGTGGGCATTATAAGATTTGTATTGAAAATTTCTAACTAAAAAGTGGCAGCTGTGAAAAATAGATGCAGGATTATTTTTTATAGTCTAAATAAAAATGCTTTTCTAAATGTGGGCTATTGTTTACTTCCTCCTCTTTAATTTCCTACCTATAGTCTAATCAGCACTCAACCACAAGCATAAAGTTTTCCAGAGCGCAGAGGAATTTTGTTGTACTAAATAGTATTTATGGAGTATAATCAGGGCCTCTTATTCCTATTTATCGTGGTTTGTTGTTGTTTTAGTGTTACTGCTTTACAATGTTGGACAACATTCAAATGAAAATAATTTACCCTTCCCCAGGTATGAATCAGCTGTTCTCACCTATACATTCAGAGAAACTAAGGGCGTTTTCACACTGGGGTCCCGGATCCGTTTCCGAGCACACTTGGCCTCAGGACCAGTTGATCTTTGTCTGTGAGAATGCAGTCGATCCAAATCGTTCCACGCTCGGGAACGAATCCCTGGACTGATTGCAGAGGTGGTCTCTTCGTTCCCGAGCACGGAAGGCGGGACACGCCTTCCGTACTCGAGAAGGCGGGACACGCTCGTGCTCAAAAGAGGAAGTGATGTAATTCCAGTTTGACTCCGTTGGTATTGGTATTTTTATAAAATATTTTAATTTTATATTATATAAAAACTGCAAATCAAAAACAAAAGAATATTCCATTTGTATTTTCCATTTGTAAAATAGCATTAAAAAAGCATGGGTTGTGTATAGAGTGATTTAAAACAATACAAGGCATGTTATGATGAGGAAACTTTCAATCTCTTCCATTCCTGAATATGCTGTGTTCACAGGGGTGAGGCTAAGAAACCGTTTGTGCACTGTTTGTTCTGTTTGTATATGTTACAGCTATATTATAACACTGAGAAAGACCTTTTATTTGAGAAAAAATTACTGACAGATGACGCGCGCACACACACACACCAAAACATACAAAAAGCAGACCAAATGTCATCAGCATGTCCCTCCCCCAAACAGCGCAGCAATGAGCAATTACTTACATCTGAATTGAGTCGTTTACATAAATCACTGATCAATAGCTCATCATATCAATTTATTCATACAGATGTACCCGTTTTACATGGAAATTTACAGACTTGTTACTGAATGATTTACTTTGATAAAAGAGCCATAAGAACAGTGGCAGCTGGCACACCTAAAATAAATGCAGGGTTATAATTTATAATCTAAATACAAATGCTTTTCTAAACATGGGCTATTGTTATTTACTTACAATATTTCTTAATTTAATTTAAATGAGGTTTGAGCTCCGGGATGTTGAGCTGTGAACCTCAAAGAGACTGACTCTGACTATTTTAATAATTCATTGATAAATTAGTGATTTGTTTGGTTTCAGCTTTAGTGATGAAGGTGATCATGTCATCTCCGTAGTAGTGGATCTGCCTATAATTCACTTTTCGAATTACGAATGACATCGTCTAAAATTAAACGTCTAAAATCGTTTTCCATTAGTTTATATAAAAGCAGACATTTCGTTTTCTTTAAGTATATATTTTTCATGTCTGTGAGGCAAGTATAAACGGCGTTTCAGTTCATTTTCTGACGCGCTCAAGTTAGTTCACTGTTTACTTTCATTATTTTATAAATCATAAGGTTTTTTCGTCATTGTGAGTGCACTTAAATAAAAGTGGAGTCTTATAAAGGCTATGTAGCTTATATAGTTTTATTATATTGTTTTTGAACATTAATCTGGCAAACTTTTTCTGATGCACACCCAGAGTCTGTTTTCTGGCTACGCTAGTGTTACACATGATATAATCTAAAGGCTATACAAAAGGTATACATTCACTTTGCTTAAATTCGATGCAAATAAGAAACGCCTATATGTATTACTATAATTTCGTTTTGTGATTGTAAATTCATTTCACTTGTATTTCATAAGGTTTTGCCAGCGGTGCTACAGCGCAACGGGGGGCATTATTTATTAAAGAAAATTATGATGATCAAAAACAGTCTAATAATAACGCAAAAACAAGCGGGGCTGAATGACCACGATATCTGCTGACAACACAGTAGCACGTCCTGACAATGTTTTAATTTTATTGTCATTTAGTTTCATTTATTTCAGTTAATAAATCTACTACAAATTTAAATAACACAAAATATAAGATGACCAAAAACCCTACACGCGTAGCTTTTCTAATTGCACATGATAAAATCTAAAGGCTTACCGTGTTAACATTTACTAAATTCGAAACTAATAAAATTAAATTCTACATTTGTACTGTAATTTTAGTACTGTGATTATGAATTCATTTAACTACAATGTTACACTTGGTTATATCCGCTACTATGTGTAGCTCTAAAGGAGCTGCGGCTCATTAATCCTTGAGAGATTGAACTAAGGCCTGAGCCGTTGGTCTATAGTTATATAGTGCAACCCAGCGATAAAAGCCAGCAAACGCACAAACCCAAATGCTGTCGCCATGAGGCGCGACGGTAAAAGTAGAATACAGCTTGTCTACGATCTGTACCTAATTTTCGTTGCTGCTCTTCGCCGAGTCTGTCTCTTAGGAGTATCTTCATCATCATCATCATCATCATCATCATCATCGTCGTCGTCGTCGTCATCCTCATCTGATGTTTCCTGCTTTCTCTGCTTCTGTCCCTTTAGAGACTGATGTTGCTTCATTGTGGATGATTTGGCCTGTGGTCTGAAACAAATGAATAAAACATTTTCAATCACGGTTTTTGGCCATTTCTTGTATTCCTATGCCCGGGTAGCAAAGTACAGCAATTCAGTAAGACTGAAGATGCAGGACTATCTGTCTATATGTCATTTGTATATATAATTCAATTCAATTTTATTTGTATAGTGCTTTTAACAATTGTCATTGTCGTAAAGCAGCTTTACACAAAAATTATGGAGGTTTGTATAAAATGTAAATATGTAAAAAGAGAGAAACAAAGGTGGGTAACAAGTAACAAGTTACATTTACTCTTTTACATTTGCTTAAGTAACATTTTGGAGAAAAATTTACTTCTGTGAGTAGTTTTACTACACCATACTTTTTACTTTTAAAAAGTAGATTTGTGAAGAAGAAACGCTACTTTTACTCCAGTATATTCGGCTACACTCGACTCGTTACTTTTCTTACCATTTATTCTACACATGCAGCCGGTTGATCTACCACATGACTGTATTTCACCAATCAGCCGAAGTAACAATAACCACATGCCGTAATAATGTAGAATTATTATAATTTATATTTAAAAAATCAGACATAATGACTGAAACAGTTACTCAGTACTTTAGTAGTCTTTTCACAGAATACTTTTTTTACCTCTTACTTGATTAATATTTTGGATGACTACTTTTTATTTCTACTTGATTATATATTTTGAAGTACAGCTAACTCTTACTTGAGTACTTTTTTTGGTTACTCTACCCACCTCTGCATAACAGTATGGGTACAAAGGATTTTTTTTTGTCCAGAAGCTGTCAGTGATAAATCAACATGAAAAAAAGAAAAGTAAAATAAATATATAATACATTAAGGAAACCGTAAAAGGAAGCCACATAATCCAGTACTTCATGTACCTATTGTATATTTTAAACATGATCCAGACATATGGAACTAGAACACTTCTTCAGTTTTTCAAATTGTACTTTTTCTGAAATACTTAAATGCACATTAAATATCACATTCTATAGATTTCGAATTGCATTGCTTTATTTTTTGTCTAAAAGGTGGGTGAAGGATAGTAACTTAGGTTCCTTTATACCAGATACAGGTACACTGATTATAAGATAAAGATAAAAACTTACAAGGGCAAAGCAGACATGCTCTTTTTTCTTAACATGTTTATTTTGCCATTAGTCTGTGGCTGGAAATAATTGGTTGTAAATCTATACTTGGTGTGTGATTATCCTGCCCAGTCTGTGGTGTCTGAGGTTGTGTGCTGTGCGTTTGTGCATGGGCAGAGAGTGAGCTGGGTGGTGTGGGTGTCCCAGGGAATACTTTGTGCTTTTTTTCCTGCAGTGTTCCACTGATCCTCTCTGCAACCTATTTGACATGAGTGCCTTCCATTCTGCCTGGGTGGCGTTTCCAAATCAGACAGTAATGCGACATGGCAAGATGCTCTCTATAAGTCCTTGGTAGGCCTGGATGAGGTTCCGATGGCTGAGTCCAGCCTTCTTTAGCAGTAAAGCCATTACTGGGCCTTTTTCACTATGGCAATAGTGTTTTTGGTCCTGTCTCTGATGAGTGATGAGTCATTTTCCTTTCCATGGACAAGATTTTTTTTGACCAGTTACTGATAACTGGACTTGAGGCCCAGGATGGTAGTATCATCTGTATGTTTAATGAAAAGTCCTGGGTGGTAAAAACAGTTGTGTACAGGGTAGCAGCCCTGTGTTGCTCCTATTCTGACTGAGAGCTCACCAGAGAACTTCTCTCCCATCATTACCATCTGTTATGGTCTGTCTATAATAAAAGACTAGAATCCAACTGGAAGTTTCCTAACTCTAGGTGCATCAGCTTCACAAGCAGCTTTCCCAAGCAGTTGTTACTAAAGGCAGAACTATATTCCAGGAAAAGCATCCTTGCATGGATTCTGCTGTATATATATTCCAGGGCCCGTATTTACTAAACACCTCAATCACTTCAGAATTCAATCAGAATTGCGCTTAAAGTTCATTTAGGACCAAAAATCTTCCTACCTCAGAGTAGGACATGAAATTATTTATGAAGTGTCCTACTCTTTTTTTAAGCTAGGAGTATGGTGGCACAGCAAAAGCACGCAGCGGCCACTCTGGAGCCAAAAGGGTGCTACTTTGTTTTGTAGCGCGTTTGTTTTACTCGGTATATGAACATCGGTGCAACCGGTGTCCGTATATACCACCGCAAGACACTTTTGGTACTACATAACCCGGTTAATTACATCCACGATAAGCTGCGGGAAAAGCTACGCGACCTCTGCTTGCACCTCGGCTACTAGACCACATTTCTGTTATGCTAATTCCAGCATACAGACCACTCGTCAGGCGTTCAAAACTGGTTCTGAAGCAGGTGAAAACCTGGCCAGCAGGAGCCATCTCTGCTCTCCAGGATTGTTTTGAGAACACTGACTGGAACATGTTCAGGGAGGCTGCATCTTACGGCGACTTCACTGACTAAGAGAAGTACATGTCATCAGTGACCAGTTACATCAACAAGTGCACTGATGACGTCACTGTCTCCAAGAACATTATCTCACAACCCAACCAGAAACCGTGAATTACTGAGGAGGTGCACGCACTTCTGAAGACCAGAGACTCTTAAGAGCATTCAGAGCGGGTTGACAAGGTGGACCTAAGAACAGCAAGGGCCAAACTGGCCATCAACTGGCCATCGAAGAGTCAAAGCGCACACACACCCAGAGAATTCACAACCACATCTGGGACAGCGGTGACACACGGCGCATGTGGCTGGACATACAAGCCATTACCAACTACAGAACGACATCACCTACCTATGACAGTGATGGCTTCGTTCCAGATGCGCTGAACAGCTGGCAGATGTTATCAATATCTCTCTGAGCAGCACCGTCGTTTCCACATGCTTCAAGTCCACCATCATCATCCGAAGAAGTCTTTTGTGTCCTCTCTCGATGGCTACCATCCTGTTGACATGACCATGGTGGGTCTCATCAGCCAGAACAATGAGACAGCATAGAGAGAGGAAGTGCAGAGGCTAATGGACTGATGCAAAGACAATAAGCTGTCTCTGAACTTAAAAAAATGGATGGTTGTTGACTTCAGGAGGACAGAGAGACCACTCTCTACTAAGTTTCAACGGCTCCTCTGTGGAGATCAATAACAGGACCAAATTCCTGGGTGTCCCCCTGGGGGAGAATCCCACCTGGTCCCTCAACACCAGCTCCTTGCACAAGAAAGCACAACAGCGTCTTTTCTTTCTGAGAGGGCTAAGGAGACCCAGCTTCCACTACCGATCCTTACCACCTTCTACAGAGGAACTATTGAGAGCATCCTGAGCAGCTGCATCACTGTCTGGTTTGGGATTTGTGCCATCTCAAAGTGCAAGACCCTACTGTGTATAGTGAGGACAGCTGAGATCATCATCATCGGGGTCTTTCTTCCCTCTATTAAAGACCTCACGCTGCATCCGCAAAGCTACCAGCATTGTGGGTGATCGGACACACCCATCACACACAGTCTTCACCATCACATTCGGGCACACACATCCATACTGCAACAGCTTCTTTCTACAAGCCATCTGTCTCCTCAACAAAAACACGCTTAGTAAATATGAGCCCTATTGTTGAAATGTATGGTGTAGGGTAGTGTTAATTTTGTCAGCTATTTTCAATTTTAGTCTTAGTCCCAGGATGTCCCAGTTAGTTTTTATCATATTTAGTCAATCTTGTCCTATTTTCTTTTAGTCAAGATTTAGTTGTCTAAAAGTCTGGACATTTTAGTTAAGTATTTTAGTCTAGTTTTAGTCAATGAAATCATAACATTTTAGCAATAAGATTATCATCAATTAACTGTAAAGTCAATCTAGTCTATCCAAAACCATTTTTCTAATGTTTTTTACAAAATAATTATCTTAACATTTAAAATTATCTTTTCATCTGATGTTTTATCCTATTTTTCGTTTAGTCAAGATTTAGTCGTCTAAAAGTCTGGACATTTTAGTCTAGTTTTAGTCAATGAACACAACATTTTAGCAAAACAGTGGAACCTTGGATTACGAGCATAATTCGTTCCGGAAGCGGTCTCGTATTCCAAAACACTCGTAAACCAAATCTAATTTTCCCATAAGAAATAATGAAAACTCAAATTATTCATTCCACAGCCCAAAAAAAATAAATAGGTAAAAATAAAACAAATTAACCTGCACTTTACCTTAAAAAAAGAAAGAAAAAAAAATCCTGACAGATAAGTGTTTCCATTTGTGCGCGCAGGCGCTGTGTGTGTGTGTGTGTGTGTGTGTGTGTGTGTGTGTGTGTGTGTGTGTGTGGAATTAGCCCCTACCCTCGCCTCGTCTTACACAGTAAAACTCCTCCTCCCTCCCTCCACCTCGCTTTTTAAGTTTCACAACAAACACACACACAACGGGAACACTGTTTTAACGGAAAAAAAAAAGAAATCTGTCTAATGACACTCGCGTGAGCGCATACTAACGGAATCACTGCTATAAAGTAAAAAACAAACAAACAAATGAACCAGCACCTTACCTCTGAAAAGAATCGCAACAGAGCTGAGTTTTCTGTGTAAAGAAAGCGTATCAGCGTGTGTGAACCCGAGAGAGTGTGTGTGTGTGTCGGTGTCAAATTACGCGCACGCACACATATGAGACACAATGAAACAGAGAGGGAGACGATTATACCAGTAAAGGATGAGGACTAAGACCCAGGGGAGCAGGGGAGGCGATTACCCACAATTCCACAGCGCAAGAGAGAAAAATCATTGGCTCAGTTTTGATCACCTGCCGCTCGGTGTCAAAATAAGAGGAACATAGGTGATACATGATAATCGGCACTCGTAAACCAATATTTTCGCTCGGTTTCCAATTAAAAATGCATTAAAAATCTTTGCTCGTCTTGCGAAACACTCGTAAACTGCGTTACTCGCAATCCGAGGTTCCACTGTAAGATTATCATTAATTAACTGTACAGTCAATCTAGTCTAGCCAAATCCATTTTTCTAAAGTTTTTCACAAAATAATCTTAGCATTTAAAATTAATTAAAATGATCTTTTCATCTGATGTTTTCAGCTAATTATATTTATTTTTAACCATCCAAACAACTGCTACATGTCCATTTTTTTAAGTACAAAATAGGAACAGTATGAACAATAAGTGTTTAAAAAAAAATATTTTTTAAAATATGAAATTACACACTTGAACTGTTGTAGCTCTTATAGGACACAGTCATTTGCTAACCTATTGGCTTAATGTGTCTGGCAACGGTTTAACTACATAAAATTAAATAAAATACATCACAAAATTATGCTAACATGAGGTAATTACCACAAAGAGGATAAAACTGAGTTATTTTTATGGTATGCCTTGATGCGTCTCTTCAGGTTTGTGGTATTTTTTCCAGCAATCATGTGAGCATACCGTTTCCCCTCCGATATTATTATACATCAACTTTTTTTTCTCTGGTTATGAAGATGATGGGGCCAAAATATCGGCTCTTCTCTTCCGCCTGAGTAATAGCGGTCATGACAAAGAGTTAAAGATGATTGAGCTTTAACATCCCATCACTACTCCCGTGACCAGGGAAATACTGCTGCTCATGCTATAATGAATGAACATCTTATTACAGTAGATTGTGACAAAAATTATATGTTGATGAAAATAAAGAAATGTTTTAATATTTTTTAAAAATCACATTTTAGTCTCCGCTTTTTTTCGTCAACAATATTGCATGCTGATTTCGTCCCTGTCACTGTTCATTGATAAGATGATGACGAGACGTCACATATCTTAATAAGAGGAAAAATGGTTGTCATCAAATATTTTTCCGTCATTATTTTCGTTGGTGAAATTAACACTAGTGTAGGGCCATGGCTACAGTTTCAATCACTAATCTACTGGGGCAGTAGGCAAACCTAAATGGGATGATGCTATCTGGACCCTCACAGTTACTGTGTTACAGTACCAGATTTTCTAGGTTCTTCATTCAGTTCAGCTGAAATTATATAATGTTTTTAACAAAGGTCAATGTCGCAAAGCAGCTTTACAGGATTAAAAGAAAATTAGAGAAATGAGTACAAGATGTGTTAAAAATGTATAAATCAAAATTATCAGAAGTCATGGGTGGAAAATTCTCAGAGATGACATGCTCATTTAGGTGATAGCAAAGAATTGTTTAGAAGTCATACTGCGTGTAAAACATCTGGAAGATTAATATAACAGGAGGCAATTTTAACTTGCTATAAAATAGTGTTTTGTTATTGGAGGCCAAGTACAAGACTGTACAAACTTCCATTCCTTAACTATTGAGCAACAACCAGTCCCTTTAGGGCAACGAGTGCCACTGGCTCCTATTAGACTCATGAATCGACTTTTAACCATAATTTTGAGCAAACCACACTTTGAACAACAATTAATAACAAAAGAACTAAACATAAGATTCAAAGTCTGTTTTAGTAATTTAATTAACATAGACACCACAAACTCCGATCAGACTGAATGCGGGGTCCGCCCGGGGAACGTCCTCTTCGTGTTGTCGGGAGAGGGCATCAGCTTTGGTGTTCTTGGACCCCAGGCGGTAGGATAGGTGGAAGTTGTAATGTTCGAAAAATAGTGCCCACCGCGCCTGTCTCGGGTTGAGCTGTTTTAAGTTGCGGATGGTGATCAGGTTCTGATGGTCGGTCCAGACAATGAACGGCTCTCTGGCGCCCTGGAGCCAGTGTCGCCATTCCTCCAAGGCCCCCTTTATGGCCAGCAGCTCGCGGTCCCCTACCCCATATCGCTGCTGAGTGGGGTCAAATTTTTTGGAAAAGAAACTACAGGGATGTAGCTTCTGGTCTGGACCTCGTTGACCAAGCTCTCGTAGTGTCCAGTAGGGGTGATGAAAGCCGTCTTCCACTCATCGCCCTCTCTGATGCACACCAAGTTGTAGGCGCTCCGTAGGTCCAACTTTGTGAAAATGGTGGTGCCAGAGAGGGCGTCCAGGGCTGAGTTGGTAAGTGACAAAGGGTGTCCGTTCTTAATGGTGATGTTATCAAGCCCCCGATAATTGACATAGGGACGTAAGTTGCCCCCTTTCTTATTCACAAAGAAGAACCCCGCTTTGGCAGATGAGGAGGAGGGCCAGATGGTGCCGTGGCGAAGGGTGTCAGAAACATCTCTCTCCATCGCCTGCGTCTCAGCGGCGGAGAGGGAGTAAAGATGGCCGGGTCCGGGGGGCTGGCCTCGGACGAGAGAGCAGGCGCTGGTCAATGCAGAGGGCGAGCTGAATCAGTCCTTCCAGCGTGGTGGGAATCTCTCGTCCGGTGAGTTCATCTTTGATCCATGAGACCGTAGTAGGCCGTCCGGAGGGCGGCGTCTCCCCAGGTGGTCTGCACGGCTGCACGGATGATATAATTTGGTGTCGGTCTCCACCTCAGCAGCAGGACAGCAACTCTCTGTATGAGTAGGCCGTGTCTGAATCTGATCTGAGGATCGCCGTGGCCCACTCAGCTGCCTGCCTGGACAGCAACGAGATGAGAAGCGCAACGAGCATTCGGTCTGTGGAGTATTTGGTGGAATTAAACTCAAACACAAGATCCAATGCGGTTAGAAAGACACAGCACCTCCCATCTGTGCCATCCCACTTATCCGGTAGAGCTATGAAAACATCAGAAGTGGGTGGGGTGGCAGTGCCGCAGCCACTGCAATGGGCATGGCAACAACCGAGTGAGCAGCCGCCCCGCGGAGGGTCGCGTTCTCCTGCCGTAGCTCCGCCACCTCGCGGCGCAAAGCTGCGACGTCTTGGAGGTCCTTTTGGAGAGACACGACTTCTCCATGGAGCTTATTGATCAGCTCGGCATGCTGGTCAACCATATCACAGAGGCGAGCAAACTCTGCTGGGTTTACTGCTTTTGGCTCAGTCATTCTGTCACGAGCTATCGGAGGGTAAGCACAGAAGCCTTAGCAGTTAGCCCGTGTAGCGTGGATGGTAAACCCAAACACGGAAGCAACGCGAGTAGGCAGGATAACCACGCAATTTGTCTAAGAACTCTTACACGAAGAGCTAGGATCTACACAAATAAATCCGCGTTCTAGCAACACACACTCAATCAAAGTAGCAACCCAAATCGGTGAGTACTCACAGAATAGTCGGCAAAGCGTCAGACAAGGCATGGGCGAACGTAAATGGCGCCAAACTAAATTGTTAGTATTCCAAATACTTGGAAGGAGAGCATCCTGAACTATAAAAAAGCTCTCAGTGATGTTAGATCAACGCATTTCTCCACTCTTATAGAAAATAACAAAAACAACCGGAGATGTTTATTTAATACCGTAGCTAAATTAACTAAAAACAAGACCACTGCAGAAATCTCCACATCATCATGCAGTAGAGAGGATTTCATGAACTTTTTCAATAACAAAATCAAAAATTAGGCAAAAAATTCAGGTTTTGAAACCAGACAATTTAAGTAGTACAGATGAACAAACCACATCACATCAGAACTTAGAATACTTTACTCCCCTTGGAGCGAGGGAACTAATTTCACTAATCTCTTTTTCAAAATCATCAACCTGTATATTAGATCCTATACCAACACATTTTCTCAAACAGATAATAATAGAACCCCTGTTGAAAGTAATTAACTGTTCACTCAGCAGTGGGTATGTTCCCAAATCCTTTAAATTAGCAGTTATTAAACTAATGAAGAAACCTGACCTTGACCCGTCAGCTTTCTAATTACTTCTAATATCGAAAGTTCCCTTCATCTCCAAGATTGTGGAAAAGGTAGCATCACAGCTTTTGACACCATTGATCATAGTATTCTCCTTCACAGATTAGAAAATGTAGTAAAAATTAAGGGAACTGCCTTCTTGTGGCTCAGATACTATTTGACTGATCGTTATCAGTTTGTAGATTTAGATGGTGACCATTCCCCATGTTCTCAAGTGGAGTTTCTTATTCCACAGGGTTCAGTTTTAGGCCCACTGCTTTTTTCCCTTTACATGCTTCCTCTGCACAACATAATTCGTAAACATGGTATTAGTTTTCATTGTTATGCTGATGACACACAATTATACGTCTCAGCAAAACCAGATGAAAAAAAACAGTTTGCTAAAATTGAGCAGTGTGTGCAGGGCATAAGAGATTGGATGTTAATTAATTTTCTTCTGCTTAATCCTGATAAGACAGACGTTCTAGTCATAGGACCACAAGTAGCTAGAAGTAAGCTTTCTGATCACACTGTAACTTTAGATGGCCTTTCTGTTCCATCAAGTGCAACAGTAAAAGACCTTGGTGTGATCATAGATTCCAGCCTTTCATTTGAAGCACATATGAATAATATTACCAGGATAGCTTTCTTTCACCTTAGAAATATTGCTATGATAAGAAACATTGTTACTAAATGATGCAGAAAAACTAGTTCATGCTTTTATCACCTCTAGGTTGGACTATTGTAACGCCTTACTGTCTGGTTGTTCAACTAGGTGTATAAACAAGCTTCAGTTAATACAGAATGCAGCAGTCCTCTCTAAGAGTCCTCTTTAAGATACTATTTTTTACATATAAAGCACTAAATGGTCTCGCGCCGCAGCATTTGAGTGAACTGCTAGTGTCTTACGATCCGCCACGCCTACTTCGATCAAAGAATGCAGGCTGCCCGTCAGTACCACGTATTATTAAAACTACAGCAGGGGGCAGAGCTTTTTCTTACAAAGCCCCAAAGTTATGGAATAGTCTTCCTATAAATGTTCGGGCTAGGCTAAAACCTATCGGACCATTGGGCTAAATAAAACCTATTTATTTAGCCAAGCATTTTTGTAAATAGATTAGCCTTAGGTAAAGGCGCAGATCTGGGGGACTCATGGACGTAGAGTATTCTGGTGAACTGGTATGTTTAGATGCTGTCTTCCCCCCTCTCATTGATCACTCAGGTTTGTTGACGGTGAGGTGATTGGTTGCTTTACATCACAAGGAGCCCTCATGTCTGTGTTTCCTTCTGGCTCTCCCTATTAGTTTTGCTGTTATAGTTAGTCCTGCCGGAGTCCCTGCTTGCACTCTGCACTAAATATACTTTCACCTTATACATGTTGACTGTGACCATACCTAACTGCCATCTCTCCTTATTTTCTGTTCTCTCCTATTCTGCTCTCTCTCTCTTTTCCCTCTCCTGGTCTCTCTGTCGCGCTATACATGTCGCTCCTGAGTTGCCAATGATCCAGACCCCTCTGCCCTCTGGACCCGTCTAACAAGTCCTGGAGTCCAGTTTCTAGTTGGAAATCTCATCGCATGGATGCCCCGTGTGGTCTGCCTGGATTCGTGCACTGGAGCACCACAGGGTTGTGTTCTGAGCCCTCTACTGTACTCTCTGTACACACACGACTGCGTAGCCTCTACTAACTCCACCACCATCATCAAGTTTGCTGATGACACCGTCGTGGTGGGCCTGATCTCTGACAATGATGAGACGGCCTACCTGGAGGAGATTGGGAATCTGGAGCACTGGTGCCAGAGGAACAATCTCCTTCTAAACATCAGCAAGACGAAGGAGTTTGTAGTAGACTTTAGCACAAAGCAGGAGAGGAACTATCAGACCCCTGTCATCAACAACAGCCCAGTGGAGAGAGTAGACAGTTTCAGGCGCTTGAGAGACTTTAGACTGCCCTCCAAGGTACTCAGGAACTTTTACTCCTGCACCATAGAGAGCATCCTGATGGGAAACATCACTACCTGGTTCGGGAACAGCACGATGCAGGACAGACGAGCTCTACAGAGGGTTGTGCGATCAGCTGAGCGCATCATCCACACTGAGCTCCCTGACCTGCACTCGATCTACAGCAAGCGGTGCTGGACCAAGGCCAGGAAGATCGTGAAGGACCTCAGCCACCCCAGTAATGGACTGTTCTCTCTGTTGAGGTCAGGAAAGCGATTTCGCGCCCTGAAGACCAATAGAGAGACTGAGGAGGAGCTTCTACCCGCAGGCGATACGGTCTCTCAACCAGCTCACCAAACAGTACTGACTGACCCACTTTACACACCCACACTCATGCTTCTTGCACTATCTCTGGACTCTTGGGACAATAATTGCACACCCTTCACACCACATCACTATTTATTCTATAGCACAAGTCACTTTGAGTACAAAACACTTTATAGCATACTTGCACACCCCCTGGACCCTATTTATATTCCATATTTTCCATACTGTACACCTAGGTTCACCTAGGCTTTATTATATTTCTTCACCCAGGTTTTCTTATTCTCTTATATTTTTTATATTTTTATTTTCTTATATTTTTATTGTACATATACTTTATTATTAGTGTAAATAGCCTTAAATAGTTTTTTTATTCTAAGGTCACGGGCAGTCGCCTAAGCATTTCACTGCATATCGTACTGTGTATGACTGTGTATGTGACAAATAAAATTTTAATTTGAATTTACACATTGCATACAAACTTATTTCTTTTGATTGTGTAAAGCTGCTTTGCGACTATGTCAATTGTTAAAAGCGCTATATAAATAAACTGACTTGACAAACTGGTATGTTTAGATGCTCTCCCTTTTAGTTATGCTGTTATAGTTAGTCCTGCCGAAGTCCCAGCTTGCACTTTGCACTAAATATACATTCACCTTATACATGTTGACTGTGACCATACCCAACTGCCATCTCTCCTTTTCTGCTCTCTCTCTCTATCCCTCTCTCCTTTTCCCTCTCCCTGTCTCTCTGTCGAACTATACATGTCGCTCCTGAGTTGCCAGTGATCCAGACCCCTCTGCCCTCTGGACCTGTCTAACCAGTCCTGCTTCTGGTTGGAGATCTCGTTGCATGGATGCCCCGTATGGTCTGCCTGGATGCGCGTGGTGGCTGGGGATGGTTTCCACGAAGACTGTCCTGTCCTCGACTGATGCAGACAGCTTTTCTCTGGGGACCTGTGACTTTAGTTGTTCGATAGCTCAGGACTGGAATTTCCTACAGTCTACCTGAGTCTCCAGGAACAAACTGGACTCCATTTAATTTTAATCATTTTAACATCTCCTGTTATACTGAACTGCCAGTCTTACACATTATTATGCTGATCAATCCCTATTATCCGTTATCACCCAGATGAGGATGGGTTCCCTGTTGAGTCTGGTTCCTCTCAAGGTTTCTTCCTATTACCATCTCAGGGAGTTTTTCCTTGCCACCGTTGCCCTCGGCTTGCTCATCAGGGACAATCTTATCATTTTGATTCATACACATTGCATACAAACTTACTTCTTTTGATTGTGTAAAGCTGCTTTGCGACAATGTCAACTGTTAAAAGCTATATATAGATAAAAATAAATTGAACTTTTCTCTGAACTTGGCAAATCACTTAATGTCAGATCCATGCTGTCACAACCTACTGTATAAAAACCAAGGCACTGGATTTAATCATAATGATAAAACCACCTTTTTTATTTTAAATCAAACAATTATGTTTTTAAAATGTATACAATGCTATGTAAATGCAATGTTATGTATATAAAATATATACAATTAGTATAACTAGACTAGTTTATTAGACCTATATCTGTAGTTGCTAACTATTGTTTTGCTATGGGTATACGCTGTGTAATAAAAAAAAAAAATAGAAACGATTCTGGGATTTCATCCATGTCAAAGTTAAATCCCCCATCTACTGGTTACCACATACCTAGATGTGATGTTCTATGCTGAACAAGTTCTATGCTCAGTCTTAAGCTCAGAATAACATGGCAGCTTTTCTTTTAATGACCAGGTGCTGTATTACCACATCTGGTGTGAAGAAAACTTTACACAGAGAAAAAACGATGGAAGGTTGCTGGACCTCCTGGCAGAGTGCTCAGCAGATGTGCAGACCAGCTACGTGATGTTCTCAAAAACATCTTCAACATCTCCCTGAGCATGGCTAAGCTGCTTCAAGGCCGCCAACGTTTGTCCACATGAATTTCCCACCACACTGTGCACAATCAAAATTGTCAGTCAATGAAATCTTGGTGTGCGCAATTTTTTTGGCCAGGCTGTATACATTTGTTACATGTAATGCTACATAACTTTTGATGAGTCTTGTTCCTGTCCTGTATGGTTGCCGGCCCAAGCATGTTATAGGGAATGTAGACAGTTATAGAGGTGCTAGAACTGATTTAATAATTCCCCTGTAGAATTGGATCAGTAGCTCTTTCAGCATGTTGGATTTTCTAATCTTGCACAGGAACTGGAAGTAACTTTGTCTAGGTGAGAATATGTGGCCTTGAAAACACTCTAATCTGTGCATTCAAAGTATCTCCAGTTTGCCTCACTGATCCACCTCTTCCCAGTTTTAGCTATTGGTTTGGCAGTTTTAAGTTTCTGCCTGTAGTTAGGGATGACATGAACCACAAAGTGATCAGAGAGATCTAAGCCTACAGTATAGTAGCAGTCCAGTGAGTGTGATGATTCATTTGGGCAATACATGGATGTAGTTTGTTCTATTAAAGTTCTCTAAAACAAGGAGCAGGGAGTCTGGATAAAGCTGTTCCATGCTAGTTGTAATGCCTCACTTAAACAGATCATCAGAAGTCTGTCTACTTTTTTGTTGGCAAGAGAATGAATTCTCCAGATGGAAAGGCAGGAGCATGCGGGTTCTTCTTTGTTGTAACTTCACCAACATGCCAATGCCCCAGCAGCGTGCATGCTAACTGATCAATGGCTAATGCCATTGCCATCAAACTTCATCTGGAACTCACCTGAGTAGTCAAAAGGGCATGTACATTCAATTGCTGTTCCTAGACTTCACTGACAATTTAAACCACACGCAGCAGGGCAAAGCCACTAGGAATGTGGTCAACCACATTAACCCGTCACCCTCATGATCAAGACAACACTGCAGCTTTATGAAGTTGCACAATATACAGTATACTGCAATTAAACTTTTGTGGTTAATAAACCTAACTGTACAGATAATGTGACAAAAACCTAAACTATCTGAAATAAACATTTATTTATACTAGGATTTAAAACAAAATACACTGCACCAATTATTATATAATATATATTCACATTATATAATACAATTATAAATTGTATTATGATTCATATACGACAAAGTTTAATATTTGTCTCTGGTAAAGCCCACCCTCTATTTGACAAGCCCTTTGAAAATCTGAAAATTTCAAGCACTCTGTCTCCTGCCTAAATGTTATAAAAAATAAGAAAAAAAAAATTAAAGAATTGATGTGCATTAGGTGTGCATTATTTTTGCACAACCACACACTTTGGACAGTAGCGACGGCTAAGAGACAGAAGTACTGTTTACTATAACACTGTGACCACGTTTTATTTTGTTTGTATGTGTGTAGGATGATTTTCACCAGTTTACCAAATAGAGACTCATCCGCATGCTTGCTTTTGTGTGTGTGTGTGTGTGTGTGTGTGTAAGAGTCATCCTTCACAGTAGGTTCATTCATTTCACTAATGCAACTTAAAAGGTGAAACTAATATACGAGATAGACTCATTATATGCAAAGCAAGGTAGTTCAAGCTGTGATTTGTCATAATTGAGATGATTATGGTGTACAGCTCATGAAAACCCCAAATCCAAAATCCTAGAAAATTAGAATATTACATGCAAATTAATAAAACAAGGATTGTACATAGAACAATATGAAAAGTATAAGTATGCATATGTACTCAGTACTTGGTTTGGGTCCCTTTTGCAGCAATTACTGCCTCAATGCGATGTGGTATGGAAGCCATAAGCCTGTGGCACTACTGAGGTGTTATGGAAGACCAGGATGCTTCAATAGCGGCCTTCAGCTCTTCTGCATTGTTCGGTCTCATGTCTCTCATCTTTCTCTTGGCAATGCCCCATAGACTCTCTATGAGGTTCAGGTCAGGCGAGTTTGCTGGCCAATCAAGCACAGTAATCCCACGGTCATTGAACCAGGTTTTGGTGCTTTTGGCAGTGTGGTGCCAAGTTCTGTTGGAAAATGAAGTCAGCATCCCCATAAAGCTCATCTGTGGAAGGAAGCATGAATTGCTCCAAAATCTACTGGTAGACGGCTGCACTGACCCTGGACTTAATGAAGCACAGTAGACCAACACCAACATGGCTCCACAAATCAACACAGACTGTGGAAACTTCATACTGGACTTTGAGCATTTTGCAATGTGTGCCTCTCCATTCTTGCTCCAGACTCTGGGTTCTTGGTTTCCAAATGAGATACAAAAGTTGCTCTGATCAGAAAAGAGGACTTTGGACCACTTGTAACGCTTAGATAAAATGATGTTAACTGATGTTACACAAAAATGAGAGATCTTTCTCTGTGTCGGAGTGCTTTAAAACACAGTGAACAAGAACGACAAAACCACGACCAATTCAAACAAACCAAAAGTGTATTATACAAAAACTAAACTAAAAAGTTGCCCCAAAACCAACAAAGAAAACAATATTTACAAAATATATACAATTGAAAGCTGTGTGGATGCAAGAGTAGACTGTCCAAAGTCCCGGTTATTCTAAGAGTGTGTGAGAGATTAATCGGTTTCATCGGAAAAGATGGAAGAAATACTGATCATAGGCCGATCGTTGGAGCAAGAGTACGGTGGAGAAGCAGTTCAGTCAGTGATCTTCCAAATGAAAAAAGAAACCACACAAGGAACAGCCTTCGTACGCATCTTTGCAAACTCCGTAACAAAACAATGTAAACAGCGCACTGTATCTCCACACTCCCTCCCTGAGCTGTTTCCCAGGTCCGCTTTATATCTGGGTCAGGTGACCTTGTGCGTCACCGTCGTCCCGTGCAGACCAGCAGCTCAGTCTCGCGAGAGCTGGAGCACAATACACATATATAATATAATACACATATACTTATACCAATTAGAACGTTCTCGGGCACAATTCATAAGGCTTCGCAGCTTCTTTATTCTTGAGCCGACTTGCTTCACCCATATATATAAAATGGCCATTTATGTGGCAGTGTTAGACAATGAGCAACAGACCAGTTGTTTTTTCCTTTAGCTCAGGTAGGACGCTTCTGACATTGTTTGTTGTTCTGGAGTGGCTTAACAAGAGGAATATGTCATTTGAAGCCCATGTCCAGGATCCGTCTGTGTGTGGTGGCTCTTGATGCACTCAGTCCACTCCTTGTGAAAGTCCCCAACACTTTTAAATAGCCTTTTCCTGACAATCCTTTCCAGGCTGCGGTCATGCCTTCTGCTTGTGCACCTTTTTCTTCCACACTTTTACTTTCCACATAAATTTCTATTAATGTGCTTTGATACAGCACTTTGGGAACATTCAAATTCTTTTGCAATTACCTTTTGAGGCTTTCCCTCATTATGGAGGATGTCAGTGATGGCTTTCTGCACAACTGTCAGGTCAGCAGTCTTTCCCATTATTGTGCTTCCTACTGAACCAGACAGAGACCATTTAAGGGCTCAGGAACCCTTTGCAGGTGTTATGGCTTAATTAGCTGATTAGAGTGGGACACTTTGAGCCTAGAATATTGAACCTTTTCACAATATTCAAATTTTCTGAGACTGCGGACTTGGGGTTTTCATGAGCTGTACGCCATATTCATCTCAATTATGACAAATCATGGCTTGAACTATCTTGCTTTGCATGTAATGAGCCTCTCATATATTAGTTCCACCTTTTAAGTTGCATTACTGAAATAAATGAACTTTGGAACAATATTCAAATTTTTCAAGTTTCACCGTAGATGGCACGGTTACTGTTTTTTCACAACTTAGTGAGGCTTCATTCTTGACAGTAATTAGGGGCTTTTAATTGTGAAATTAAATGACAAATGAGAAAACAACTCAATTTGGCTGTACACAGCATTAGAAATAAACCAAGTAAGATGTATTAACTGAAATATGTTATACTGTATATAAACATGCATTCACTTTAGAATGATCTACACACATACATATATACCATACTGGAAAATAACTGTGTAATTCTGCACTAAATAGAGCTTAAGGAATTAATGAAATAGTCCCTGACTTGCGAATATTCAAAGATACGGACTGCAGTCATATAAACATTTCATAGATGCAAACAAATCACAGAAGTTTGTAAGTGAATGTATGAAATGTCCACTATATTGTTTACAGTGTATATGTATACTTGTGTGGGTGCGGGAGAAATGGGTCAGCCTCACAGTTTTTAAAGAATCAATCCGGAAGCAATGATAGAAAATGGCTGTCCTGCAAAACTGTCCCGATGTAGAATAATACTAATTTCGGAAAATCAGAGTTCACAATCCAAGATTGTGGGAAACATTTGACAGAATGGCGTGCAGGATTCCCCTCAAATTTTAAAGGCACAAACAACACTTTTATATTTCACAAACCATTAAAACCTTGAATTGCGAGTAACGTAGTTTGCAGTCTAAGTAAAGTCAATATCCATGCCTGTGCGCACACGTGCGCTTGTGTGCAGGACGTGTACAAGCGTGGCCAAAAGTTTTGAGAATGACACAAATATTAGTTTGCTGCTAAACTGCTTTTAGATCTTTGTTTCAGTTGTTTCTGTGATGTACTGAAATATAATTACAAGCAATTCATACGTTTCAAAGGCTTTTATCCACCATTACATGACATTTATGCAAAGAGTCAGTATTTGCAGTGTTGGCACTTCTTTTTCAGGACCTCTGCAATTCGACTGGGCATGCTCTCAATCAACTTCTGGGCCAAATCCTGACTAATAGCACCCCATTCTTTCATAATCACTTTTTGGAGTTTGTCAGAATTAGTGGGTTTTTGGTTTTCCACCTGCCTCTTGAGGATTGACCACAAGTTCTCAATGGGATTAAGATCTGGAAAGTTTCCTGGCCATGGACCCAAAATTTCAACGTTTTGGTCCCGGAGCCACTTAGTTATCACTTTTGCCTTATGGCATGGTGCTCCATCATGCTGGAAAATGCATTTTTCTTCACCAAACTGTTGTTAGATTGTTGGAAGAAGTTGTTGTTGGAGGGTGTTTTGGTACCATTCTGTATTCATGGCTGTGTTTTTGGGCAAAATTGTGAGTGAGCCCCACTCCCTTGGATGAGAAGCAACCCCACACATGAATGGTCTCAGGATGCTTTACTGTTGGCATGACACAGGACCTAAATCAACTATAAATTGTTGATTTAGGTGCAATCTTAGTAGCCACAATATCCTTGCCTGTGAAGCCATTTTTATGCAACGCACTGATGGCTGCACGCGTTTCTTTGCAGGTCACCATGGTTAACAATGAAAGAACAATGATTTCAAGCATCACCCTCCTTTTAACATGTCAAGTCTGCCATTCTAACCCAATCAGCCTGACATGATCTCCAGCCTTGTGTTCGTCAACATTCTCACCTGAGTTAACAAGACGATTACTGAAATTATCTCAGCAGGTCCTTTAATGACAGCAATGAAATGCAGTGGAAAGTTTTTTTTTCAGGATTTAAGTTAATTTTCAAAGAAGCACTATGCAATTCATCTGATCACTCTTCATAACATTCTGGAGTATATGCAAATTGCTATTATAAAAACCTAAGCAGCAACTTTTCCAATTTCCAATATTTATGTAATTCTCAAAACATTTGGCCACGACTGTAGTCATCCTACACAATCACCTCCCACCTCTTCCTCTTCTCCTGAATTTTTATTATAATATATATAATTAAGAAGGTAAAATTCTTAATTAAGTTTATTTTTACTTTATATTTTCTATTAATTATTTTCACATTAATATTTTTGGGTTGTGGAAGGAATAGTCATCTGAAAATGACGATTTCTATTATTTCCTATGGGGTAATTCGTTCTGAGAGAGAAAAAAATAGCACCTGGGATTCCCCCTTGTGATTTAAAGGCACAAAGACATGTCACTGTAATATTAATTTTCTTAGGTACAGTTGCGGTTTTTGGCAACATGATGGCAGTGTTGGGAAAGGGGACAGATTTAGTCAAGTGGATTGGTATGCTTTATATCGTATATTCGTGTCAAAGGCATACAAGACTCATTTTGTTGGACTTAAATAAACCTAGCTTATAAATGTACTCCTGGAACAGAACGCACTTGTAAGTAGGGGACAACCTGTACAGAATGCTAAACAATAGACTAGAACTATTGGATGAAAAAAGTCATACTAATTTCTCATTTACAATTTTCCTTAAGGAATGACCAAATTACGCATTGAGCTCCTTGAGAAGTCAAAAAGGGAAATTTTTCTGCATTCTTACCTTCTAGCAGGAAGTCGCCTGGATCTAACTTTTTTTTCTTCCTGCTCACTCTCTGAACTGCTGGGTTCCTCCTCACCATCATCTTCACCCTTTGAGTCATCTTTCCAGGTATTTCTTTCAAAACAGAAATACCAGAACTTTTACCTGCTGGGTCTAGAAACAGCTTTAGCTACATTACCATGCCGTGCTAGACCATAAATATCCACCAGCAATACAAACATCATGTAGACGAAACGTCTCTTGTAGGCTAACTAAATATACTTACCACACTCAGCATACAATTCCATACAGAAAGTACAAAGGGCATCTAAGTCAAACCAGGACCATCTGAATAACTTAGCTGCTTAACTTAACTGATTGTGCAAAATAACAGGCCGCAGTCATGAAAGTGAAAATTTCCAGCTCTGGCCTTTCAGGAACTCCCTTAATAGCCACTTCCTTAAATGGGATGAACTGGCCACCAGTGTTCTTTTTTTTGATGGACCAGTGATAATTTTGACAGCTTATTTTATTTAGTTTTAGCCTAACAGATATAATGCACACTGATTTTAATCACATTTTGGTCTTTTAATGACTGCTAGTATTATGTTTAATCAAGCATAGTAATATTCATAAACAAAGTTACAATAATTTAGCATATAATAATACAAAAACAATCACCAAACATTTTTTGTTTTAAGTATTTAAATTTCAAATGAAACCTTTTCACTTTGATATGCAAGTTTTTTGATATACAAGCATGCTTCCGGAACGAATTCTGCTCACAATCCAAGGTTCCACTGTATAGGTTTCGGAATTACTTACGTAATAAGTATACTAGTATGAGATTTATACTGAGACTAGTAGTCTAAGATAATGCAGAAAAAAAACTTCATATTTGTACAATCATGCATTCAAGTTCAGTTTTATTGTGTAGCGCTTCAAAAATACAAAAGAAATTAAGCAAAATACATTAAGCAAAACATTAAAACAGGAATTTCAATTATTTAAAAACATGAACCATTTCACCATGGCACTAAAACTGACAAACACCATACAGTGGAACCTTGGATTACGAACATAATTCGTTCCGGAAGTGGGCTCGTGTTCCAAAACACTCGTAAACCAAATCATCATTTCCCATAAGAAATAATGAAAACTCAAATTATTCGTTCCACAGCCCCAAAAAATAAATACATAAAAATAATTAATACAATCTATAAAATGAAAATAAAACAAATTAATCTGCACTTTACCTTTAAAAAAAAGTACAAATAAATCCCAACAGATAAGTGTTTCCGTTGGTGCACGCAGGCGCCATGTGTGTGTGTGTGTGTGTGTGTGTGTGTGTGTGTGTGTGTGTGGAATTAGCCCCTTCCCTCGCCTTATTTTACACAGTAACACTCCTCCTCCCTTTCCCCACCTCGCTTTTTAAGTTTCACAACAAACACACACACAACGGAAACACCGTTTTAACAGGGAAAAAAAAATCTCTCTGAGCCTGGCGTGAGCGCATACTAAGGGAATCACTGCAGTAAAGTAAAAAAATAAATAAATAAACTAATGAACCAGCACCTTACCTTTAAAAAGAATCGCGACAGATGGGGGGGTTGTGTTGGGGGGTTAGGTGAAAAGGTGAGAGAGTGATGCTCGGTGTCAAAATAAGAGTCACATGCGTGATACATGATACTCATGATACATGATTAATTAAAAATCTTTGCTTGGTTGCGGAACACTCGTAAACCACGTTACTCGCAATCCGAGGTTCCACTGTATTTTGATTTGTCAGGACTTGCCACATTTTTAATAATTGTCAACAACCATACTACACAACAGTTCTACAATGAAAGCGAGGGAAATGGAACAGTAAGAATATAGAGTGAAGAGGTGAAGAAGGCACAGGAGTTTAAGGGTAATGGAGAGTGTGGCAAAAAGGTAAAGAAGCAGGTGCAGGCAGGTTGGAATGGGTGGAGTAAGTTGTCGGGAGTTCTGTGTGATCGGCGGGAATCAAGGAGAAAATTTACAAGACAGTGGTGAGACTGACCATGCGGTATGGTTTAGAAACGGTCTCACTGCAGAAGAGACAGAAGACAGAGCTGAAGATGTTGAGATTCTCTTTCGGAGTGACACAGCTGGACAGGATTAGGAATGATTAGATTAGAATTAAGATGGTTTGTACATGTTCAGAAAAGGGAGAGTGAGTATATTGGTAGGAGAATGTTGGACATGGAGCTGCCAGGCAGGCGGCAAAGGAGAAGACCAAAAAGGAGGTACATGGATGTAATAAATGAGGATATGAAGCTAGTTAGTGCAAGTGTTGAGGATGCAGAAGATAGGGATAGGTGGAGAGTGATGATGAATTTAACACTGCAGAGTGTTTTTTGATTTTTTGCTCTTCTTCATTCTGTACTCCTCGAGCAGTTCTGGGTTGCTGTATAATTTTTCCCTGAACTTTGTCAATTGGGCCTTTGCTAAAGTTTTTTTTCCCTCACCTTCTGATTGTCTATAATGAAACCATGAAGCAAAATATCAACAGTTAATACATTTTAAATTAATATTTAATTCATAAGAGATATTTAAATGTCATTTAAATAAATTTATGCTTAAATTCTCCTTCCCAAAACATAATGTCTCTTTACCACAACTGGCCTTAAATGTCGCGGTGTATGAGAATGGTGTTGCGGCGCATGAGGTGGGTCGGTATGTTAAGCTAACTATAGAGAATATTAGTTAGTTAATTTATTTATATAGCACATTTAAAACAACCGATAGCATTTATCTGGAGAAATATAAAGAGACGATCTTATCTGGTAGTCATCTTGAAGTATCTGTCCAATATGCTCCATCACTCAATCAAACGTTATTTTAATTTTGTACATGTGTTTCAACAGTCATTAAAAATGTTGAGGATGAGATCATCAGGCATGGACACATTTTCCCTACTTTTTTTCAATAGTATAATAAATGAACATTTAGCAAATATTTTTTCTGTCATCTAAAATAACCTAGTAGAACATCAATTTTTATGTTAATTTGTTTAAATGTCAACATATTACGTTCAAACAGCAGGACGCTTTGCGGTAATGAAACTTTTTGCAGAAATTGCAGTAAAATAGAAAAAGTAATTCCCATGTTGAAATTACACATTGGGCATTATGCTTTTTTATTATTACTAAATTACACATCTTGTATTTAAAATCATTGGTGTTTTAATGTTTTGAGAGAATCACCCATGCACTAAAATGCCCACCAGTATGGATTGCCCCTCATACATAATCGCTATAAAAATATCTATTTGAACAAAATTTTATCATGTAAAACTGCCTGAACAGAATTTATTTAAACTTGCAGTACTTGAGTGAAACGTTGAGTGAAAGTGTTTATGCCAGGTTTAATAATCTACTTTAAAATAAGAAACTAATAAGCTACTTGCTCAATGTAAACAAACACCTGCAATAGATATTTATTAGAAAGAATAAACTGAATATTTTTACTGGGATTACTTAATATTTTCACTGTTGAAATACAGGGCTGAAGTGGTATAAGTGAATTTTATCGTGCTGGCGTTGTTTTAAGACAAACTTTATCTTCATCTGTTAAATTTTTTTTTCTTTTGTGATTCACTCTCAAATTACCGAACAGGGAGTGTATTTGGCTAATGACAAAAGTCCAACTTTGCATTAATGTATAAGACAGTCAACCTTAAAAATATTTCTTTGTATTAATAAGTTAGACGAAGAGTTCTGCCTTGCAAAAAGAAAGGCTGACATGTAGGTGGGCTTCCACCTAAAATAATAAAATAATTGATTACATTAAGGCTGATCAGCTTATTTTTAGCTTTAACCTTAACTATTTTTTAAAAGTTGTTCTCCGTCAAACAACAGGTACTTCTGCTAATAAACAGTTAAAGTGCAGTGGGCACAATCAATCATGTTTAATGACTATAGGGTACTGTGTTTTTTAACTAGTTCGAATGCAAAAAGCATCACAAGAACAAGAGCTAGCCTCAGTGCTGTCAGAGCACTGAAAATTGAGAGATTTACAAATTTTAGCTAACAAATAAAATCACTCTCCTTTTTAGAGCATCGTTACGGATATCATCATTACCCGTTTGAGATATCAAAAACCCTTTACAATTTTGCATCCTCAATGTCTTTAAATCACATCGGCTCGGTTTGGTGGCGATTGTAGAAATTCCCTAGATGGAGTACATCTAAATCCATCAGGTGCATTTTGGTAAACGACCCAAAATAACTGACTTCCTATTGAGTTGAGCCCATGACATGCAGCGCGAAAGTTGTTAGTGTATCGAGTTTCATGTGCCTACATGCAAGTGTATATGAGCTATACAGCAAAATCTCATGTGAGGGCCCCTGAGGGCCATGGGCGTAGCATCCTAATGGCAGCAGATTCAAACCTGTCTGCCAATTTTCATGAGTTTTTGAGCATATTAAGACCACCAAAATGTTAACACACACATGCGTGGGTGTGTGTTAACCACAAAGTGGTTAATTAAGACCCCCAAAAACCATACACCAATTAAAAAGTTTCTAGACACATATCCAAGGGCACACCTCACAACCTAATTGTCTTTTGAGCGTGTTATGACCTTCAAAAAGCCATCACCGCCCGGGTGGACCACACAACTTGCACACTTCACACGCTATGACTAGGGCTGATGTCAGCTTGGGTCCTAAATATTTGACATGTCAACTGTGTGTGTGTGGGTGTGTGAGAGAGATTGTGAACATTTGTGATGTGTACATGTGTAGAATACCTGCACATTACCTTTGAAAAGAATTGCGACAGAGCAGTGTTTGTTAGTGTGTGCATATGTGTGCACGTGCGAGTATCAGAGTATCAGCATGTGTGCCTCTTCCCTCCTCCTCTTGCCTTCACACACTCTTATGACACTCATACGCATGTGCGCACACTAATTCTGACAGAGACAGAGAAACTGGAAAAACACATATACATGGTCAAAGTCTTATAGTAAACAGCATATGCAGATGTTAACTATAGGAGTGACGCACGCTCACTGTGGCCGACACAATTACCCAACATTCCACAGAGCGAGAGAGAGAACCACCATTGGCTCAGTTGTGACCATGTGAAACTCGCGTCAAAACAAGAAGCGCATGCGTGCCACATGAAATTCCATGATCAAGCCAAATTTTATAATTTTTGCTCGTCTTGCAGAATGCTCGCAAAACAAGTTACTCGCAACCTAAGATTCCACTGTTAAGATTTTAATCTGACGTCATCCGCTCTTCGAGAACTCTCAATGAGACTTCGTGCCAGAACTGCAACGAAGAAACTCACTGAAGAAGTTCCAGAGCGCGCCATCGGTAACCAGGCAACCAAGCCTCACCGAAGGGCTTTCCCGAAAGACGTCATTTAAACCACAGCACCTACCAATCAGCAACGCCGTGATTCCCTTCACCGGGGGGGCGAACCATGAAAGCGTAACGTAACGCAAGAAACATAACGCAAGTATACAAACAAAGCTGCATACCTTGCTGAAAATGGTGCTCGTTTCATAACTAAAACCGTAAGATTAAACCCAAGACTCTGCTCTTGTGACTTGCTTCCATCTAGTAAACAGTACTAGATGAACTTCCTTAACTTTCACCCTGCAAACTGTGTGTGTGTGTGTGTGTGTGTGTGTGTGTGTGTGTGTGTGTGTGTGTGCGTGCGTGCATGTGTTCAAGTAGCGTTGCTTTATGTATCGTAGATTAGTTCAAATAAATTCTTGTTTCTTTATAAAGCACTGTTGTCTTGGTCATGTATTTTAAAGTTTAAACATTTGCCCAGATCTTACGTTACCTTGCTCATAATTAGATAAATACCAGATTTTGTATTATCGTCGTTGGCCGCCAGATAAACAGAATAGTTAAGATACACGAAATCATACTAAACGCTGGTCGGGTAGTTGATAAAGTGTACGCTATAAATTTTTTATAAATTTAACAAAATTAACTCAAATCCTTAAAGATTCGATTCACCTCTTAACCAGAGTTGAAACCCTACATAAATGGCAAACAAGGCGTTTAGCTACACACACACCAAAAGATTGGACACATATTCAAAGAGTTTTCTTTATTGTGTTCTTTAGCCCAAACAAGTCTCTTCTGCTTGTTGCCTGTCCTTAGCAGTGGTTTCCTAGCAGATATTCTACCATGAAGGCCTGATTCACACAGTCTCCTTTTAACAGTTGTTCTCGAGATGTGTCTGCTGCTAGAACTCTGTGTGGCATTGACCTGCTCTCTGATCTGAGCTGCTGTTAACCTGCGATTTCTGAGGCTGGTGAGCCAGTTTCTTTGTAGCGCTTGATGGTTTTTGTGACTGCACTTGGGGACACTTTCAAAGTTTTCCCAATTTTTCGGACTGACTGACCTTCATTTCTTAAAGTAATGATGGCCACTCAATTTTTTCTTCACTTAGCTGCTTTTTTCTTGCTATAATACAAATTCAACCTCTTTGAATGAGAAGGTGTCAAAACTTTTGGTCTGTACACACACACACACACACACTCACCTAAAGGATTATTAGGAACACCTGTTCAATTTCTCATGAATGCAATTATCTAATCAACCAATCACATGACAGTTGCTTCAATGGATTTTGGGAGTGTGGTCCTGGTCAAGACAATCTCCTGAACTCCAAACTGAACGTCAGAATGGGAAAGAAAGGTGATTTAAGCAATTTTGAGCGTGGCATGGTTGATGGTGTCAGACAGGCAGGTCTGAGTATTTCACAATCTGCTCAGTTACTGGGATTTTCACACACAATCTTTTCTAGGGTTTACAGAGAATGGTGTGAAAAGGGAAAAACATCCAGTACGCAGCAGTCCTGAGGACGAAAATGCCTTGTTGATGCTAGAGGTCAGAGGAGAATGGGCCGACTGATTCAAGCTGATAGAAGAGCAACTTTGACTAAAATAACCACTCATTACAACCGAGGTATGCAGCAAAGCATGTGTGAAGCCACAACATGCACAACCTTGAGGCGGATGGGCTACAACAGCAGAAGACCCCACTGGGTATCACTCATCTCCACTACAAATAAGAAAAAGAGGCTACAATTTGCACGAGTTCACCAAAATTGGACAGTTGAAGACTGGAAAAATGTTGCCTGGTCTGATGAGTCTCGATTTCTGTTGAGACATTCACACGCTAGAGTCAGAATTTGGCGTAAACAGAATGAGAACATGGATCCATCATGCCTTGCTACCACTGTGCAGGCTGGTGGTGGTGGGTAATGGTGTGGGGGGATCTTTTCCTCTGATGCCAAACATCAGTTTCAATGGTGCCAGCAGCGAAAATCTTGGGCTGTGGACAATGTGAAACATGTATTGTTCTCTGATGAGACTACCTTTACTGTCTTTCCCACATCTGGGAGAGTTACGTTGTGGAGAAGCCCCAAAGAAGCGTACCACTCAGACTGTTGCATGCCCAGAGTGAAGCATGGGGGTGGATCAGTGATGGTTTGGGCTGCAATATCATGGCATTCCGTAGGCCCAATACTTGTGCAAAATGGGAATTGCCAAGGGCTACCGAACCATTTTGGAGGACCATGTGCACCCAATGGTTCAAACATTGTATCCTGATGGCAGTGCCGTGTATCAGGATGGTAATGCACCAATACACACAGCAAGACTGGTGACATAGTTTGATAAACCTGAAACTGAAGTTGAACATCTCCCATGGCCTGCACAGTCACCAGATTATTGAGCCACTTTGGGACGTTTTGGAGCGAGTCAAGAAACGTTTTCCTCCACCAGCATTACGGAGTGACCTGGCCACTATTCTGCAAGAAGAATGTCTCAAAATCCCTCTGGCCACTGTGCAGAACTTGTATCTGTCATACCCAAGACAAATTAATGCTGTATTGCCCGCGAAAATAGGCCCTACACCATATTAATGAATTACTGTGGTCCAATTGTCCATTCTCTACTTTTAATTTTCAATACCTCTCTTTTTCATTTTAAAAAACAGTAAAAGTATAACATGAATAGCAGAAAAATAAATAGAAAATAAGGCAAGAAATACATAAAGCTCTCACAAATGTTCCATTCTGTCTGTACTCACTCTTTATTTTTCTGTCGTGATACTTTCCTTTTGTGACTTTCACTTTCAGACTCACTGCTGCCCTGTAAAGGAATTAAAGAGGCATTTTATGATTTAGTATACCAAAGTTGTAAAATTGAACATTAAATGTAACCACATATTTCACAGAGTACATCAACTGACATCAGAGCAAGATCAACATTGCAATTTACATTCACAGGCAATGAATCGTAATATAAAAAGTAATTTTACAATGTGGCTTATGTGTGACAATATGTGTGGCACATGACTTAAAAAAAAACTTGTATTACTTTATATTACCTCATATAACAAATAAAACAATTTGGTCATTATAAGATGTTTGGTAATAATTTTATGTCATAGCTTTTTACTGAAAATGTTTGGACCCCTCTTTCACTTTTAAATGCAATTTATCATTATGGTTCGATTAATGGTTTATATTAGCATATATACACTGTCTGACCACAAAAAGAGCATCTCCAAAATGAATTAGAACAATGATTAGAACTCAACCACAGAACAACAAAAGGTGATCTGAGCCAAAGCCATCAATGCTTTGATGGGTCAGAGCTGGTGGTACAAGGGAGACCTCCATAATATTTCATAGGGATTTTTAATATTATATTTTAATATTATGAGGCAGAAATCTCGTGGAGTCCATGCCTTGATGGAACAGACATGTGTTGGTGGTACAAGGGGGACCCTACACAAGATGTAATAGAAAGTTTTAATATTATGATTGATTCTTGTACTACAGAAATTTCAAAACCAATTTTCTTGGTTGATATGATCTCCTGATTATTGATTTTTTTGTTCAATAACCAATAACTGGCAACATACACAAATATTTATTGGACTTTGAACTAAACATGGATTAATAAATAACTTAAAATTTCAGCAAAATTACACATCTGAACTCAGGATCAACAGACAATAGGGATGCATATGTGGGAAGCCAAGCGAATTATGAATTTTACTATTTTTGTGGAGGTTTTTTTGCATTTTGTGCAACATTTAGTGAAGACACAGCACCATTGGTACCAACAAAGTTAGGAAGGACAGTAGCAAGAATAAAAGGGAGCAACTTTCAGTGGAAATTAAGAAAGTTCATGAATGCAAAAAGCAAAAAAGCTAATTAAGGTATTTATTTAAAACTAGATGTGCCCGCAACTTTGTTTGAATGGAATTTAATTGGACACTCATAATCTCATGTACTCATAAGCTCTGTTGAATTTTGTAATTAACAAAAATTTTTACATTTTACCATGAAATTCTCAGGATGAAGAGACGAGATCGTGTTTAAGAAGCTTTAATTTGCACACCGCCAATTTCAATTGTATAGCACCATCTGTTGAATTTTGAGGAAAAACTCAAATCCAGACTACTGATTTTTCCAAGCCATTTTCCATTTATATATTAGCATCTTCTATGCCTGTGGGTTGACGGCAATAAAACAAAGCCTATATGATACCTCAAGCTCAACCAAATACCCCTGTGAAAACCCCATTAAAAACAATTCAGTAATTTTCAGATTTTACCAGATTTTTATTCATACACTAAATTCATAACCATCTCCTCTGATCAGAAGCTGGGATTATTACCTAAAGAGATCTCCAACATCTAAAGTGCTTATTGTAAATGAAAATCACTGATGTACTGCATCTAACAGAAACATAAATAACTGGATGCATGGGGTACCCTGCCTTGTGGCCCAAGTCTCCTGGGATCGTCTTCAGGCCTCCCCCAATCCCTTTTAGAGGATAAAGCCCTATAGACGATGAGTGAGTGAATCACATTATTATTGACACATATTGAAATTTACATTTCAATGTACCATTTGTACATTTATACTTTGCAGCCAAGGACAATACCTTGCCTGGGAAGAAAGCTTTGTTTTGTTCCTTCAGATATGAATAGGGTTTATATATATATATATATATATATATATATATATATATATATATATATAAAAGTCTATTTGGTTTATGAGTGTTTTTGGAACGAGCCTACTTCCGGAACAAATTATGCTTTGCTATATACATACACACACACACATACACATATATATATATACATACATATATAGCAAAGCATAATTTGTTCCGGAAGTAGGCTCGTATTCCAAAAACACTCGTAAACCAAATAGACTTTTCCCATAAGAAATAATGAAAACTCAAATTATTCATTCTACAGCCCAAAAAAATAAAAATAATATAATGAAAATAAATAATGAAATAATTTAATAAAAACATATAAAGTAAAAATAAAACAAATTACCCTGCACTCACCATTTAAAAAAAGTTAAAATAAATCCAGACAGATAAGTGTTTCCGTTTGTGCGTGTGCGTGTGTGTGTGTGTGTGTGCGCGCGCGCGTGGGTGGAATTAGCCCCTCGCCTCGTCTTAAACAGTAAAACTCCTTTTCCCTCCCCCCAACCTCGGTGTCGGTGTCAAATTGCGCACATGCGCACCCACAAAGTACACATGAGGAAAGTGTGTGTGTGGAGCACAGTGTCAAATTACGCGCGTGCACAAAGAACAGAGAGGGAGATGTTGATTATACCAGTAAGAGACGAGCACTGAGAGCAGCAGGGGAGACGATTACCCAAAATTCCCGCAGCGCAAGAGAGAAAACTCATTGGCTCAGTTGTGATCACTTGCCGCTCTGTGTCAAAATAAGAGTCGCATGCGTTATACATGATACTCGGCACTCGTAAACTAATACTTGCTCGGTTTCCGATTAAAAATCTTTGCTCGGTTTGCGGAATATATATATGTATACACACGCGCGTATACACACGCACACATACATACACGCACACATAATGGAAAATTCTACATTTTATCCACACACACTTTTAGCACAATTTCATAATTTAAAAATCCAAGTAGCTTAGTAATTTACACATTGAAACAGAAAGATTTTCCAACATTCACAACTATTCAAACAACTTTGCAAAGATCTTTCAAACCATATGGAGTCAGTTCAGTGTCATAATTCACAAACTGATTTCGTTCGCGGAGTATTTTTGAGACCTACCGAATGCACTTTAAATCACAAATGCATTTTTTTCAAAAAGGGACTCTCTTTAACAGCCTATCAAAGATCTCCTACAATTTCAGACAATCAGATGAATATAAATTCAAGTTGCAATGGTTGAAGCTGTCCAATATTGAGTTAAATTTGCACAGTGACAGTGTAGACAGTGTTCATGCAGATTCTCAAACATGTCCCAGAACAAAGGTTGCTGCAGACTCCGGCTACTTGCTGTCGTCTAATTGAATCTCTCTCTGAATTGTTCTGCCACATTTTTCAAACTTATGGATGAGGTCGCCAGTGACGACCACTTCCATATGAGATGAAATTATACTCAACTATTAATACCTTTTCCTCCATCAACAGACCCATTTCCAACAACAACTGCACAACATCCTTTTCACTACACACTTGCACACTCGAGATGCGCGAGTTTCAGTACTGTATATTTTGGCACACTGTATATGAACGTGATCAGTCTGTGGCACTGCCGAGGTGTTATGGAAGACCAGGTTCTGGTGTCTCGCATCTTTTGCTTCACAATACCCCACAGATTCTCTATGGGGTCAGGTGAGTTTGCTGGTCAATCAGACACAGGAATACCATGGGGATCCATGCTGGCCAATCTAGCACAGGGATCCTTAAACCAGGTATTAGTACTTTTACAGTGTGGGGAGGTGCCAAGTCCTATTGGAAAATGAAATCAGCATCTCCATAAAGCTGGTCAAGTAGAGGAAACCATGAAGTGCTCTAAAACTTCCCGGTAGACGGCTGCACCTTTCTGTGCAGTGTGGCAATAATTGTCTTCTGGACAACTGTCAAGTCAGAAATCTTCCCTATGATTTTGCAGCCTACTGAACCAGATTTAGAGACCATTTAAAGACTCAGGAAAACTTTGCAGGTGTTTTGAATTAATTAGCTGATTAGTGTGACACCACGAGTCTTAAAAATTCTTCACAATAGTCACATTTTCTGAGATACTACATTTGGGGTTTTCATTATCTAAGTCATAATCTTCCAAAAAAAGAAATAAACACTTAAAATACATAAGCCTGTGTGTAATTAATCTATACATGAGTATCACTTTTGAAATTAATTACTGAAATAAACTTTCAGATAATATTCTAATTTATTGAGATGCACCTGTATGCATGTACGTACACTATTTTGTCAAAAGAATTCGCTCCCCTTCCTTCACATACATATGAATTTGAGTATCATTCCATTTTAATCCACAGAATTTAAAATTGGTCTATTCTTCTCTACTCATCCTGAAGGTGTTCTACCAGGTTGAGGTCAGTACTCTGTGCAGGCCAGTCAAGCTCTTCCACACCAGAGTGGCTCATCCATGTCTTTATAGACCTTGCTTTTTGCACTGGTATGCAATCATGTTGGAAAAGGTAATATAGTGGCAATATAGTACATTTATGTATGTATGCATGCATGTAAGCAAGCAAGACAACTACAAACATCCGCTGGTTATGTAAAAGCAGCTTAAAAAGGAACAATATAACCTATTTACATCTATGCTCCTCTCTGTGCAAGCATAAATAAAATGATATCACATTATTAAAATAATAAAAAGTTGGGGCCTCCGAGTGGCGCAGTGGTTAAAGCGCTCGCCCTATCATCCGGAGATCGCTAGTGCGAATCCCGGGTGGTGCTGTAACCTCTCGCAGCCGGAGGTCTAGAGAGAGCTGATTGGCCGAGCTCTCTCAGAGGGGAGGGATGAGAGGTACTTAGTGCTCCGACATTAATCACGGCTCTACAGCCAGTCAGGGGCGTCTGTGAGCTCGCGCAGCGGAGGGAGCGGATAGCGCTGTCCTCCGAGTGTGTTACGCCGCCCCCAACGGTGCGCGAGCGAGCAGTTCGAAAAGATGCGGTCGGCTGGCGTCACGTGGTTCGGAGGAAACACGTGATAGTCTTCGGCCCTCCAGGCTGAGTGGTAGAAGTAGCCTTAATGTGGGAGCCCCCTAGTGACGGGGAGGAATTGGACACGACTAAATTAGGGAGAAAATCGGGGGAAAATCCCAAAAAATTTAAATAAATAAATAAATAAAAAAATAATAAAAGTTTTAAATGCAGCACAAACTCAAAGGTTCAACTTGAACATCTGATTACAACATTTGCCATCATCTTTGTTGTTTAACAACGGATCTTATTCTCCCTCATCTCCGCGGCCTCTTAAAATCTTCCACACCAGCCTTCCTTAAAACATCTAATGCATTCCTCCCTGATCTTGCCTTGACTTATAAATTTGGAAAAAAATAAAAGCTTAGGTTTAATGAACCTTGCTCCCAAAGAGAAATCCGGAAGAAAGGATGACTTAAGAGTTTAGGAAAAAAAAAACGTGTGACATGCAACAGTTAATTAAATTACTTTAAAATACCGCAAAGGTTCAAACTCTTGTCAGCATTCCATATTTAACACACCTGATTGAATTGTTAGGGAGATTTTCTGGATACAACATTGATAAACTCTTCAAAGAATTAAAGAATTAATCCAGTAATAGAAACTCAATTTATTAACTCAAAGACGTGATTCACTTATACGGTAGTTAAAATTACCCCTAAAATTTAAATAATAGGTCCATCAAACTATGACCCACTACTGAGTAAAATGAAGGGGTTAAAGGATCAGTGGATGACTATGCCCATTTCAATGACCGTATAAATATAATTAAAATTAATATCTTACAGAAATTTTTATACCTCCTCCAAACAATTCCACTTCCTTTACCAAACACATTTTTCAATGAGCTGAATAGTAATTTTTGCAAATTCATATGGAATAGCAAAAAATCCAGACTAAGACTTAGACCTGCCTTATGAAAAGGGAGGACTACGGCTCCCAAACTTATGGTATTATTGGTCTGCTCAGCTCCGCTCTACAATGTTTTATTTCGTCACGGAAGATCTCCCTTTGTGGGTAAATACTGAGCAAACATCAATAAAAAAACATCCATTAAAATCTATCTATACAGATATCGCTCAAAAACACACACAAAAAAAAAACTGAGAACCCCTTTCTCAACAATAACACTTTAAGGATACCCCTTCCATTTCCTGTTTCTCTCCCATTTGTGGTAATACATACTTTAAAGCAGGAAGAGCAGATGGTGGTTTTTAAATTTGGGGCGGACAAAGGTATAAGGAAGATAGGGGATCTTTATACAAGCAGCAACCTTCTTACTTTAAAGCAGCTCGGTCAGATATATGATATTCCTAGGAAACACTAAATATTTACAATTAAAACACTTCATCACATCCAAATATAAGAATCTATTAACTGAACCACCATTCTCTCATCTGGAAAACTGTACATTGCTAAATATTAAGAATTCTATTTTCTATACAGATTTAATGTCTACTAATCTGTCTGTCTAATCTTGTATTGATACAGATGTTACTCAACCAGAATTGTACTTCTACTGTTCTATGGTTTTGCGTTTGCCTACTTTACATCGCTATGTGGTGCTATAACTCTAGACTGACGCATCAGGCCTTAGTTCATTTTCTCTTCCTTGAGATTTGCACATGACAGCAAAAAATTTAAAGTTAAACATCGTAATTAAATGAATGCATAGTCACAGCATACATGTACTAAAATACTAAAATTACAGTACAAATTTAGAATTGTAATTAAATTCAGGCGTTTTTTATTTGAATCGAATTGAAGCAAAGTGAACATTAAAATCTAATGGCTCACTATTATAAAAGCTACGTATGCGTGTCAAAAGGGTTTTGCGTTATCTTATACTTTGTGTTCTTTTAATTTGCAGTAGATATATTCATTTAAATAATTTAAACTAAATGAAAATTCAAACATTGTCAGGACTTGCTACTGACCGATGTCAGTCAGCAGTGCTGGTGTTTTTGCGTTTTTATGATGAGAATAAAATGCAGTAGGTTATGATCATCATAATTTCCTTTAATAAATAATGAAAACATTTTTAAAATGTACATTTCTACATTCCAGTAGCGCATAGTGCTATTGCTATTCATTTGAACTTGAATAAATAAACAGACAGGGTGAGCCGTTAATTTCCATAAACTTTTTTGCGGTGAAATTAATAAGTCATCTTTCCAAAAAGTTTATTGCCAAATAAATGTTTGCTATTAAATTAATGTTAAAAAAAAAAAAAAACGGACGTATGTCAGATTCTCGTCTTCTCACGTGCCGGACGCCTCGCCCCGCACTTAGCACTTAATTCACATGCAAGTTTTATATGAATGACTCTATTCAGATGTACGCAAGTGCTAATTGCTGTGTTGTTTCGAGGAAATTACGTGCATGCCCATGTCGAACAGAAACTTTCCCTGAGAACATGGCTTGTCCCATAAATTCTTACAAAGCGCTTCACTCTTCAAATAACAATAATCATCATATGTTTTCAGCAACACTGAGTAATTATTTGACCACTATGTTGCATTTCCAAGTACTATTATAGATTTTTTTTATTCACAATAAACTCTTTGGAAAGAAAACTGTTTATTGTTTGTGTACATATTTTTTTCTGGGTTGCTACAACATAATTCCCATGCCATTGCCATGTTTGGAAGCTTAGTTGTGAGTAGGGGCAGCAGAAACCAAAATACTGTATAGCCTGGAGTGACTGGAGTAAGCTTTAAGGGGGAAGGGGAATTTTGTATTTGCATTTGAGTGTGGCCTGATATTGTGAGAGCGCACAGTATCAAAACAACAACAACCGAGAAACTTACTGATTCTGCTCGAAGTAAACTAATTAAATTATTACTATGATTATTATTATTACCAAATGTAAGAAAATTTATTTTGGTTCAATGTCAGCCAACATGTGAAAAATTAATGAATTAAGAAGCCCCGATTATACGACAAATATTTTTAGTACAGTTACAGACAGACCAATAACAGCTGTTTTATGTGGTAATATACAGGACCAGGCACATCTAAACGCTCGCCTATCATTAAATCCCTTAAATATGGATAAACATCTGAAACATGCAACTTTACATGGTCACTTGCTCTATGCTTGCTTTATGCCAAGTGTCAAAGCTGAATAGTAGTGCGCGCTCACTGCATTACAGGTGTAACGACAAAACGTTATGATTTTGTAAAATAATGAAAGCAGACAGGGTGCAATATTCTGTACTGGTTTCTGTAAACCATGTGAAAAAAAACTTTAAAATTTAACCAAAACTCCTTATATACTTGCCTCACAAACGTGAAAAATATATACTTATAGAACACGAAACGTCTACTTTTACATAAACTAATGGAAAACAAATGATGCAATTCCTATGAAACGTAAATATATCCGCTGCAGCTGTTTTGCAAAATGTCCCTTTTGCGCCACCTGCCGGTCATTTCAGGGATGACTTTAAAAGACAAAATATTTAAATCTGTCGCTGTTGTCCTGTCGCGGCGGTGAGTGTGACGGTAAAGCACATTCTGGTCTCCTACCTACTGTAGGTTAGAGGCATGGAGATTAGACTTAAAAAGATACACAAGAAATTGATTGGGAAATGGCATCTCAAAGCTCAAAACCAAACAATTAATGCTAGAATGAAATTATTATATACAAACATTTTAAGATTATTTTTTTTTACTTTAGTTTTATTTTACTATTATTAGTATTGGTATTGTTATTATTTTACTATTATTGTATTTATTTGTATTTAATTATTGGTTAATGATTCTTTTATGAATGTATGTAATTGTTTTTTTGTATGTCTGTATATAATATGGGAAAATAATTCTATTTCTAAAAATATGCAGAAAATGGATGATATTCTTTATACTTTAGTTTAATTCTTATTACTCTTGTCGTTTCTTGTCATGTATGGAATTATTTGTAAAACTCTATTTTAAACTCTTTATTGTTTAAAAAAAAGATTGTATAGTTTACATTTACTTTTGTAAGTAGCAACTTTTAATTCAGTTCATCTTATGAACAAAAATACAAATGGGTATGAATACGATTAAAAAATAAAAAAGGGGTCTTTTTTAGTTAATTTGTCTTCTTTAAAAGATTTTTCTTAGAACAAATTTAATAGAATCATGAGGCCAGTATTGTGAATTGAACAGTTTCATAACCAGAGTTATAACCCCACTGTACACTAATGTATACTGTCATTGGTTACACCTGGATGTAACCAGAGTGTATAATCAGAGTGCGTGTTTTTTTTTTTAGACTGGTATGGTACTGGTATGCACAGTGTTTCCCTAAAAACATAGGTCACATTATGTATTGCACAAAAAACAATATTAAAAATCTATTTAGTTGTGCACATGGGGTACTGCTTAATAAAAGAGAACTGTCTAAATGGGATCAATTAGTGGGTTCAGAGTGTAAAATTTAACACAGTGGGTAAATATGTTACCGTCCCAAATGTTTTGGAACATATTGCAATTTCCAAATCTGGAATGTGAGTATATTTATGGAAAAGCTATAAAGTCCACTAAATAAAACATAAAATATTGTGGTTTTGTATTCAATTGTAATTTAATACAAGGCAAAGAGAACTTATAAATCTTGCTTCCTATTTTCATCATTTCACTAACTGTTATTTGCGGGCTTGGGTTATACTGGAAGCACCTATTAAAATAGAGATCATAGTAAAAAAAAAAATATATATATATATATATATATATATATATATATATATAAAAAAAAAACTAAAACAAGGTGGACTGCTAACCTCTGCTCCAATGTTTAGACGAGCAGGTTCCTGTCTGCTCCGATTGGACCTTCTGACACCATAAACATCTGGATGTGCCTCCCACATCTGACAAATGTAAAATAAAGGAGCATAAAATTTGGATTGTATAACAGTTAAAGCTCAGCTCACAAATAAGAAAGTGCAACAAAAAAAAAACGAATGACAGTAAAAGTTAATTTTTTTCATATATCAACTTGATATGTTAATCTCGTGTAGAGAAGGTTGTGTCTTGTTTGAGGGCCCACAGTGGCAGCTTGATAGGTAAGCCAGAACCTTAATTATTAAGTCACCAATAGTTAGCTGGTTGCCATTTTAGTCATTCTACCTTGTCCAGAAGCAGATAATGGATTACTGTTATAGGTGGGCCATGGACAGAGCATGGACAAAGATTTTAATCAAACAACAGAAACCTTTTTTTCCCCATGACATTATTTTGTAGCAGAGAGGGTCACAATTTTATTTCCATTCAACAGTTATATCAAAAGAGACAGGTCCAGTCATAGGCCCTTCATACCTTTTTCACATCAGCCAGGTCTCGCTTCTTGACCCGTTTCTCTTTGATCTCTTCAATACTCTGGTGTGACTTCGACCCAGCCGATTCACTACCAGATTCAGAGCAGCTCTCGGACTCAGACGTGCTGTTGGACTCGGAATGCTGAGTGTGTGCACGTTCACTGCCCTGCTCAGTCTCAGACTGGCTGCCTGTATCCGAGCCCGAACGATTCGACCCCTCTGACGTAGAGCTGCTACGCCAAAAAAAAAGATCAGTCAGGATACATCATGAAAAAAAATTATAAATAAAAGGATATCAGCTAGTGTACAAAAAACATGTACATACATGTTATATAAATCTCATACAGACATTAAATACAGACATCTTCTAGACATGAAATGAATCCATGTTGAATCTTCATGCTATGCTTAATATTATTGATATTTTGAAAAAAAAAATGTCAAAAGCAATGCTCTTGTGTGCCTTCCTACTTTATCAGCTATGGCTGTGTAGGTCAGAAAATGAGTGTGGCATGTGTTGCACATACACAGATTTCGGGGGAAGACAGACAGCACTGATAAGAGAATTGCCACTTCTGTGTTCAGATATGGTTGGCCTTTTATATCTGATCTGAGTTAGGGCTGCAACTAACTACTATTTTGATCATCGATTAGTTGGGCGATTATTTTTTTTTTTTTGATTAATCGGATAAAAAACTAATCGCTTCTTCAATTTGCTTTAGTTTTGCTTATAACTATATAAAACCATAAATCAGGGTATTAGTTATGTTTAAAATTAAACTTAAAAAAATGCAAAAGCCACATATAGAGTTTAATGATCTTTAATTTTTTCAATTTAAATCTTAAATTAAAGACAAAGTTTGTTTTTGAACAGTAAAACTCCTAAATATCCAAAATATAAATAAATTAATAAAAAAGCAAAACAATTGATGCACTCATATTGGATGGCATCTGTTATAGTGTCTGCTTGTTGTGGAGTGCATGGGGGATTTCTTTTTTGAATCAACTCACTTATGCTGACTTGGCTCTTTCAAAAAAAATATATATATATATATATATATATATATATATATATATATATATATATATATATATATATATATATATCAGCATTTGAGTATGCAAAATGCAGCATTTTAACAATAATTGCAGATATTGCCAGTTGATAGAGAAGGAACAACCAATCAGAAGTAGTGTGTGGAAGTCTGTGATTGGTCCAGTTTTGTAACACTGGACAAAGTTGAGCGCGCACAGAAAATAAATGTTGCTTGCGCGTGAAGGCAGATTCGAGCGCGCACAGAATCGAGCAGTCGCGCGCGGAGAACATGTTAAGCAAGCAGGGGAGCGCACACAGAATCGAGAAATCGCGCATGCGCGGAAAACATGTTGAGCCAGCAGGGGAGACATTGCACGCGCAGAATAGAGCCCTCGTTTCTGCCCTAGTGTGGATTTTTGAAAATACCCTAAATGTCGGTTGATGCCCAAATGCATTTTTTTCCAAAACGCTGGGTCAAAATTCTGGGTACTTTAAGCACATTGTTGGGTTGCTCATGTTGGGTCAAATGAGATGTAGTGAGTCATTTACAAATGAACACCTGGTTGGGTTATTTTGACTCAACAACTGGTTTATTCTTTATTATCTTGTTTCTCCAAACAGCAGCCTGCAAAATGTTCAAAATATTATTGTGTTACAAGTTGTCACGGCATGCGTCCAAATCAATATCGCTCCTCGCTCACTAGCTAGGCGGCCTCTCCTTCTGCTGGTGCGCGAAAGGGCAGGGCCGCGAAATTAGGCACGACTGGTGAGCTATCGCCGCAAATGTTCCCGGGCTTCTGACCGCGGTACAAAATACTGGGTCTGTCACCGGACCCGGCTATCCGCTGAAGGAGTAGAGTCAGCGCAAGCGGACAGAGCCCACGCTGCCACTCTGCCCGCCACCATCGTTTACCAGCCTGTGCACACATGCAAACGAGGCACTGCCAACCAGACCTGCATGTGCACATTTATTGGTACCCTTACTTTAGTTCCTCCCTCCTTTAACCCTTTCCTTCCCCATTTTCCCCTAAATAAATTACCCCTTTTCCCATAAGACCTCGCCTCGTGTCTGTGCTGATAATCATGTCATCTCGTTGTCTCCGCAGCAGTGGGTGCTTCATACAAACTACATAATATAAATCCAATTGAAGGTTTTCTTGTCTTTGAACTACACAAAGCAATGTCTTCCCACCTGGGAGTTTCTCCAGCATACAGTATATCAGATTGATGGACGTGAGATGGACATGGATTTGTATTGAAAATTTCTAACTAAAAAGTGGGAGCTGGCATGCCTAAAAATAGATGCAGGACTATTTTTTATAGTCTAAATAAAAATGCTTTTCTAAATATGGGCTATTGTTTACTTCCTCCTCCTTAATTTCCTACCTAGTCTAATCAGCACTCAACCACACACAATGTTTTCCAGAGCGCGGAGGAATTTTGTTTTTAATCCTGATAAGACAGACGTTCTAGTCATAGGACCACGAGTAGCTAGAAATAAGCTTTCTGATCACACTGTAACTTTAGATGGCCTTTCTGTTCCATCAATTGCAACAGTAAAAGACCTTGGTGTGATTATAGATTCCAGCCTTTCGTTTGACGCACATGTAGATAATATTACCAGGATAGCTTTCTTTCACCTTAGAAATATTGCCAAGATAAGAAACATATTGTCATTAAAATAATGCAGAAAAACTAGTTCATGCCTTTATCACCTCTAGGTTGGACTATTGTAACGCTTTACTGTCTGGTTGTTCAACTAGGTGTATAAACAAGCTTCAGTTAGTACAGAATGCAGCAGCGAGAGTCCTCACTAAAACCAGAAGATACGAGCATATCACCCCTATGTTATCTACACTGCATTGGCTCCCTGTGAAATTTCGCATCGATTTTAAGATACTACTTTTGACATTTAAAGCACTAAATGGTCTCGCGCCACAGTATTTGAGTGATCTGCTAGTGTCTTATGATCCGCCACGCCTACTTCGATCAAAGGATGCAGGCTGCCTGTCAGTACCACATATTATTAAAACTACAGCAGGGGGCAGAGCTTTTTCTTACAAAGCCCCAAAGTTATGGAAGTGTCTTCCTGTTAATGTTCGGGACTCAAACACAGTCTCAGTGTTTAAGTCTAGGCTAAAAACCTATTTATTTAGCCAAGCATTTTTGTAAATAGATTAGCCTTAGGTAAAGGAACAGATCTGGGGGACTCATGAACGTAGAGTATTCTGGTGAACTGGTATGTTTAGATGCTGTCCTCCCCACTCTCATTGTTCACTCAGATTTGTTGACGGTGAGGTGATTGGTTGCTTTACATCTCAGGGAGCCCTCATGTTTGTGTTTCCTTCTGGCTCTCCCTTTTAGTTATGCTGTTATAGTTAGTCCTGCCAGAGTCCCTGCTTGCACTTTGCACTAATATACACTCACCTTATACATGTTGACTGTGACCATACCTAACTGCCATCTCTCCTTATTTTCTGTTCTCTCCTTTTCTGCTCTCTCCTCTCTCTCTCTCCCTCTCTCTTTTCCCTCTCCCTGTCTCTCTGTCGAGCTATACATGTTCGCTCCTGAGTTGACAGTGATCCAGACCCCTCTGCCCTCTGGAGCCGTCTAACCCGTCCTGGAGTCCTGCTTCTGGTTGGAGATCTCGTCGCATGGATGCCCCGTGTGGTCTGCCTGGATTCGTATGGTAGCTGCGGATGGTTTCCATTAAGACTGTCCTGTCATCGATTGATGCTCTGTGGACCTGTGACTTCAGTTGTTCGATAGCTCAGGACTGGAATCTCCTACAGTCTACCTGAGCCTCCAGGAACAAACTGGACTCCTTTTAATTTTAATTTTAACACATCTCCTGTTATACTGAACTTCCAGTCTTACACATTATTATGCTGATCAATCCCTGCTATCCGTTATCACCCAGATGAGGTTGGATTCCCTGTTGAGTCTGGTTCCTCTCAAGGTTTCTTCCTATTACCATCTCAGGGAGTTTTTCCTTGCCACCGTCGCCCTCGGCTTGCTCATCAGGGACAATCTTATCATTTTGACTCATACACATTGCATACAAACTTACTTCTTTTTATTGTGTAAAGCTGCTTTGCGACAATGTCAATTGTTAAAAGCGCTATATAAATAAAATTGACTTGACTTGTACTAAATAGTATTTATGCAGTATAATCAGGGCCTCTTATTCCTATTTATCATGGGTTGTTGTTTTAGTGTTACTGTGTGTGGTTTACAATGTCGGACAACATGCAAATGAAAATAATTTGCCCCTCCCCAGGTGTCAATCAGCTCTCACCTACACATTCAAAGAAACTAAAATGCATCCCTCCCGACTTTAAGACCCTCTTGGATCTGAGGCTCTTTTGAAGACCTGCAGTGCTTCAGGCCTCTTTTTAAATTTGTGCAAATTTCATCTTCTGGATTCCAGATTCTAAAATGGACATTGTTACCATTTTTAATCCCTGGAATGGAAGAACTTTAGATTTTCCTTATCATAACATGAATTGTATTGTTTTAAATATTTTATAAAAATACCAAAGAAAAATGTGTATAGAGTGATTAAATGTTATATCTTATAAAAAATAAAAAAAGAATATTCCATTTGTATTTTTCTTTTGTAAAATAGCATTAAAAATCACAGATTGTGTATAGTGATTAAAAACAATACAAGGCATGTTATGATGAAGAAACATTCCATTCTCTTCCATTCCAGTGTATAAAAAACGGTAACAATGTCAAAATCTGCAGAAGCTCAGTGATCCAAGATGGTGGCGCGGCAGTGGCACGCAGCGGTCGCTCCGGAGCCAAAATGGTGCTACTTTGTTTTGCTACTTTATTTTACCCAGTATATGGACATCGGCGCAAACGGTGTTCGTACTTACCACCGCCAGACACTTTTGCAACTCAATAAACCGGTAAATTTAATTCAAGATGAGCTGCATGAAAAGCTATGCTACCTCGGCTTGCTTCGGGAACCAGGCGTCCAGTCCTCGGCGTTGCCTGATGCCGGTAGCCGGAGGAGGGGACATCGTAAGCGGAGCGCGAGGAAGCGGAAGCGCGGCAAGCGGGCGGGAGTCTGTGCTAGGCTAAAAACAAACCCTAGCCGGCCAGCTCTTCCATCCATCATCTTATCAAACGTCTGCTCTCTGGACAATAAACTGGACTACATCCGACTTCAGCAGGCTACACAGCGTGAGGTGAGGGACTGCTGTGTCTTTGTTTTCACGGAGACATGGCTCAGCGATAGAGTACCGGATGGCGCCATTCAACTAGACGGGCTAGCCTCGTTTCGCGCCGACAGAAACGCAGCTCTGTGCGGTAAGACTCGCGGCGGCGGCTTGTGTTTACATCAACACGAAATGGTACAAGAACTCTGTGCTAGTTTCTAGCTTTTGCTCATCGTTGCTGGAGATTGTGACTGTTAAATGTAGACCTTTTTATTTACCACGGGAATTCACCACTGTTTTCATTATCGGAGTGTACATTCCACCTAGTGCTAATGCTAAGGAAGCGCTCTGTAAACTGTATGCCAAGATCAGTAATCTGCAGAACACACACCCCGATGGACTGTTTATTGTCGCTGGAGATTTCAACCATGCAAATATCAAGTCAGTGCTTCCTAAATTCCATCAGTATGTGGACTTTGCAACGGGAGGGGAAAACACGCTGGATCTTGTTTACACAAACATCCCCGGCACATATCGGGCAGAGCCCCGCCCCCACCTCGGCTACTGAGACCACATCTCCAGCATACAGACCACTCGTCAGGCGTTCAAAACCGGTTCTGAAGCAGGTGAAAACCTGGCCAGCAGGAGCCATCTCTGCTCTTGGGTAGCAGTAGCACGTCCTATTATTAATATTTTAACTTTAGGGTCATTTAGTTTCATTTATTTCAGTTAATAAATTGACTACAAATTTATTAAATATTTTAAAACTAAATGTATTGCTATATGTTACATATTGATACATATATCAGTTTATCATATTTGAGCAGTGTCACATGTCATATATAATATCATAATACTATATATGACATACGACACTGCTCAAATATGATCTACTTTCAATCAAACCCTTGAATGCATGTTTAATGAATGGCTGAAATTGTAGGAGACATCCGATAGGCTGCAGGAAACGCCCATTAAAAAATGCCTTCATCTCATTATTTACATTATTTCTTTGATAAAGTGCTTTGATATACAAGCATGCTTCTGGAACAAATTATGATCGCAATCCAAGGTTTCATTGTATATGTAAATCGCGTTGTATTTGTGTGTAAATTATAAAACTGATCTAACTCCACATCAGAAGGTCCCCCCCCTAAACGCTGCTGTAATCCCACAATAATTTCATGACACATGACTGTCCGTTATACAGAACAAGTTCAAACTTCAAAGACATGAAACCATGCATTAATTCTCAATTTTGTCTGTGTTAAGAAATGATTGTGAGATCGGTGGCTCAGTGGTAGGTGTTTCATCTGCCGTGAGGAAGACCCGGGTTCGATTCTTAGCCAGTTCTCAAACCCAAGCCACTGGATGCAGTGCCGGTCCCAAGCCCGGATAAAATGGAGGGTTGCGTCAGGAAGGGCATCCGACGTAAACCTGTGCCAAGCTTGCATGTGCAGACCGGATGGTCCGCTGTGGCGACCCCTTGCCGGGAGAAGCCGATAGCCTAGAAACAACTGACATTCTATGTGGAAACCTAAAAACAGCTATAACTTCTATGATGTTGATGGCTTTGGGCAGCACCCTGGAATTACACTTGTGCATTTAATTACACACAGAACCAGTTTTTGGCCTTTCTACCCTTCGGAACAGTTTGATACATCCTGGTGCCCCACTTCTGGTTGGAATTTCTGTTGCATGGAGGCCTCTGGCTGCTTTTGAGGATGGCCTCATATGGTCTACTTAAGATGTGTGTGCTAACTGAGTGCTTTTTCTGTTATATTAAATTATCTTCTCCGTTTAACAGCAGTTGGAATCCAGTAAGTCGGTTATACAACTGCTGACTGTGTCATTCTCCCTTATCTTCCCAGCCCCTTAAAGCCGATTTTCGAGTCCACAAAAACACAAATTAAAATTAAGTTTTCTTTTACATTTTTCAAAAGTATTTAATTGTGTAAAGCACTATACAAATAAAACTGAATTGAATTAAACTCAAACATTGTTACTATTTACAAGAGCAAGGACAATCAAAGTGTCTGATCACTATCGTAGAATCTCCCTGTTATGTGTTACAGGAAAGCTGTTTGCTCAGTTTGCCAGTGGACTTTGCCAGGTGCCAAATTCCCTCTGTCTGTTATTTATTGTCTTTTCAAGAAGTCTTTTGACAAAGCAAGCAGGGATGATTTTTTTTTATGTACCAATACCTTAAATGGCTAAGCCTAGTGACTTCCTTTTTCAATTAAACAATAGGTAAGGTATAGCATGCCTTTAAATTTATAAAACAAATGTTTAACATATTAACCAGACAATTCCACAGTGATAACTTTTTTAAATTTGAAGAAAAGAAAAGTGGAAAGTGAGCAGTCTTCAGTGGAATGGGAATGGAGTTCACTTAGCCCAAGGGATAATAGACAGAATCAGAGTGTAGTCCCATACAGACTTGTCTTCTCTGTTTAAATATGAAAAAGTAAAAAAAAAAAAAAAAACTTCCATTTACATGCTACTTCATTTTGAGTTTAAGTGAACTACTATTCTTACATCATAAATACCTTGCATCTCTCAGTCTAGTTCAGTACATGCATTCTTAATCTTGGGGAAGACTGCTGACTTGAGGATTATCTAGAAGACAATCAACGACACCCTCAACAAGGAGGCTAAGCTACTGAAGGTTCTGTATATGTATTAATGTACATTTCATGGAAATCTGATTGGAAGAGAAAAAAAGTGTGGTACAATGAGGTGCACAAACAACAGGGATGATCACAGCCTTAAGCAGATTGTTAAGCAAAATCAGTTTACAAAGAGGAGTGAGGCTTGTGCCAGTGAATCAAAAACCACACCAATATATCTTTGGCAGACACCCTTATCTAGAACGACTTGCTTTCCGACTAAGTTTCTGTCATTGGATGGATCCTTAGACTGGGTCACTAGGTAACTACTTATCAGTCAAACACTGCTGGGAAGGATTTCTTTTGTGAGGGGAAGGCGAGGGAGAGATTAACCCAGGTACTGAAGAAACATATGTCTTAAGTCATATTATGAAGTATCATCTAAATCTGGGGTAAGGAGAAAGAGAACTGGATCATTGCTCAGTTGTCCAAAATTCTCTTTTTGCAAGTAAATTTAGCATTAATTTGGAAATAAAGGTCCCAAAGTCTGACGAAGGGTAGAGAGGCACAGAAACTCAGTTGCTTGAAGTCCAGTGTGAAGTTTCCACAGTTTATGATGATTTGTGGTTTCATATCTTCTGGTGATTTTAGGGTACTTTATCTCCTAACAAGCAATATGCAAATCTTGACTGCCTTTTCGAGTAGCATTTAGCACCTGCCGACAGTGCCAAAACTACCATTAACTGGATTGCTGATCATGATATTATTGTGGTTGATTGGACGGACAGCTCGTCTGACTTGAACCTCATAGAAAACTAGTGGTGCAAGGGTCGATTCGCAACCTGCTGGACACATGTACATACTAGCAGGTTGGGCGGGTTTTAATGATTTTTTTTTCCCCATAACAAAAAACATTCAGAGCAAGTTATTAAAAAACATACAAAAGATCACTTTCCACTTTCTTTAGCTCTTTCACTGCCACTACACATAGCCACCAAATATGCAAACAGATTAATTATCAGAGTCCCACTTTTTATCCTAAATGGTAGCCGTAACTTTTATTTACACTGCACTAATGTTTTTGTGATCATTTTGGAACAATGTAGTTATTTCCTATATTTATTAGATCTTTCATCCTCTCGAAACAACTTAAAAAGAGTAAAGATCTACCTTGCTGACGACTGTCAGTGCTCCTCTATCAGTTAATGGCAAGTACGTGTTTTTTTTTTTTTATTAGACGATTGGCAGGTGGGTACCAGAGCTTGATTTGCACATATATTAGAGCATGCTTCAGAATGGATCTCTGGTCAGGGGCAATGTACTAGATAGCCAGTTGCAATGCTGTACATTTCCACCAGTGGCTGCTTCAGTTAACTGCAGTGTCTGGATCTGAGTAACATCCATTCAAGTTTCCATTAATGAATAAACCTTTAAGACATTGTTCAACTGAAAGTTACTGCATTGTCTACATACCATTAAATCATCTTGGTTCATCATGGCTGTCATCTTGAATGGTTTTGTTTTTGCATTTTCACATGCTTCCAAAATAAACTTCAAACGAATTAAAAGAGAACGTCAATTTTCCTCATTTCAGTGCCCCCCCCCAAAAAAAAACAAAAAAACATTGTAGATGAAAATTGTATGGTGGACATCTTTTTACATGAAGAATAAATAAGTTCATATAGCATTAGTAATGTCAAATTCACACCTGCAGTGTTTCCCCTAAGAGTAGCCCCTCCCACTATGCCAACAAGACATGTCACTTTAAAAATAAAAAAATAAAAAAATAATTTCTATTCCTGTCCAACATGCACTAACACCAACTTGGAAATAAGGTTTTTTTTTTTAAAACACTGTCGCAGTTTCTTATGTATGTTTAGAAATAGACTGATACCTTCTTTATAAAATAACAAGCCATAGTGGCAAATAAGTACATATTTTCCACTTGCTTTTTATGGTAAATTCAGACAAATATATACAAATAAACTTGGGTAAGATGCACAAAAGCATTTTGTACAATATTTAAAAATGGCTTGGCATGTCTCTTTTTAAAGACATTAACTAGGTATTGTAAGAGAGCTTACATCCACTTTTTATTACAGTGGAACCTTGGATTACAAGCATAATTCGTTCCAGAAGTGGGCTCGTGTTCCAAAACATTCATAAACCAAATCATCATTTCCCATAAGAAATAATGAAAACTCTAATTATTCGTTCCACAGCCCCAAAAAATGAATACATAAAAATAGTTAATACAATCTATAAAATGAAAATAAAAAATTAATATGCACTTTACCTTTAAAAAAAAAGTACAAATAAATCCTGACAGATAAGTGTTTCCATTGGTGCGCGCAGGCACCGTGTGTGTGGAATTAGCCCCTTCCCCTCGCCTCGTTTTACACAGTAACACTCCCCATCCCTCTCCCCACCTCGCTTTTTAAGATTCACAACAAACACACACACACACAATGGAAACACCGTTTTAACAGGAAAAAAATAAATCTCTCTGAGACTGGTATGAGCATATATTAACGGACTCACTTTTTAAGTTTCACAACAAACGCATAAACACAGCGGAAACACCGTTTTAACGGGGGGAAAAAAGCGAGACTGGCATGAGCACATACTGAATCACCCACAAACAGAATCACTTAAGTTTCACAACACACACACACACACCGGAAACACCGTTTTAACAGGGAAAAAAGAAATCTCTCTGACCTGGCGTGAGCGCATACTAAGGGAATCACTGCTGTAAAGTACAGTAAAGTAAAAAAAAAATTTAACCAGCACCTTACCTTTGAAAAGAATCGCGACAGAGCAGAGTTTGTGTGTGTTTGTAAAGCCAGGGAGGGGGTGAAAAGGCGAGAGAGCGTCTGTGTGTGTGCGTGTCGGTGTCAAATTGCGCACGCGCACTCATAAGAGACGAGCAGAGTTTCTGTGTATTTGCGAAGCCAAGGGGGGGGGGGGAAGGTGAGAGAGTGACGCTCGGTGTCAAAATAAAAGTCGCATGTGTGATACATGATACTCGGCGCTCGTAAACTAATACTTGCTCGGTTTCCGAATAAAAAATTATTAAAAATCTTTGCTCGGTTTGCGGAACACTCGTAAACCACGTTACTCGCAATCCGAGGTTCCACTGTACTTTTTTTCTACAAGTTCCATCTTTCCTTTGTTATTCACAAAAAAAAAAAATGATTTGTAAGTGCTGGTGCTCCCGGGAAAAATGTACTGATAACTGTGCTCATGGAACGCGTCTTTATTGATCAGAAATCAATAAATCATTTGAACCTGACTAAGTGCTCTATAAAATGTACCCATTTTCCCATCTCAGCATTGTCAATAAAGGACAATGTTGCTGTCAAGTTCAAAAGTTGAACTAGAAAACTTTGCAGATACAAAATGTCATTTTCTCTAGCCTTTTGTCACATTTGTTCAGATTGACAGACTGAATTTACTAGTTAAATAGGGCTGAAACGATTCCTCAAGTAACTCAAGTAATTCGATTACAAAAAATGATCGAGGCAAAATCTTCTGCCTCAAAGCTTCTTTTAATTAATTTTGAAAGCTTGCATTATGCTTTTGCACAATTATTTGTTTGGCGTGATACAGCGCACTTCCGGATGCAAGCCGCCAGTAAACACAGACGAAGAGGAAGCGCATACGTCTTCCACAGAGCTGAAGGAGACGCAAACAGTTAGCAGCTGTGTATTGATTTGAGGGAGCGTTCTGTTGCATGCTACAAAATGGAAGGGAGCGATAAAAATAAAAAAAATATATAAACATTTATTTTAAAGTGTGCCTTAGTTTTTTTGATAGTCATTTGAAATGGCTTTTTTTTTTGTTTTAATATCTGAGAAAAGGCTTTAAAATAAGAATGTATGGCACTGTAATGCACTTAATTCATCTAAGTCAACTTTAAGCTATTCTTTGTTTTGTAAATAATGACAAAGTTTCTTTGATAAAATGCTGTCTGCATTTAAAAAATAAAAGTAGATTTTTCTAAAAAGAAAACCAATTAATCTTTGTTTCTCTTATATATTTTACATTGCTGTTTAATTAAGCAAAAGTACATTTTATCAGATTACTCAATCAATAAAATTTTTGGTAGAATACTCAATTACTAAAATATTCGATAGCTACAGCCCTAGTCTTAAACGCACACATGCAGACCTTGTTGTCATGCCTTGTATTTTGTCTTCAAATGCTTACACAATGTTTACACAAAATTCTTTAAAGGAAATTGTGTTTTTTTTTATATTTTATAATGTGTAATACATTTTTTATCTATAATACTATTTCAATTTCTCAATCAAGTTGTGGTTTGTTCAAATGAAAATATTGCTTATTAACGTGTATGTAACACGTTTTAAGGAACTTGGCCGCTCAGAAATGGTAAGCAAAATAATATATACAATATAAAAAAATACAACTAATTCAATGCGAGTGTTTGGTTTTTATGTATTAAGTCTTTGTGTAGTATCTGTAAGAATGTCTCTTATCTTTAAATAAAGAAATCACCTCTGAATCAACCTGGAAGTGGGCTGTGCACACACAAACAAATAGAAACATGCCACATAAGATCCTACTGCACTCGTGTTATGTTATTCAGGTACTGATGTATTGAAATAGACCGAACTTCTAGGAAGTAATACACGCAAGTTAAAAAAATGGCAAAAAGTAGTACATTTTGGTTGAACTAATCAAGTAGAATTCATTACATTACAAACGTGATTTATTTTAGTAAAATAAACAATGTCAATAAATAAAAGCCAGAATTATTTTTTTTTTTCTGGGTGTGAACTCTGATTGGCATCTTGTCCATCTATCTTAGTGCAGAAAATCTGTCCAGCTCAGCTTCATCATTGGTTTAAGAGTGCACACACATATGTGCTTCGTTGGGCTAACATTATCTGGTACCCTACATTAAGGTTTTATTATGTATTGTTTTCATTCTCACACTGCCCCGAGCCTGAATGGACATATGAGCTTACATTAAAAATTGTCTTGGCAGGGGTTTTTCAAGATGGCAGCTTGAGGGGAGGCTGTGTGTAGTTAAGTGGTAGTGTCACTGCTGAATTCATTACAACAGCACAATACAACCTTAACACGCACATGTCTTGTATATGTCACTATAAGCATAAATAATTACTTTTTGCGGCAATCAGAAAACATGCCACGTAAGAAAACGCTGATTGCCAACAGGTCCGACGAGGCAGAGGAGCGAGCTGACAAGTTCGCCTGTGTTGCATCTCTCTGATATAGTTGCGGAGATTACAGCAAATATTTCTAAGCTCATAGACGAAAAGATGGATCCAATCTTGCAGGTGTTACAGCTGCATCGCTCTGAACTGGACGAACATAAACGGATCACTGAAGCGCAAACAAGAAAATCTGCTATGGAAGAGCCCAAGTTAAGATCTCTTGAGAAACTCGTGCATGACATGGGTCAGGGGTGTCCAAATCCAGTCCTGGAGGGCCAGTGACCAGCACGGTTTGTAATTCACCAACACCTAAACACACCCACTGAACCTAGTAATTAACAGATTAGTTAAATCAGCTGTGTTTGAGAAGAAGAAGCACCAAAATGTGTTGGACACTGGCCCTCCAGGACTGGATTTGGACACCCCTGACATGGGTGAACGAGCTAAAGACCTCGAAAACAGAGGAAGGAGGAAGAATATTCAAATTGTCGAATTGCCTGAGGGTGTGGAGGGTGATAACCTGACGCGTTTCTTAGAATCATGGCTTCTCAAAACTCTTTGCATTGCTACGAAATCAGTCCGTACAAAACTTGAGAGCACACCGATCACTCGCTCCCAAACCTCCCTCTGTGCAGCGACCGCGACCCATCTTAGTGAAGTTTCACTCTGTCCATGACAAGCAACGAGTGTTGAATGCTGCGCGGGAGCTGGGAATCAGTGGCTCCCCTTTGAAATTTTGAGACAGCACGACAATGTTCTTTCAAGACTTTTCTGCATCTGTCCTTCGCAAGCGCAGAATGTTGAACAAAATCAAGAGACGTCTGAAGTCCCTAGGCGCGGAATACAGGCAAATTTACCCTGCCCTTCTTAAGGTAAACTTCCGTGGTTCAGTGAAAGTGTTTCACAAGCCACCTGCTGTAAAGGCGTTTTTGAGCTCAGTGGATGTGCTAATACTTGATTGTCCAACAAGTACCAAAGGCGTCCCAGATAACTATTCATTGGTGTGAGCTTTAATAAGGTGAATTTACCTGGGACACTGGGACATGTTGACTTTGTGTTCACCGTACTGTTTAAGTTATGCGGTCATGAATGGAGGCACTGCCGCTTGACACTCTGGTTGGATTTTGGTTTCCTTCTGTCGTTAGAAGACCTCTTTTCACTGGTGCTCTCATTATTCAGCAGGAGGTAAAGTGTATATTTTCATCGATGTTCAACAGTTCTGTTCCAAGTTCTTTTTATTTGCTAATTACCCCCCTTTTATTTATTTATTGATTGCTCACCATGTCTTTCTTTTATTTTCACATTATTCATATGTACATCTGGACTACATTATGTCTAATATATACTGAGAATGTTAACATTAATGTTTGTACATGGAGTGTTAATGGTATCCATACACCTGTTAAGAGGAGAAATGTCTTAACCTATTTAAAAAAAAGGAGGGAGTACATGTCGCTTTACTTCAGGAGATTTGAATGATGAACATCTTAAATTATAACAGGTTTGGTCAGGTCTTCTCATCTTTTACTTTGAGGAGTAGAGGCGTAGTTATCTTAATTAAGCGAGGTATTCCATTCCAATTAACAGAAGTTAAGGATTCAAGATGGCGCCATTTAATTGTGAAGTGGTTATTATATAGCAAAGAAATAGCTTTTTTGAATATTTATTGGCCTCCTTGGATTTTCTGACTACAGATTTGCCAAATCAGCAGATTGGGGAGTTAAGACTTTGTTTATTGGGGGAGATTTTAATTGTCATTTATGCCCCATGATAGATAAATTCCCAAAAGGTTAACAATTATTGTCAGCGCAGGCTAAAACTGTTAAGGCTCTTGGTGAGGAATTTAACTATGTAGATATTTGAAGGGCCTGCCACCCTGGAGAACATGAGTATACTTTTTTTTCCTAAGGTCCACAACTGTTATACTAGGATAGATTATTTCTTTTCTCCAAAAAATATGTTGGAGCACATCATATCTTGCCACATAGGGAATATATCTACTTCTGATCATGCAGCAGTTTTTGCCGAATACTCCTTTGGGAAACAAAATATCAAGTCTTATACCTGGAGATTTCACCCATTCATTTTGACAGACCATAATTTTATATCCTATTTTACAGAGGAACTTGACTCTTTCATGTCCATTAATTCTGCCTCAACTGAGGATCCATCTTTATTATGGGAAACAACCAAAGCTTTTTCTAGAGGCCTTATTATAGCATATACATCAAGTAAAAGACGCAGACAAGCTAAACAAAAAGAGATCTTAGAATCAAAGCTTAAGGATGCTCAGAGATTATATATTAAAAAACTATCCCCTGATAAAATGAAAGAAATCTCCACTATTAGATCTGATTAGGTTCTCTCCTAACAAAACAAGCAGAGGGGAAAATTCGCTTTGCTAAACAGAAAATATATGAACATGGGGGTAAAGTGGGGAAATATTTAGCATACCTTACAAAGAAAAAATCACTCTCTCCATCTATCCTATCCATTGTGGACAGGAGAGGTAAACAATTTCAGAACAGCTTGTCTATTAACACTTTTAAAGATTGGTTTGAGAATTTATATAAATCATAAGGAGATACAAAACAGTCCACAGAACTCTTCTTTTCCACCCTCAACCTACCCACCCCATCAGAGAACAAGACCGTCTTCCTCAGTGCCCCTATAACTAAAAAGGAAGTCTTGAACGCCATTAAGAGTTTACAATCTGGGAAAGCACCTTGCCCAGATGGGCTTAGTAGTGAATTTTATAAAGAATTTAGAAACTTACTGGTTGATCACTTACTAAATATGCTCAATGACTTGTTTGTAAAAGACCATTTGTCTCAATCTCTTAGAGAGGCAAATATATCCTTAATTCTGAAAAAAGATAAGAAAGCGGAAGAAAGTTCATCATATCGGCCTATTTCGATGCTGAATGTAGATTTGAAGATTCTTTCCAAAATACTAGCAACACGATTAGAGTCCCTTCTCCCTGTTCTAGTAAAGGACAATCAAACGGGCTTTATTATAGGACGTAACTCTTAACATGCGTCGCTTGTTGAATGTAATACAGTTTGCTAAATAACAGTCTATAGATGGCCTTGTGGTCTCCTTGGATGCGGAGAAGGCATTCGATCGCATCGAATGGCCCTATTTATTTTACACGTTACATAAATTTGGTCTAGGTGAGCATTTTATTAAGTGGATCAAGTTATTGTACAATGAGCTTCTTAGCGCCGTGCTAACTAATGGATGTCGCTCCTCTACATTTCGAGAGAGGAACGAGACAAGGCTGCCCACTCTCGCCTCTTTTATTTGCTTTGTTAATTGAACCCCTAGCAGAAGCTATAAGAACAGGTAACAAAATTAGTGGCTTAACAGTAGAAAACAATCAACATAAGATTGTCCTATATGCTGATGCTGTATTTATATTTATGACGAATCCAAATACCTTTACCATAGCCCTTTTGGACATGATTGATAAATCTGGCACATTCTCGAGATATAGAATTATCACAAATCAATGGCAATGCCTATATGTGGTTTAAAACAAATACCCCAAGCACTATCATCCTTCCCATTTAGATGGGGCCCCTGAGGGTTTAATATATTTGGGAATTAATGTTACCCCCTCCTTTAGACAGATGTACAAAGTAAACTTTCTTCCACTTTTTGAACGTATCCGGATGGACTTAGAAAGGTGGAAATGTCCTCCCCATTTCTTGGTTGGGTCGGATCTTCCTTCTGAAGATGAATATTCTTCCAAGCCTACTTTATCCCATTCAAATGATTCATGAGACAATTAGAAAGTTGAGTGTTTGGTTTAGTTCTTTTATATGGATGAAAAAACTTATAAAAATGTCAACCTTAATGCTCCCATCCTCGGTGGGAGGTCTTGACCTACCGGACATCAAGAAATATCAGTGTTTACTTACGTTATATCTCTGACTGGGTGCGTAGAGGATCCAAATCAGTATGGTTTGATGTGGAAAGGTCACTTAGTAAACTTCCTTTGGTAAATTTGCTTTTTCTTAAAAAGTTTAAATCTGTAAAAGCCGCTTGTAGTAAACCCATCACAATAAGTGCTATCAAGGCATGGCAGGTCATCAGGCGTTTGGAGGGCCGACCCAAAATCACCTCAACTTTTACTCCCATTAGTGACCACTACAACTTTCTGATGGGGGTTGTGGATGCAAGATTTCGAGTCTGGGCACATAAAGGTCTTACCACTTTGCATCATATGTTCGAGGGGAATACTCTAATGTCTTTTGACCAAATAGTCGTAAAGTACAATATTCGACGACAGGATTTTTTTCGTTATCCACAAATAAGAGACTTTGTGAAAAAAGACACTACTTTGCTCACAAACCAGGACATTTCGGCCATGGAAAGGCATCTGTTTTCACAAATGAAAAACTCTACAAGTTCTTTCTACAAGATTCTGAGGGAATATGGTTCTTCAAACACAGACGATTTTAAAAAGAAATGGGAATGGACACTTAATATACCAATTACAGATGATGAATGGGAGGAAGCATGGAAGAATGGAGGGAACCTAAGCATATGCAATAAAGTAAAAGCAATGCAACTAAAAATTTTGCACAGAGCTCACACCTCTCAATCACGGAGGCACAAGTTTAAAAATGACTGTTCTCCAGTGTGCCCGAAATTTAAAACAGAGGAAGGAGATCTTGTTCACGGTCTCTAGTTTTATAGGGAGATTTAAAAATTCTGGACTATGGTGGAGCAAGAACTTGATGTAATCCTGTCTATTAATATTGGCTGTGATTCAAAACACTTGTTGCTTGGAATATGTGATGGTATGGTTTTGGACTAACATAAAAAGACACTTTGCAAGTTTCTAACATTTTGTGCAAGAAAATGTATTTTTCAAGTGATGAAGCCCCTTCTAAAGCATTATGGCACAGGGTTATTCTGGAATATGTCTCATTGGATTTTTTAACCTGTGCTGTTGATAGCAAAGATGCCATATTTCATAAAAGGTGGGGCCCTTTCATGATGCATGTATGTTTGGATGTATCCTCTATTCTTATTACAGGGTTTAAAAGAGTTTTTATAAAGAAAAGCGGGAGAAGGAAACCTGTGTGGTATACTTGAGTACAAATATGTAAAGAATTCTGATTGTGTGTCTTTCATTTCCTTCTTACATTTATTTAAAAGTGGTAAGCCGTAACAGGGTTTTCCCCCTTCTGTTTGTAAAATGCTTTAAAAAAAAATTAATAAATACATTGTTCAAAAAAAAAAAAAAAATAGTCTTGGCACGGAGAGCCACTTCTTGTTCCTGGTGAAATTATAAGAGTAACTTTTATTTTTCAAAACTTTTTTCAAAACTTGTATTGCTTTTATAAGTAACATTGTAATGTCCTAATTAATGTGTGTCAAAATAAACTAGGCGCCCATCTTTAGTGGGTGTTCTAGAATGAACAGGTCAACACTGTTCATTCTAGAACACCCACTAAAGATGGGATTCAGAGATTTATAAAACAATGTTGATGAACTAATGTTTGATGAACCGCATGTGTGTTTGTGTATGGAGAGTTCGTGTGTTTAAAAAAAATAATGAATAAAAGATTTAACCGGCTCCCAGGAACTTTCCCAATTAAAATGTTTGTACATTTTTTAAAGCTGGAAAAAAACGTAGGAAAAATTTACTTAAGTAGAATAAAGGTCAATATTATTTGTATTCCGGTTTTATAATTATGAACTTTCCAGGTCTCAGTTACAGATTTAATTTGTGATGCTGCTTACACACATTGGCGCTATTAAATGAAGCCCAACATGACATTTTTCCAGAATTCCTCTAAGGGTCATTTATTCGTTTTTTAAGGAAATATTTTATCTAGTTTAACAAGTTAAAACGCATTTTAAAATTTTGCTCGTCTTGCACAACGCTTGCAGACAGTTACTTGCAATCCAAGATGCCACTGTACTCATCTTTTGATTTACGCCAAACCTATCTTAGAGCTATTTGGCACCAAGCACTCTATCTTGGTCTTATCTGACCACAGCACACAGTCCCAGCACCGCTTAGCAAACTCCAGAAATTTATGTTTGTGATTGTAGGAAAGAAAAAGCTTTTTTCCTTTCATGCCTCCCAAACAACTTGTTGGCAAGTAGATAGTGTCTGATGGTTGTTATGAAGACTTTGTGACCCCAAGATGCCACTATTTAATGCAGTTCTCTAACAGTGAGCTCTGGAGATTTTTTTTTACTTCCCTTACCATCATCATCATCACTGTGCATAATGGCAAGATTTGGGTTCTCGTCCAGCCTTGCTTGTCACTGTTATAGTCATTTTAAACTTCTTAATGATTCCGTTGACTGGGCAAGTTTAGGCGAGTGGCTATTTTCTTGCAACCATTGCCTGACTTATAAAAGGTCACATCTGCTTTACTTGAATGGGGTGTTCTCTTGTCTTTCCCATATTGAAGAGTGGCTAAGAGAAACAGACCTCTGTGCCACGCCATATTTATACCACAAGGAAACATGTCATGAATTTATAGTAATTGCTAATAAAAGGTTTCTAGATACTCTACGGTGGCCGAGAAGTGCAAAACAAATTAACAAAACGAAAACAAAAATTAAAAACCACAATAACAAAACCAAAACAAAACCCAAAACCCAAAACTAAATAAAACAAACAAAAAACAAAAAAATCTAAATAAATTCAAAAACAAAATAAAACCCAAAACTAATTTATTTTGTTTTGCGTTTTGTTAATTTGTTTTCAGTTTTGCTATTTTGATTTTGAATTTATTTTGTTAATTTGGTTTGCACCTCTCGGCCATTCAGAAACGAACCGGAAAAGGTAGGTACAGTTTGCGAATGAAATTCTTACCGCTGATTGGACGAGACATCTGTCAGTCAAGATATACAGGAAGTACTGTAGCGGCGGTAGATTTGTGTGTGTATGAATGTGCAAACATGTACTGTCCTTATTGTGGTTTCAAATATGGCGTTCTGCCAAATTTTTGCAGTTCTTGTGGAAAAAATCTTTTGCTTTTAAAAGAGACACAGCAGTTCGCAAACTAATCTTTATACCGTGATACGTCATCAGCATGTCCAAAATCACAGCATACGAATGTCCGTCCTCAGAGTAACATTGAATAAATTCCATTTCCTTGCTTTCTAATGAAAGTTTATTATTTTCTTAGTTTTGCAGACCAAAAAATGGTTTAAAAGTGAAGCAGAACACACAAGAAACAAAGTTAGAGACACAATTTCCTACTTCCGGTTTATCTTGAGTGACAGCGGTAAGAATTTAATTCGCAAATTATACCTACCTTTTCCGGTACGTATCTGACTGGACGAGAAGTGCAATACAAATTAACAAAACCCAAAACAAAATAAATTCAAAACCAAATTAACAAATCCGAAAACAAAATAAAAACAAAACAACAAAACCCTGTTATTTTGTCTTTGAATGTTATTTTGTTTTCGGGTTTTGTTCATTTGTTTTGCACTTCACGGCCACTGTAATACTCTGATCAACTTTAATAACTACAACAAAAATTACAAAAAAGTTCCAATTACATTTATTTTATTGGAATTGCTAGGGGTGCCAATAATTGTCGAACAGGTTATTTTACAAAAAAAAAATATTTTTTTTTTTGGTCATAGTTTTTGCTTTTTTTAAATTCACTTGAGTGAGGTTAGATTTTTCTAAAATTGTCAGTGAGAGATAATGCTTCTGCAATAAAAAAAATTAACTGATTAGAAGTCTAAAAACACATCTTAAGCAGAGGTGCCAATAAATGTGGAGGGTGCCGTATAATCATTGCAATTTACAAAAGAAAAAAGCTAGAGAAATAGTACTTAAAATTACAAAACCAGAATACAAACAATAAGGACCTTTGATCTACTCAAGTTAAGAAGGCAAGTTACAAAAGGCTCACAACATGCAAATTAGGCCCTGTGCCAAGCATGTGTATACATAAAGTATTGGCAATAAGTTGTGGAAGCCCAAGTGCACACCACGCAAGAAGCCAGAAGTAGTGGTTGGTGATTTTATTTGCCAATATAGCACCAAGCCACCATAAGAACATGGCACGGCTAACTATTTTCTTGAATTTATTAGGGACGGTGGCAACATGTGTATACCCTGCAATGAATCTCCTTCCTGAGTGTACCCTGCCCCATGCCCAAAGTCTCCTGGGATAGGATCCAGGCACCCTGTGACCCTGTACAGGACAAGCGATATAGAAGATGAATAAGATTAATTAATAAAAGTAATAATATAAAGAATAGACTTAATTTACTTACATATTCAATTGAGAAGTTCTGACAATTTAGTTTTATTATTTTAAAGGAACATGGTCTTAAAATTGTAACAAAACTGGGGGAAAAAATTATATCAAATTGGAATATTCATAAAACTGTGATACCTACAGAATCGCAATATTACTTGAATCAGCACCTAGCGACTGTATTGTGATATCGTATCAGATTTTCACTGGTGATTCCTATTTCTATGTGCACATACTGTGCATATACAGTAGGAGCCACACGAAATAGCCACGGCCATGTGAATTCCGTGCGGCTTCCCTTTGGACCCCGTGGTCCCCCCTCCTTCTCCTGCCAGGGAGGTGTGTCAAGATTTCGCAGTAAACACTCCCATTCAAGCTCTATTTATTCATTTACCTGATGCCACCACTAGATGGCGCTTTGTTCTCAAGAACACATTAACACAAGCCAACAATTTAGCTGCGCTGAGTTGCAATTACTTGATTTTAACAAATATGAACACGAAGTGCTTCGGCTTTTTTACAAAAATAATAATCATGTTTTTTTGCTGTTTGTGTCCAGCATTTAAAAATTATTTCATCCATTATTTGACCACGGGTGAAAATCATAGCTGGAATGTGATTGTGAATTTATGACTGAAATAAAGCTGTTCATCGGCGTGCGTGAACCCGCGGCTCGTACTTTCATAGACATACTCCCCCAGAAAGTCATCACCTCTTGCAATAATGCAGATCAAACATACTACACCTGTCCATAAATTAAAAGGAATATTTAAGCATATACGCAAAATGTATTTCACTTAAACATTACAGATTAAAATAAGGAAAGTGGACGTGCTGATCAAAAGGCTGATAAACGCGTGCGATTTATCGATACAAATCCCAGAAAGTCATCACGTCTCACAATAATGCAGATAAAACATAATACACATGCCCATAAATAAAAAGGAATATTTAAGCATATACGCAAAGTAAATGTCACTTATTTCACAATATTACAGATTAAAACAAGGAAACAAACCGTGCGGAGCTGAAATACATTTAGCGTATATGTCTAACTATTCCTTTTTGTTTATGGACATGTGTATTACGAAGTGAAGACCTGTGTTCAGTTGTTCCCCGCACGGTGTATCTGCACGGAGAGTTTGTGTGTGCTTGTGCGCGTCTGATAGTGTTAACTAACTACCCGATTCGTGAATATGTCAACATATCTTCGTTAAAACGTAAAAATGTGTCGACATTGAGCACCATCAAAAGACATGAATGAACAAAAAAAATTTTTTTTTGTAAATGTTCTTATATGCACACGAAGTGCTTCGGGCTTTTTATAATAATCATGTTTTTTTTTTCTGTTTGTGTCCAGCATTGAATAATTATTTCATCCACTGTTTGACCATGGCTGGAAATAATAGCTGGAATGTGATTGTGAATTTATGACTGAGATAAAGCTGTTCATCGGCGTGCGTGAACCCCGATTTGTGCGTGAACTTTCACTTTACAAAAAGGCAGCGTTTCGATCAAAAGGCTGATAAGCCCGTGCGATTTATCGATAAAAATCCCAGAAAGTCATAGTGTCTCGCAATAATGCCGATCAACCATAATACACATGTCCATAAATAAAAAGGAATATTTAAGCGTATACGCGAAATACATTTCACTTATTATTTCACAATATTACAGATTAAAACAAGGAAAGAAGACGTGTGGAGCTTCAGTACAACACTGTGATGGTGAAATACATTTTAGGCAGAGACTTCTGCTAGGTCTTGTTAATTCGTTTTAAACCCCTCAATTCTGCCAATTCCCCCATCAGTGAAACCGGTTTGATAACTTCACACCTATTGTGAATGAAAGGTGAGAAGAGGGATTACAGTAACTGGGGGTCTGCATGTGTTCACCTCAGAGCGCGCGGTCATGATGTCAGCGAGCAGACTAAAACAAAATCATGTCTATACTTCATGTAGCGTCCGAGAATGTATTTACCATAAGCTTTTTTGTATTGTTTTTAATCACCCTATACACACACACATATTTCACCTATGCTATTTTACGAATGGAATATTTTTTATGTTACACTCTAAAAACTGCTGGGTTAAATATTTAAGTGCTAGGTTATTTTATCTATTTAATTATTATTTAGCAGTATTCCTAATATGATGAGGTTAATTGAAAACTTTGGAGAATTTTCTGGATACAAAATTAATCATTCTAAGTCAGTATTGCTTTCTTAACAAGGAAGAAAGACATAAACCTATAATAAACACCCCTTTCATGGCAACTACAGAGGGCATTAGTTATTTAGGTGTTAAAATCACTCCCAACTTTAGCAAAATCATCCCAATAAATTATGATTCCCTGATGGACAGAACTAGTGAGTTATTGAAAAAATTGTCAAATTTCCCAATATCCATGATCAGACGAATTAATATAATAAAAATGAATATTCTACCCAAGTTTCTATACTATTTTCAAACACTCCTATTGCCATTACCAAATGTGTTTTATGATAAACTTAATAAACTACTTGCCCAATTTATTTGAAATGACAGAAAAGCTAGACTTCGCCTTAAATTATTACATTTGCCCTATGACAGGGGAGGGCTTCAGCTTCCAAATTTTAGATTGTATTATATGGCCGCCCAGCTGACTTCAGCATTAAATTGTTTCCACACAGCACCACCTCCGGCTTGGGTAACTATTGAGCATTCATGCACTCCAGATCTGTGATTCTCTTCCGTTTTATGGACTTCACATCTGAACACAAGAAATCCTTTTCTTAAAAATACTATTTCAATTTGGCATGCTGCTCATAAAAATATTGGTGATATGCCAGAACTGTCCCGATTCACTCCTGTTTGGGGTAATGCACAATTTATACCAGGCAATAAAGACGGAGGCTTTAAGTTTTGGAATACAAGAGGCATTCAGAAAATTATGGATTTGTATGAAGATGGAGTCTTTCATTTGATCACTTATGTCAGAAATGCTCAATCCCCAAAAAACTTTTTTTTTTTTTTTTTTTATATTTACAGTTAAAAAGTTACATGTCATCAAAAAAGAAACAGATAAGCTATATACCATCTTTATCAAAATTAGAGATGATGACTCTTAAAAACTTAGAAGGAAGGGGGCATATATCTATGTATTACAATTTTTTGGTTAAATACAGCCCTGAATCAACATTAGACAAATTGAATGCCTTGAAATTGGATATGCATGAAGATATTGATGAGGCAGACTGGAATGAGGCATGTCTAAAAGCACAAATGCAAACAATAAATACAAGGTTTAAATTACTTCAATATAAATGGTTAATGAGAACCTACATAACTCCCGTTAAACTTCATCGTATGTCTGCTAACATCCTAACATAGAGACGTGTGCTCTAAATGTCGGGATGAGAAAGGCACATTATATCATTGTCTTTGAAGATGTCAAAAAATACAATACTTTTGGAAATATGTTATTGAATGTATGTCGAACATGCTCGGTGAGAATATTCCTCTGAATGTTAAACTTTGCATACTTGGTATATACCCACTGGAGTCTATTTTGAAACAGACTAAGCTCATAGATTTTGGCCTCCTTCAGGCTAGGAGAGTTATTGTCTTGAGATGGAAAAGCCTGGAAGTGCCATCCTTGAAAATGTGGAAAAAAGAGATATTGAACTGTATCGGACTGGAGAGACTAACATATATTGCAAAGGGCAAGCAGAGAAACTTTGAACGGCTTTGGGAACCATACATAAATATTATGTAAAGGTGAATACAGACTTTACAGGACATTGTACCGACTTCTACTTGGATATTGCAAATACTATCTCTGACCAATTTATTTATTTATTTATAATTAATTAATTACTTTGTTTATTATCTTATTATTACAATTTTTGTTTTGTTTCTTTGGGGGTTTTTTTCCCCCCTTCTTCTTGTAACTAAAGCGTCAATTATAAATTGAGCATGTTTGTAAGGAGTGGTGTGTGATTGTATTCCGGTTTGAAGTGTTGTTTGTTATGTGGTTATATGAAAAGTCAATAAAAAAACTTTTTAAAAATAATTATTATTTAGTAGATTACCTGTTAGAAATACCCCAAATGAAATTAATCCGCTGTTTTAACTACTGCAGAGATAGTTAATCAGCGGTAGTTTTCACTACTACTACTACTACTACTAATGATAATACTGAATGGAGAAAGCGCAGTCAAAGAAGTATCATTGCAGGAGAGAAGAAAATGAAGAATAAATACATATCAGTATTTAAATAAGTTTATGAGCTCTGTCGCTTGCTGTCAATGGCATAAGAGACATTTTCGGCTTCAGTTTCAATTTTCACAGCCGCCCGCGAGCTGCCACGGAAGCGCGCAAGATCCCTTTTCTCGAAACGTGCGTTCTTAATGGCCAGATCTGTAAGGTCAGAAACCTCGATGGAGAATGTACTGACTCCCCCCACTACTGACTGTTACTGCTAAATGCTGTGTTTGAAGTTTTTTTCAACCTGCGCAAATGTGTTTGTGCTAAAACCAGCTCAGGCAAACCTGACGAATACAGGAGCACACACACGACTTTGAGACGTTTACAGTAAATTCGCCCTAGACAGTGTTTATTTTGCTGAACATTACGAAACTGCCATGTCCCATAAAACAGTGCATCTTTAATAAGCAATATTTACAATAGAACAAAGAAGGAAATAAGTGTTTGATGCATTGCAGTACTCTGTATTAACAAATGCCCTTATAAACTTGACCCTGAACAGCCACTGGCTGGCTTTAGCAACAATTGGTGATTGTTTTCATTTATTTCTTTTTTGTATATATATTTTCAAATGTTATAATAGAAAATGTATATGTATAATTTGTAAAATGTATATATGAAAATGTATAATTTGTTGTGTCATCTGTTTACAGCATTGGCTTAATTTGTGATTGAGACAAACAGGTTTAATTGAAATAATTTTTATTAGTAGTATAAGCCAGGCTTTAGCAACCTTGGCCAAATCACAATATACTTTAAGCTCTCTAACGCGCGCATGAGCGCTCTCTCTCTCGCGCGCACGCGCGCACACACACACACACACACACACACATACACAAATAGCACCTGAAATGATCATTGATGATGTTTGAGTCCCATGGGTTTAATTTACATAACAAAAATTATTATTATTAATAGTAGTGGTAGTAATCCAAGACAATAAAAGCTCTCTCTCTCAAAACACACACAGCACATGAAATTGCGTAAAACCAAATGAAACTAGGGCATAAATATAAGCAGTAAAAGATTAAGTAGTATACTGTAGGTCATCCCTGTCCTGCGCTAAATCTCTGGAACTTTTTAGTTGTTTTAGTATTGTTCAAGTGTCAATGTTTATGGGGATTTAATCGGTCTCTGCTGCCATATTTATTCACAGTTGTGATAAGTGATTAATGCCCCATCAGATCTTTGCTGGGGGAACGTTATGCAGGGATAAATGACAAAAGAAATACTGATCTGTTGTAACAATACGGACTTGTCATGGTTCGCTATGGGACCCGCCATGTTCCAGGCGGCTATTTCGTGTGGCTCCTACTGTACAGACACAAGTCAGGTTTTCCCACACTTGTCTTAAAATGGATTCAAAGATCGTATTTACACAAGTATGCAGACCCATCTAGCATTTCGTTAAAGGGCCTTTGGCAAACCAGTTACAAGTTACAAGACCAGTGTTTGTGTGTGTGTAGCTGAAGAAAGACAAGAGGAGGAGGATGGGGGCTACTGCACAGAACGACTATCACAAACACTAAACGGAAACACTGCTCTGTCGAGAAACTTCTTTAACAAGAAACCTCTCTAATGACACTCACATGCACGCACTAATGTAATTACTGATTTCTTACAGAGTCAGAGACGCTGGAAACTGGATCTTTAACAATGAACCTCTAATGACACTGGCTTTTGCTTTATGTGCGCATACACACGTGGTCACAATGTTATAATAAACGAATGATGGGTATACAAGTGATGCACTGAGCATTGGAGACGATTACCCACAATCCTGCAGTGCATGAAAAAAAAATCATTGGCTCAGTTGTGATCGCGTGATGCTTGGCCAACAAAGAGCAAGCATACTTGCCATTGTCAAGACCTCGCTCGTTTAAGCTAAACTTTATTTTAAAATTCATCTTGCAAAACAATCGCAGACCAATTTACTCGCCATCCAAGCAACCACTGTATATAAATATATAACTTCTTGTACTGATATCATTTCAGTTGCCCCCTATTTTTTTCTTTTTCTTTTCTGGAGTGGGTGGGTTTCAGCACTCCCTATGAGAGATGTCTACCGTATGGAAAGCATGAGAGAGGGGGTTTGAGCCAGAGACCTAGAATGTGTGTGCAAGTTTTACTCCATTCACACACTCTCGCTCACAAACACCGACCGTAAATTCTTGATCTTGGATGTTTCTCACAACATACAATAAAGCATTTTTATGCATTTGGATGTCACACTGGTGTGCCTGGTTAAAGTTTAGTCGTACTTTCTCCAAGATTGTCATCTAAGGTCATGGTCTGAAGCCCTACACAGACCTGTACAGATATTTACTTTTGTTTTGGGAATAAAATGTCCATTTTAGCAACTAATCTCAAAATATGCTAATAAAAAAAAAATGCAGGCAAAATTAAACAAAAACATCCTAGCTAAGGTCTCATTTTGTAACATTTACTATTTTAACAAGATATAATAAATATGGTTGTGGCCATATTTCCTTACAAAACCAGTTAATGTTTTATGTAAAATTTATCTTGAAATTAGAGAATGCTTAAAAATTAAAAACTAATGCTCGCTATCTCAATTATGCCCTGCTATTTCATGCACAGCGACGTCCTCAGCAAGTGTCATTCTGACAATTAATAGGCTGTAAGCAGTCTCTTGAAATGCTAACTTAATTACCTTAACTGTTATTGTTTGATTATTTAGGTACTCTTTAATTTGAAAATTACCTACCCTTGCCACAAGCAGGATCAAATTCTTTGGGGACCGCTGAAATTGCTAAGATCAGTACTGAGACATTAAACATTTCATAACATTATGAAGCCCTTTTACCATTATTGTTACTAGAATATTGAACATAAAAATATTTTTTTATAAATGACCAACAAAGTATAATGATTTTGTTGGTCACATAATGCTAAACAAAATATTGTCAATTATTTTACCGTTATAGGTAAAAAATATTTGCCCCAGTGTGTCTCCACAGAAAGGACTGCAGCTGCTGACAAAGCAGGGAGACAGCCAGACTGTCCTTTTATGGTGTATGATGTCAGAGGGGGTGGGGAGGCCAGCCTTAACCCCTCTCAATCAAGAGTGGCTGCCTTGTTGCTAGCTGTGAAAGGACCAATCACAATTCAGCAAAATGAACTTCCACCCCAGCAAACACTTCCTAGTTTCTCTTCCTGGAGTTCCATGCACCTTTTATGTAATGCTGTGCAATTCACATGAGCTATGCAGCACAAAGCAAGAGCCATTTTGTAGTGCTCAAGAGGAGTTTAGCCATTTAATACCATTTAAACGATATGTGTACTGTCCAGTCTTCTGTGACCAACCCTCGTACTGCACATAGGAATAATCCAATTATAATATTTAAAAATTGCAGTACTAGATTCTGTTTAATTTTAAATATTGAAAATATTCTAAGAAAATGGCTACCAAGACCTTACTACTGCTCACCTTGCTGAAGGTCAAACAACCCATCCAATTGCTCTCTTCATAGAGGGTAACGTTCTGATGTTGTGGATACTGTGTAAACAATGTATGTAGACATATTTGGGATGAATAATAAATATGAAGAAATATGAATTCTTCAGGAATAATTTTTAAAGCAACTTAGAAATATTATATATAGAAGCAGGAAGGCAAGGAAGTTGTGTATAGCAACAATGTATCATCTGATGGTACCACTTTTTCCAACCAAAAGTAAAATATTTATCTTGACTGGAACTAGGATTATTTAAAATATTATCTTTAAAACAGAGAGAACTAAAAGTTTGAGCTTTTATGGCCAGATGGCACCATAAACTTTATACCCCCAATTTATATAAACTATTAAACTATAACGATCACTGATATGCTAGCTTAGAAAAAGTCTACAATGTTGGTTGTCTATGCTAATCAAGAATGTTAAGTCACTGTTACAGAGTAAAGAAATGTTCAGTAATAATTTAAAGTTTTTAATAACATTATGTTCCTCGCAGAATTTTATGCTCCAATATTCATAGGCTATTTAAATTACCCAACAACATATTCACATAGTGCATTAAAAAAAAAAGAAAAGAAAACAGGGGTCCCACTACCATGAGACCAGAACAAAGACACTGTAGTACCTAATGTATCTCCCCTGTACTAGTATTGGACATTTTAAATCAAAAACTTTGATTAAATATACACAGCTTGATCCATGATTGTTGCATATTCTGCAAACAAGTGCATGTTGTTATTAAAAGAGTTATTGGAAATTAAAATAACTACCAGCTATCCACAAATAATGAAATAATCTTTACAAAAAACACATTAGTTTGACAAAGATAGTAGGTCTCCAAGACATATGACCAGGAGCCATGAAAATTTTCAAAAGTATAAAACCTTACAAAAAGCTTCATCAAATCACCCTTTTTTTCTTTAAGAGACTTTTTCATTATGATGCATAAAATCACTGTTGTGAATAAAATATATTTATATATTATCATATAAACATATGTCAAATATAAAATTGCAAATATGTGCACCATGTATTATTCCGAGTGCATGTTTTGGTCAATTTTGTTCCAAGGTATGTTGAGTCAAAAACAACCACAGGCTTAGCAAGCCATGGTGAGCAATATAGGTAGGATCATTTTTAAACAAATGACAAATTTAAGATTATAAACCGTTCAAATAGCTCAAATGGTGCAATGCAGTGCAAAGTATTCAGCCAAGGTCATGGCACAAAAGTTACTAAAAATAAGAAACCTTGTGATTTGGCTGAAGAAAAACCTATGTACTGGTGTCTGGATATAGTGACCCTGTATACAGGCCTAAACAGATAGGATTCACTATTATAAATGCCTCTAAAAACCAGGGTGTGGCTATTCAACTATGCCAAGGTCATGTGAATTCATGCCATTTTTTTTTTTTAAACTGGGGAAAGAAAAAAAAATCAATGCACAGGTGTAGTCAACCATGCCAATCATGGTAAACAACATGGACAACATGTAAAGAAAATATTATAAAATATTCTGAATCATACCTCGAGGCATTGCTTAGAGTCGAAGCGTCGTTTCCTTCCTTTTTGTCCTTGCTCTTCAACATGGTTATAATGTTTAATTGCTAATGATGATCTTTGCTCCAAGTATTAAACTGTCAAAAGTTGAGAGGGGGGGAAACCATCATGTAAGTTCGATCACTCCTGCTTTTGCTTTCAGGACTGCAAAAAGTCCCCCGTTGCCTCGTAAAAGGAAAATGCACCCTTGACACGTTTGCCGAAAAGACTACTTTTAATATGTTATACTATGAGATAAAAACTGGGAATTAAATTATAGTAGCTTGGTGTCACAAGCAACTAACGTGTCCAGACTTTTAATGCAATAGATCCCACATGCATAAATTCTTACTGCGTCATCGAGACAAAGAACGACTAAAAACATATTAAAAAGTCAAAATACATCCGATTGCAAAAAAATCCGGAACGTACACATACTTTTTCCATAGACAGGTAGGGAAATACATATAGGAAGCAGCAACATCCACAACCGGAATAAAAAAGAATAACGAACCTATTAGTCCGACAACAGGAGAAAAAAAATCTCGCAAATCTCGACAGATCCGGATGACAATACAATTCGAAATACTATTTATAAAGGGGAAAATATATGTTAGAAAACCAACAGTGGCCTTTTGAATGGAGAGCGGAGTTTCTAAAGAGCCGCGCGCAGCGCACTAAAAATGGAGGACAACCATGGCTGCCAGCGCGAGGCAAAGAAAACGACTACGCTAAAGCAGCACATATTTTCTCAACGAAATAAAACCGCAGAAACAATGCGACATTTCCACGTTAAGATACAACACAAATTTATCGGTCTTAAAATAGAAGCTTGAACACGAGCGCTACAGTTCAAAGTTGAGTGAGAAGCGCTGTCGACGAGCTCTACGGGCTCCCCTTCCCAAGGCTCATCCGCCATCTAAAGCTCCTTCCCAGCTCGCACAGGCTTTAGCCTTTGATTGACGGTCTCTCGATTTAGCCCAGACTCAGGTGATGTACCAAAAGGCCCACCCCTTTAATTTTATATAAAATATGACTTCAGTTTATTAAGATTTAACCCTTTGTACTAACTCAAACCAATGATGTCGAATGTACAAGTATATAATAAATAATCTTAAAGTCTACTACTTTGTTTTTACAGGGGGATATAAAAATTTCAGGACGTCATCACTTCCTGCTCAGACAGGAAATGAAACATTGGGAGCCATTTTAGAGCTTTGGATTATGGAGGACACCATTTTAGAACACCTCACGATTTACTAAAACGTTTTTTAAACGTTAATGACTTGAGCATAACCTTCAAACGTTTGTATCATACATTTTATATGTGCACAACTACAATTCAGTATTGAATTTAAACCAATGGGATAAATACAAATGGCTGGAAATATATTGGAATCATTTATGCAAGGTGATAGTGTTTGTAGTTAATATAAATGTAATTATTATTTTAAACTATAAATGTGCAAGAGGGTTGCAGGTATGCAATACAAATTCATGTAACAAATTCATGTTTAACTTGTAAATCCATGCTAAAGCATTGAAAAAATGAATTAATGAGAGAAAAATCAATATCGTTCAAAATCTATATTTTTTTATTTAAATAAAAAGCACAAATATATTCAACTTAGAATATTTACACAAGCATCAGCTCAAATAAAAACATCAAACATGGGGTTGTGTTGTATTTAGACATCTTCCAGCAGAATCAAAAGTTACATAAAGTCCAAAAAGAAAAATGAGAGCCGTCATCTTCCTGATAAAGGTGAAGTCTTCACTTGTTTGTCCAGTAGGGGGTCTTAATGAAATCAAAAAGGAGAAGGGAAAACATGTAAAACCGGAAATGCATATGTCCACATAAAGCTAAAGCTATACATATATACAATGCATCTAATTTACCACCACTAAATACATTTTCATTCATCAAATTAAAAAAAGTAAGAGAGTCATATTGTAGATTCATTACATGTAAAAGGAAACATTTCAAGCATTTAAAACAATTTCGATGAGTTTACAGCTCATGAAAATCCAAAACTATTTGGATTTTCCCGTTAAAAAATCTGTAAATTATGTCCATTTATGCTCTTCATACTTGGTTGGGGATCCTTTAGCATAAATTACAGCATTAATGCAACATGGCATGGAGAATGCTATGGCGTTAGTGAAGAGAGGTTGCTTTGATATCAGCGTTCAGCTCATGTGTATTGTTCTCTATGGGGTTCATGTCAAGTGAGCACATCATCATCATGGTCAGCAAACCAGTTAAGCGGTAGTTGTGCTAGTGTGGGCAGGTGCCAAGTCCTACTAGAAAAGAAACTTGGCATCTCCATAAAATTAATCAGCGAACAGAAGCATAAAGTGCTCTAAAATCTACTACAAAATTTACAAATCATCAGAAAAGATGGCTTCCGAACACTGAGCAACACTCCACGTCTTTTCTCCTTAGCCCAGGTAAGATTCCTCTGGTTCAAGAGTGGCTTGCTACTAGGAGTGCAACACTTGTAGCGCATTTTCTGAAGATGTCTATGCAGGATGTCTCTTAATGCACTGACTCCAGCCTCAATCCACTCTTTAAAGAACTTTGGAGAGTCCTTCACAATCAGCTTTGCTTCACAATCTTAAGGCTGCCTGTTGCTTCTGCACCTTTTCCTACCACACTGTTCTCTTTCAATCACCTGTTCATGACTACGCTTCAATAAAGCACTATGGTTTTCCCTCCTTGTGGAGTGTGTCAATGATCATCTAATGGACAACTGTCAAGACAGCAGTCTTCCACACGAATGTACTGAAGCAGACCGGTATTTATACTATGAATATTAATTACAAAATTAAAAACAAAAAGACTTGATATATTTCACTTTGTGCATAATGAATCTAGAACATACAGGTTTCACATTTTAAATTAAATTGTGAAAGAATAACCATCACTACATTAAAATGCACTGTGTGAATAAAGCACTATTCGGACGGGACTAGTTTTAATGGGGGACGTTTGAGTTTGAATTTTTTTCAGCCGTCTTCTGTCATTTCATGTATGGATTCGGACGGGACTAATATCTCCGTGTTTATTATGGAGGTGGGCGTGTCTGTGTTTTTCATGTGTGATTTCTATTGGAACGTAGAAAACCAGCGCGCTAGAAATTATAAGGTAGTTCACGTTGACCAAAACACACAAGAAAACGCGTTTCGGGAAAAAAAAATTTTGGCAAACACAGACATCCGCATTCGGACGGGATTAGAGTTCTCAGAGGACCGCCGAGTTTGCTGAAAAACAGTACATAATTTGCTCTGGAATTTTTACAGAGGTTGTGTGAGAAAAAGACAGATATGGCAGATTCGGACAGGATTAAAATCACAAAGTACCTCTGTGAAACAGAAATTTCTCTAACGTTCCCCAGTAAAACTAGTCCTGTCCGAATAGTGCTTAAGTGTGAGCACATGCACAGTTAAGTACATTTCCCATGAAGTCATTAAAACAGTTTTTTTTTTTTTTTTTTACCACTCCATAGATTTCATGTTAAACTATGTGTTTGGCAAATCCATCAGGACATCTACTTTATCCATGACAAAATTTTTCCCCACAACTGTTTATGGATAGATCATATAAAATTCACTACATCATAACTGCAGTATAAATGTATATACACTCAGCTGATGAGGCATTTAAATAACTTGGAAAATTCCAGAAAATACGGTCATGGATTTCAAAACCTCTGAAAAGCTAACTGACAGCATTTCAATAAACTGGGGTGTACCTGTGGATGCATTTTAAGTGATGCCTTCAAACAAATGGGAAAATCAAAAGAAAATCACCCAAGATCTCAAGAACAATTGTGGACTTTCATGCCATGTTCATTTTCATTTTCATGTTCCTAATGCCTGAAGGTACCAAGTTTATCTATACCAAATACTACACAATTACATAACACCACATGGGACCATATAGCCTTCATATTAATGAAGGACATGCATACTTTGCTAAAAAAAAAAAGTTTCAATAAATCTCAGAACAATGGCAAGTGACCTTGTGAAAACACTGGATGCAACAGGAACAAAAGTATCTATATCGTCAGTAAAACAGGACTGATATAAACATCTGAAAGACAGCTCAGTAAGGAAGAAACTACTGCTCCAAAACCACCCAAAAAAAGATGCCGGACTACAGCATAAAACTGCAAACTGCACATGGGGGACAAAGATCTTACTTTTTTTTTTTTTTTTTTTTAGAGAATTGTCCTCTTGTTTGATGAAACATCAATTGGTCATAATGACCGATGTTATCAAGAAGAAATAATGAGAGGCTTGCAAGCTGAAGAACACTCAACTGTGAAAAAATGGGTGGCAGCATCATGTTGGCAAGCTTTTCTCTAGGAGGGACTGTTGCACTTCACAAAATACGTGGCATCAAGAAGAAGAAGAAATATTATGTGGATATATTGAAGCAATATCTAAACACAACAAAATGTTCAAGCTTGATGACAAATTGGTCTTCCCAATGGACAACCAACCCCATATACTTCCCAAGTTATGGCAAAAGGAAAAAGTTGCAGTATTCAGTCCAATAAAAACACTGAGCAGAACCATGCATGTGCAAGCAGGCAAACCTGACTCAGTTACAATAGTACTGTAAGGATTGATGGGTTAAAATAACAGCAACATATTGTAAGAAGCTTGTAAAAGTACCTTAAAAGTTGGACCCAAACATTTTAAAGGGAAAATTAGTAGACTGCCAAGTAAACTTTTGATCTGGGAATGTAATGAAAGAAATAACAGCTAAAATCACTCTCAACTATAATCCTAACATTTCACACCATCAATATCAACATCAATATAGAAGAGATCCTAACTGACCTAAGACAGGGAATACTAGGATTAAATGTCAGGTACTATAAAGTTTAAATGCTTTTTGCTATTAGTATATGTAAGCTTCCAACTTCAACTGTGTGCAAGTTCACTCACACTATCCATCATCTATCTATCTATCTATATCCACACACACACACAGTAATTTATTACATCCAATAAAGAAGTGTATAAATAAAATTTTATAATAACTAATTTGAATGTGTTTTAATTTTAACTAGCGCCAACTATTTGATTTAACAAATTGCAGCAAACGGCAGCAGATAATTTCAACCTAAATGCAAACTATAATTCTCTTGCTCTTCACAGTAAATGACCATTGTAGCTTGGAAATTACATTTATCCTAGGAATGTATTACAATAATCTTACATCATAATAGCCTACTATAATTAAGCAATATCATATGAGAGAGAGTGCTGTACTGCCCGGATATAGCATAGCTGTGATATGAGAATAGGCACGAGGGGTCAGCCAGATTAGATACTACATTTATACAACAGTTAAACAGATTATGATTTGTTCATTTAATGCAGCTACTTTGCTCTGCCAACACATATCTTTCCACAACTGGCAGAACTAACTAACTGCGACTGACGAAGCAACCAATAGTTAACGACCAACAGTTGATGTAATTAAGAGGAATTAAAAGTATTTTCCCGAAGGCCATAGTCAAAATTCTCTCATCTTTATTGGTTTGCTATGGTTAAAGGTTAACATGTTTAAAATAACACGCAAGTGATTAAGCCTCAAGTGAAATGCTGTTTATTTCCAGTATACTCCTAAATAAACTTTACTGAATATTTAAAATTAATGTAAACGCAGGTTCTAAATTAGTAAGTAAAAATGGATGCCCACTATACATGTATGCCAAAGATTCAATCCACAGATTTTATGTTTTATAGTGAAATCCAGTTAGAGTATCTACTTTACTTCAATAAAGAGGTCATTTCAAAATATCATCAAAAAAGACATTTATTCCTGTTAGTGGTTCAACTATATCTATCCATCTATATAAAAACTTTGCAAGTATCTGGTGGCATTGCTTTGTAATTGCCTGCACATTATTCGCAAGCTTAATTTTGCTTTGCCAAAATATTTCCCTATCAGGACTGGTAACTCAGTCAAGTTTGTTGGCATGTTTGCTTGAGCACGCCCTCATTTCAGTCCACAAAAGGACATGTGGCGGTCTATAGTACCAATGGCACAGGGGTGTTCCCATTTAAATCCCAAATTGCCCAGTTAGAACTTTCTGAAGGTTATTACATTAACTTCTGAAGTGTTGAACTGTTTAAAGACACAGTCAACTGGGTCTACATAAACTTGTGACCAGTGAACTTAAACCTGAAATAAATCAGTCTCTAATCAATTGTTCTGATACAAAGAATGTTGTAATAGAATCACCCCATGAAATGTGTGGATGTGGAAAAATGAAGTGCAAGTATTTAGTGGTCTGTAATCTAGTTCAGGTGAAGCAACACTGCAATTTAATAAACCATTATTGCTTTCATGTACATGTATGCATGTACAAATGTACGTGCATATGCATGTACAAAAAATATGTAGGTATGTGGTTATGAGCCCAAAATTGAATACACACTAACAGTTATCTGTGCATTTTTTTTTTCAAACTCAAATTGAATTATGGCAGCAATCTGTAGTATTACATTTCCTCAATGTAAATAGTCTCAACATCATTGATGATGTAAATGATGAAAAACACCACTTTATCCCAAAATATCTGGCCAGATTTTTAGGTGTGTAAAAAGAAACTGCTAATAAAATGGTACTGTGTGCGCACTGGAAGCGATATGGCTCACCACAGCACATGCCTGCATGTGCACATGCATCTCAAACCATCCCAGTTCCCTCACACTGAGATGGCAGCTAGAGATCTAAAGCCATTTTTTTAGCACCATTGGCAAGTTGTAAACAGTTTGTTTATCCAAGTCTAGACATTTAAAACTAAGTGACGCATAGTTAACTTTTGAAATGGCCATTTTCTACATAGATTTCATGTTAAACAACATCAAATGCTTTTCTGAGAGAAGTGCAGTTGATATTTAGAAATGTGGTAAACCGTCACTGATTTCATGTTTTGTTAAATTAATAAGAAGATTTTTTTCTTATAGAAATTATGTCAATTGTGCACCAAATGGTCTCTGGACTATATTGTTGACAAGTATAGCAATAGTAGATGTATCGCAGTTCATACGTGTGCCAATTCACGTATTGCCACACTAACAGGCATCACAGCAGCTACATTTATTTAGAATTGTAAAAAATATAAAAAAATTAAAAAACAATGAAAAAATAGTAGTAATCAAGCCAGATACACAAAACCAGAAAGTTGAACGCACCTTCAGTGTTTTTTCTTTATTCTTATAATTAACATTGTACATTAATACAGAAAACACCCAAAGTAGGAAAAAACATATATAGAATTATGTAGTAAACAAAAAAGTAAACATGGTTACATTTTAGATTGTTCAAACTAGCTACATTAAGCTTTGATGACAGCTTGGCACACTCATGGCATTCTCTCATCGGATTTACAAGGTAGTCAACAGGAATTGGTTTTCATTTCAGGGATGTGCCTTGTCAAGAGTTCATTTGTGACATTTCTTGCCTTCTTAATATAATTTAGACTTTCAGATGTCATGTGTAGAGAAAGGGTGAGTACAGAGTCAATAACCCTATTAGTGCTACTACATCTATCGTAAAAATCCATTTTATGGACTAAAAACATTCTGTTAAGAGAAAATACATCAATCATTACTTAACGAAATGAAGGTCAGTCAATTTGAAACGTCTAAAAACACTTTGTACTCTCCCAATGCAGTCACCAAAACCAAACAATATGATGAAACTGGCCAGAAAGGAAGACCAACAGCTACCTCTGCAACAGAGGCTAAGTTTATTAGAATGACCAACCCTAGAAACTGCCAATTTACAGCACCTTAGATTAGAGCCCATATAAATGCTTCTTAAAGTTAGACATCTTTCAACATCTATTGTTCAGCAAAGACTGCGCAAATTGCAGTAAAAAACATTACTTCGGAAGAATAACAAAAGCAGGATAGAATTGCTTGGGCCAAGAAACAAACATTAGATCTATGGAACACTGTCCTTTGGTCTGATGAGTCCAAATGTGAGATTTTCTGTTCTAAAATTCAGTTCCTGAATGTATGGTTCCCACTGTGAAGCATGGAGGTGTGATGGTGTGGGGGTTGATTTGCTGTTGACACTGTTGATGATTAAGTTGGATCAGATTGTGAAGAAAAGGCAGCCAACAGTTACTCTGGGAATGCCTTCAAGATTGTTGTGAAACCATTCCAGGCAACTATCTCATGAGGCAGACTAAGAAAATGCCAAGAGTGTACAAAGATGTCATCAAAGCGGAAGGTTTAAGGCTACTTAAAAAATATTATCTATATATATATATATAAACATATTCTGGGTTATTAACATGTTTTGTTCACTACATAATTCAATATTTGTCATGTCATAACTTTCACAGTATTAATTCACAGTATTAATACACAATGTTGAAAATAAAAATAAAGAAAAAACAATGAATGGGAGTGTATCAGTTTTGATTGGTAACATTATAGAAACAATAGTTGGTTGTTAAATGGTTAAATGTAAAATTCTTGGTGACTGTTACATTGAGCTTAAACTGTTTGATGAAAATTTATCCTTTTTTTTAAATATAAAATTTATATATAAAAAGATACTAACCATACTTATTGGAACATTTTAAGTACCAGAAACTCACACAGTGGCTTTGTCTACATACATACACATGTATGTATATATACATAAAAAAAAATAAAAAAAATTATATCAACGCACACCTGTGTACTAAGGTAGGGTGAGTGCATATCACTGCCCTTTGCAACAACTTACTGTCTACTGTCAACCCGCAGGACAAGAACAAGAATATGGACTTACCAATCTGTATTCTTTTCCCATCACAGTAATGACAAATGTCCACAATCCTACAAATGCTAAGAAAAATAAAAAGTAATTACTTTCTATTGAGACGGTCAGGCTGACCCAATTCTGTTACTAGAATGTATATCTGCAAATACGACAATGTGTCATAGGCTCAATAGTTTATTTAACTTCATACCTGCATGTAACACAAAAAGTAAAAAAATAAATAAAAAAACCTGCTGCATTTAAGGGGCCCTTATGTGGAAATCTGCCAATTATAATAATGCGATTTCCCACCTCTGCAAATTTAATGTGCAAAGTGTTCACATGTTTAGATTAACAAGCCAAAGCAGCTACTGGAACTGTGAACTGCAAACATTTATGCAATTTAGAAAATTACAAGCAGGTACAACTGACCACAAACTAGCCAGCTAACATTTATAATTAAGCAATTCTTTTTCTAAAGAAAGAGACTGTGATGGTGTAAGTATTAACATGTCACAGCAGTGCGAGTACACAGGAGTGTCCACCTTCACATTTAACATTAGCATACGCTATGGTATTAAACCCATATTAGAATTAGAAAGAACACACAAAGCAACTACAAAAGAAAACCCCCTGCAACTTAAGTGGCATGTACCATTAAAACAAGCTAGTCAGCTAACATTTGTAATAACCAATGTTGAAGCTAGCAAATTGAAAGTAAAATTTGAGAGTGCATTTTCCATGGGTTTTACCAGGGATAGACAGAATTACAAGTTGCCATTTTACCTCAAACACAGCATCAGTGAGTGAAACAAAAGTAAAGGTTCTGTGCTTCGTTTGATGATAAATTAAACATTTGTCTTATTAACGGTCACAACTGGGGGGAAAAGGCACGTCACTGGAAATGCATATGTTTTCACTTCCAGGTAATATGAAAACTGAGTAATGCACTACTATAATTATGCAAAAAAAAAAAACCTGAAATAATGATTAATAATTAATCATTTTGTTTGCCTTGTTACATTGAGAACACTGGTAAGGTAGAACTACCATCATGTTCAGTAGTGTGTTACATTATTTTAAATAACTCCCTTCTTCTTAAGGAGTACTCGTGCACATGCATGGTATAAAAATTAAGGAAAATATTCTGAATGTGCATTTTTGTCTTCATACCGTTTTGACAATGCTAGCAGACAGAGGGCCATAATCAATTCGGTGCAATGACGGTTTGAAATTGCCAGGAATATAATTTCCATGCTATGGAATAGATTCCAAAATACTGGTTCCAACTTGTTCAATGACGACAAATTTTGCAAGAAATATATAAACGTGCATCATCAATGAGACCATATACGGACCAAAACCTTAACTTATTTCATAACCAAGCAAACACGTTTAGCCACCCTAATTTAAACTGCCTTGCAGATAGAGAAGCCATGGGTGCAAGAAACTTGGTTACCTATACTTTGCTAGCATTATCTGATAATGATGACTGAATTTAGCTTTCGTCAGTTGTTTCTTGACTAACGTTCGCTAACATTTAGCAAGCCAGCCAAGTTCATTACACTACATTGCACTTTTGTTGAGTTCCAAAAGCCGTCTAATTTTTTTTATAATTATTAAAATTAACACTGGATACAAAATGCGTAATTTAGTGTAAATTAAATAATTATTTTAATTAACTGTTGAATTAATCTCTGTTGTTTTGAAATTCATCAACTGCTTTCCAGCATGTCTGTGTCCAAGTACAGTGTCACCATGTGTAGTAGGAGTGAGTTCAATAGCTTGAAAGGATGTATGGCAACTGCACAATCAGACTAACTATTGTATGTTTGTTGTATGACTACTCTCATTAATTACAGAGCTGGGAAGACAGATGCAGGACAGAACAAAGTCCATCACAGTAACAAAGATAGCTGTACTAATTTTTTTGATGGTTGGGGCGTGGGGATGGGTTGTTGGGGAATACTACTGACAACTGTCTGGATGAAAAGTAGTTGCAAAAACAATAGGTGCATTGGCGACTATTTTATTTGACATCTATTAATTATACAGACTGCTGTTATATAGCAGACATGAAGCCTCACACAGGTCATATTATTTTAGTTTTATTTAAATAAAATGTGGTAATTTCTAAACTGTCAAATTCTAAAGAGGCATATGTGCACTGCTTTAGAAAAGTCAATACTAATAACCCAACTGGGTCGACTAAAATGCAGAAAACTTAGCCATCTACATTTTTTATAATTTTAAGCCAATTTGCATAATGCAATTTCCTGCAGCTTGTTTAATTCAACTATTGGGCAGAACATTCCATATTTAGCCAATTTAAAATGATAATTCGAAAACTGACCATGTAGTGAATACTTACACCATATTCTTCGATTTGTTCTCTTCCTCCATCTTTGCATGAATGTGGAACAGATTCCTTTCGAACATAAAATAAAAGTATAAAACACTGTTACCTAAAATACAGTTTACCTGAATGGTTACAAAGTAATAGATAACCACTATTTACACAATTTGGAAAGTTAGGGGACACTTACATAATTCTAGTATGGAACTAAGAATTATTCCATCATCTTTTGACCAATGATGTCTCCCTGTATGGAAGAGTTGCAGATGATTAGCCGTCAATATGCATTTTAGCTGTTCTACAACACAGATGCCATTCACACTCTTTATAATTTTTGTACAGACTTTCAAACAGGTTTGCCAAACATTGCACCAATTTTATCATGCTTATTAAATCAGCATAAAATTGTGGTAAAATCTGTATGGATGTGAAGTTTACAATTTAATACTGTAACATATGGTAGCACAATCAATAAAAATCACCCCCCCCCCACCACATGCACATACACCTCCCCAAAACATATGTATGTGTTTATATATTATTTGAATCCAACAGACAAACCAAAACGTTCTATGGGCTGCAAAATACAAGGAATGATAAAATATTAACATGAATATGACAACTGAAATGTCTGTATGCAATTTCATAATGAGAACAATAAAAGAAATTTAATTGTATGAACTTGGCTTGGGAAAAACATACATCTTTGAACTTATTGTCAGTAAATTTTAGACTTAATTACATACAGCCACAAATATGACAAATTCTAGGCTAAAAATACTGTTCAACAAGATGGTGGTTTTCTGTACCACAAAGGGTTAAAAGCCAACACCCTGGTATTTAACACCGAAGAAAATTGGGGGGGGACACCAGAACAAAAACATACCAATTCCTTACACATAATTAAATAGTGAAATGCTGACACATTTAGTAAATAATTGTATATGCAATGAATAATTAACCAGTAATAATGATTAAATCCTTTTCCCCCTAGTAAACATTTATACTGTTTAATTTACAAAAGTCAATCTAAAGTAAAAATAAAATAACATAAAATAAAATAAAAACGGTAACAAAAACATCGTAACTAAAAAGTTCAATTTAATTTCGTCTTGAAAGGCACATTCAAACCATTTTTTTAAATGCTATCCCAATATGGGGACAATAAATAAAAGTGCCGCGCATTATTTTTAAAGACTTTGAATATATTATTATTATTATTATTATTATTATTATTATTATTACTATTACTATTAATAATATCATCAACATCCTTTTATTCTTTCTCCATATTCAGTCCTGGCAAGGTCGTTGGTCTTTTCAAGGACAAAGCGGTTTAAATGCGCAGTCAATAAACTTCTTTTTCTTCGCTGATGTATCCTATATGTTCTCCATCTTCTTACCAACAAAAAAGTTTTTGTTCTTGCATTTCACCATATTGTTTCATCAAGTATTTTACATTTAGTCGACCAGAAAATATTTTATGACTTCGCGCTGGCCACATCATGGCCATTTTTACAACAGCAAACCTTCTCCAGATCCACCATATTGGAATACCTTAAAACTAATCTAAGGACGATCGTACACTTCGCTAGACAAGAAATTCTTACCATGATCCAAATCCGATGCCCAGCTTTGTCGTCTGAACAAAAGGATAACATATTTGTTCGCAAAATTTGCTGCATTTTATCACGGAAATATCAAAACAACAGCCTCTTCGCCATTTCCCTCAACTGCAGTCGCTCTGTTCCCCCGTTGTCCTTCTTCTCGCGTTCAGCCCGTGTTGTTATCCTGTTAGAATGGGCGGAGATTCTATCAGAGCGTCAGGACGACAGCTTCCGCTTACTGGGGCATTCTGGGTAGAAGAAGCAACTGCGTAGTTGCTTTCTCAATGGGGAGCGAAAGATGTGGAATTGGTTGCATTGTGTGTTTCCTGTTTTGTGTTGGCTTCACAAAGTCAGCATACTCTTATTTTATTTTTATTGCAAATAGCACACAAGGAGGCCAACAACTTTTAGTTCAACCTTTAGCGATAGACGAATACCAGAATCCACTGGGACCGTTTTTTGCTTGTCACAAGGAGATATTAAGGTTTTGTAGTAATTTCACATTGAAGACAAATTGTCAAACTTCTTGATCGTTTCCATTGGTCTGAAATACACATGTGGTGGTCCTCAGGAAAATTCAGTTTCCCTAATGTTCCCGGTAATGATGTCACCCCTCTGCTTAACACTAGTGATGAGAAGTTTGGATCATTTTGGTGACTCAGTTCTTTGAACCTCATTCGGCAAAATGAAATTTTTTTTTTTAGTCATTTAGTTCATTTCGTACATTTTCAATAAACAGATCCCCAATATGTCTACGTACAAAAATTTTGGCTATAGTTCCAGTAATCAAAAAATTACAATGCAGCTAAGGATTATGATAAACTGAATGAGCAGCTCACCTCTCATATCTTCTGGGCTGAATCATTTGTTCTTTTGTCATGTGACTCTCATAGTCTATATACTGCATTACACAGGAAACGGAATTGAATGATTCTTCTCATGAGTCTTCTAGTCCGAGTCATTCGTTCTTTTGAATCTATTGCACTGCATAGCGTCTTTGTGAGTCACGTGACAAAAAAAACTAACAACTCAGACTAGAAGACTCGAGAAGAATCGCTCAATTCTGTTTCCTGTGCAATGCACTGCATAGAATCTATGGGAGTCATGTGACAAAGAACGAACGCTTCTGACTAGAAGACTCAAAGGTAGCTACTCGTTTCTGTTTCCTGTACATAACTGAAAGACGTTTTGTGATGCTTTGCACATGGGTGCCCATTAGAAAATGAACAAATCACCCCCTAACACTATGTCCCCTCATAACTGCGTATTTTTAAAAACAGAGATCTTTCTACTTCATTTTTTAAAAATAATTCTGTCAACACAACCTACATTTTAAAACTATCTTGAATATCTAAAAAGTTCATGAACAACCCATCACTACTTAACGCAAGCAAGTATTTTAACGGTATGTACTCCTCCTGCTCTCTCATCTTGGTGTGGCTTTTTGGGTGATATATATTGGAACAATGTTTGGCTACTACCATTTTTTTATTTTTTTTTTTAATGAAGTCAGAGAGATCTCATTTAAAATGATGCACAGATTTTACTCAACTAATCAATACTTACAGAGACTCAAGAAGGACATTGAAACTGCACATTTTGCAAAGATTCTAGAGAAACTTTATTACACCTGTTTTGGTCCTGGCCACATATGCAACAGCTATGGAGGAAATTATCACATTTTATTATTGATAACATTTACCCTTCGTTTACACTACAGTGGAAAAATGTTTTGTTTGGTTTTGGGAGCAGCCCAATAGTAAATCTGTATGTTGGGCAAAGATCCGCCTCCACACTCCTTTGGCTTGAGAAGTGAAGTGAATTTAATCCTGGATTTTTTTTTATTATTCCATATAAACTTACTGATGGCTGTATTCAGCCCCTTAAAAAGTTAGAATTCCAATAACAGGGTATGCACTGAAATAAAGTAAACGGTGGAGCGCAAAAAAAGAAATTGGCAAAGAGGTCCACCTATCCATATCCTGTTTATGTTTTGTTGTTAAGGGTGAATAATTCTAGGAGACCAAATTCTTTAAATCAGGGGTTATGTATATGCCCAAATAAAGAAACCCCAAGTCAGTGATGTGGAAGGGACACTGTAATTTAACATTCTGTGGGGCATTTGAAAACATGGCTTGGGACTTCCCTAAGTTAATTTTTTTATCCACTAGACTGGCTATACTGATTAATTATCTCCAACACAGACAAAGATATTTTTAAAATGTTGTTTGTGTGAACAAAATTATAAAAAAAATTTTTAAAAAAAAGTAGAAAAATCTGTTTTTAAAAATATCTGGCTACATGTGGACATGGCATCAGATTTACTTGATTAATTTGATTTAGATTTTGACCAATTTCTATATTAATATACTGTATATCAAAAGTTGTAAAGAACCTGCCTAGGTTTTTTTAGTTGAATGTCAATATTAAACAGTAGGTTGAATCTGTAGCAGATTGGACTAATCGAAAAGCTGTGAAAACGTATAACGTGTAAGGTTTACAATGTTTATATATAAATAAATTTTTATTTTTATTTTTTTTATCCTCCTAGTGACCAAGACCATCCAGTGTTTCTCACGCCTCGCCATGGTCGGCCAAAGAAGCTGAGTGCACGTTCTTAGCGTCAGATCCAAAGATTGACTTTGGAAAACAGACGGATGAGTGCGTCCAGCATTGCTGCAGAGATTGAAGAGATGGGAGGTCAACCTGTCAGTTCTCAGACCGTACGCCGCACACTGCATTAAATTGCTCTGCATGGTTGTCGTCCTAGAAGGAAGCCTCTTCTAAAGATGATGCACAAGAAAGCTCGCAAACAATTTGCTGCAGACATGCAAACTAAGGACCAGGATTACTGGAACCATGTCCTGTGGTCTGATGAGACCAAGGTAAACCGTACGGTGGCCGTACATGAAGTGCAAAACAAAATAACAAAATGAAAAACAAAATAACAAATTCAAAACCAAATTAACAAAACCCAAAACAAAAATATAGTTCCAAGCAATGATGACAGGCCCAAGCACCCTGCACCATCGCCACCCTGGGCGCACCGCACAACCTGTGTTATTTGAGTGTGTTAAGTCCTCGAAAAAGCCATCGTCGCTCGGTTGCACCGCACAGTGTGTGTATGTGTGTGTATGTGTGTGTATGTGTGTGTGTGTATGTGTGTGTGCGTGAGTGTAAACATTTGTAATATGAGTGTATGTATGTTTGCATGTGTGTGATGTAAGAGTGTGTTTGTGTGTGTGCATGCAGCATGCCTGCGTGTGTGTACGCACGCATTAGTGTGTAAGTGTTAGTGTGTGTGAGAGTGAGGGAGAGAGGTGTGTGACGTGTAGATGTGTCAGTCTGTGTGTGACGAGTAAATGTGCTTGTGTTTGTTTGTGTGTATGGTTTGAGTCTGTGTGTATTAACATTAGTGATGTGTGTGTTAACATTTGTGATGTGTATGTGCGTACAATAGGCTGCAGGTGCTGGAAGAAAAGCCTCACACTATGATGTTCCTGAATGTGATGTCACTGAACGTGATGTCACAGAAAGTGTCACTGAATATAATGTCACTCAATATAATGCCACACAGAAAGTTATTAATAATTTTTCGGCGTATGTTTAAGACATTAGCACGGCTGAGCCATTTGAGATTTCGAAAATCCGCAATTTTGCATCCTCAATGTCTTTAGATCTCTTTGGCCCAGTTTGGTAGCAATTTCCCTACGAGGAGTATATCAAAATCCATCGGGTGCGTTTTTGCGAATGACCCAAAATAACCGGCCTCCTGTTGAGTTTAGCCCAGTTATATATAGTTGCAAGCAACGATGACGGGCCCAAGCACGGGCGCCACCGCGGTCCTGGCGAACCAGTGAGACGGTGGGCAAAGAGGGCACGTGCACTTAAAGGGGAATGGTTAAAGGACAGATGTGACAGTCTGGGTCTCATGAAAGAGATTATAAGAATGTCCACTGATGGCAAATAGTACTCAGCATCTAAACTGCAATGTCTATACTGTGCGTGTATATAAATATTTATGTGCATCTGTGTGTGTGTGTGTTTGTGAGACATTATTAGCCATTATTCGGCATGAGACATCTCCATGGCAAAACTGTTTGAGATATCAGAAATCCCATTGCAGTATTCCATCCTCAATGGTTTGAGATTACATGGGCCAGTTTGGTGAAGATGATAATGGTGCAGTTTGTGTGTAACGGATGTGTAATGTGTGTAGAGAGTGTGTGTGTGTGTGTGTGTGTGTGTGTGTGTAGTATGGTGAGTGTGTGCATATTGTGTATGTGTGTGTGTGTGTAGTATGGTGAGTGTGTGCATATTGTGTATGTGTGTATGTGTATGTGTATGTGTGTGTATCACCGCACTGGTCCACCTGACTGAATGTTGCACAGTGGGCATTTTAAATGTTTGTATTGTTTATTTTTATTATTTCTGCATAAGCAAAAAGTCCTTTAAAGTGTGACATCAGCAGTGTCTTCAAATTATTGTGCCTGATTTTGAAGCCAATTAGCTGAAAATTAGTCATAAAATAATTTATTTTCTAAAAGTAGACACTTTCTGCTGCCAGTTGGTGGCGCTATGACTGAGACTCACGGGACCCATGTCACTGTGAGCAGGGTTCTTCTCCTAACCTACCGCTGAGATTTGATAAACGTCACTCAATTTACACAGTTATTAGCAACTTCCCTTTCCCTATTATTTGCCGTAGGTTTAAGGGCTCGCCACGGATGACCCGTTTAAGATATCAACCAGCCCTTCACAATGTTAGATCCTCAATGTCTTGGGATTATATTGGACCCTGTTTGGTCAAAAACATATGAATCCTGTGAGAGTAGTATATCACATTCCTATGGGGGCCTTTTTCAAACAACGCCAAATATCTGACTTTCTGTTCCACGGATTCCATGACATGGGGTATACAAGTTGTGATCTCAATGAGATCTAAATTTATTCTTGGTCTCATTCATATATGTGAAAGTGGATATAATCTATGCAGCGAACAAAGAACAAAGTTCCAGAGGGCGCTGTACAGGCCCTGTGCCACGCCCGGGATCCAGGCTCTCAGGGCTCCCTCACAACCAGTTTATGTCTACAGCCATCAAAGTTTGGAACCGTAGGTCTTTCCAATCGTAAGATATGAGAAGATTAACTTTTTTTGCTTTTTTCTTTAGTTAAATGATCACCATAGCAACACGATTCAAATCAGAATCCTGCTGCCAGTTGGTTTCGCTATGACATAGACTCATGATTATCATAGCATGTGATGAGCTTGTTACTCTTAACATAACTGTAAAGTTTCATATACATAACTTAATGTACACAAAAGTTATTAGCAACTGCCTGTTCAGCTTGACGAGATCTAAATGTACACTGAGTTTTATAAGTGTGCGTGTAAGTGTCTCTGAGCTATAAGGCAAGACTCAGTAGGAGGCGCTGTGCCGGGTGTGTGCGACTTCCAGGGCTGAGCCCCATTGACGACCTGTTGGCCGCAGTTTCGAACTGTCTGCAAATTTTAAAGAGTTTTTGAGTATGTTAAGACCCCCAAAAGTAACAAAAGTGTGGAAAAAATAAATATTTAAAAAAAAAAAATCCTAACGAAAACAATAGGGCCCTGCGCACTACAGTGCTTGGGCCCTAAAAATCCTTAGGAAAACAAGAGGGCCCTTCACACACTATGACATCACACACACTATGACGACATAGGGCTGATGTCATAGTGCTTGGGCCCTAATAACAAATTCAAAAAACCAAATTAACAAAACCCAAAACAAAATAAATTCAAAACCAAATTAACAAATTTGAAAACAAAATAACAAAACCCAAAACAAATTTGTTATTTTGTTTTGGGTTTTGTGGTTTGGTTTTGAGTTTTGTTCATTTGTATTGCACTTCTCAATAGTTCAGATACGAGCCGGAAAAGGTAGGTATACTTTGCGAATTAAATTCTTACCGCTAATTGGACGAGACATCTGTCACTCAAGATATACAGGAAGTAGGAAATTGTGTCTCTAACTTTGTTTCTTGTGTGTTCTGCTTCACTATAAACCATTTTTTTCGGTCTGCAAAACTAAGAAAATAATGAAATTTTTCATTAGAAGGCAAGTAAATGGAATTTATTCAACGTTACTTTGTGGACGGACATTCGTATGCCGTGATTTTGGATATGCTGACGGCATATAACGGTATAAAGATTAGTTTGCGAACACTAAAAACACAACTGAAGAACGCAGGTATGTTTAAACTATGTCAGGAATGCCATAAGAGCAGGACAGTTGTTCGGTTACCATAGCGCTTCAGCAAAAACACAAGTTGCGTGTTAAACCACGAACTTAACCCACGAGGGACAGAGCAGAGGACACGTCGTAGATTTGTACGACCTTCTTATCACTCCATGGGACGAAACTATCTGTCACATGTGGATAGCTATGATAAACTGAAGCCATTTGGTTTCGCTATATCGGGATGCATTGACGGCTTTTCGCGACGTATCCTGTGGCTTATTTTTGGACCAAGTAACAATGATCCTGCTGTTATTGCACACAATACCAATATTACCACTATACAACGCCTTGGCGTTGTCCCTATGAGACTACGAACGGACTGTGGAACAGAAAATGGTACACTGGCAGCAATACAGTGCACTATCCGTCATCACCATACAGACTACTATGCAGGCTCAAGAAGCCACATGTATGGTACATCAATAAGCAATCAGCGCATTGAATCTTGATGGTCCAGCTTTATAAAATAAAAATGAAACTGAATACACAATAAACAATATATATATATTTTAATTTCCGTTGCCCTAATTTCCAAGTTCTTTGCTTCTGATTACAAGAATTATGAAGAGCTTCATCCTACCTACAGACAGGATTAATGCGTTATTAAAAACTTTCTAACTGTCGAAAGAGTAGCTATCAGGTTAAAACCAGTGGAGCAAACATTGCTTTAACCTCATCCATGGACTGCATGAAACTTTGTAATTCTTGTAATCAGAAGCAAAGAATTTTGAAATAAGGACAAAGAATATATATATATAGTGGAACCTTGGATTACAAGCATAATTCATTCCGGAAGTGGGCTCGTGTTCCAAAACACTCCTAAACCAAAGCATCATTTTCCCATAAGAGATAATGAAATCTCAAATTATTCATTTCACAGCCCCAAAAATGTAATATATAAAAATAATTAATACAATCTATAAAATGAAAATAAAACAAATTAATCTGGACTTTACCTTTAAAAAGAACTAAAAATAAATCACGACAGATAAGTGTTTCCGTTGGTGCGCACAGGCGCCGTGTGTGTGCCTCTTCCCTCGTCTCATATTACACAGTAACACTCCTCCTCCCTCTCCCAACCTCGCTCTTTAAGTTTCACAACAAACATACAACGGAAACACCGTTTTAACAGGAAAAAAAAGAAATCTCTCTGACACTGGCGTGAGCATACTAAGGGGATCACTGCGGTAAAGTGAAAAAAACAAAACAAATGAACCAGCACCTTACCTTTGAAAAGAATCGTGACAGGGCAGAGTTTCCTTCAAAAACGTCTGTGTAGCCGGTGAGGGGGTGAAAAGGTGAGAGAGCGTCTGTGCGTGTGTCAGGGTGTTTGTGTGTGTGTGTCGGTGTCAAATTACGCGCACGCACACACCTAAGAGACGCTGAAAGAGAGAGGCAGACGTTGATTATGCAAGTAAGAGACCAGCACTAAGATCTAGCAGGGGAGATGATTACACACAATTCCGCAGCACAAGAGTGACACTCTGTGTCAAAAATAGAGTCGCATGCGTGATACACGATACTCGGCGCTCGTAAACTAATGCTTGCTCGGTTTCCGATTAAACATTTATTAAAAATCTTTGCACGGTTTGTGGAACACTCGTAAACCACGCTACTTGCAATCCGAGATTCCACTATATATATATGAAGAAAATTTTATTATAATAATAAAAGAAAATAAGTGAGCGAAAGTGTCAAAGAAAGCTAACCGAAAGGAAAAGTTTTTAAATCAGATTATTTTGTTCTTGCTAGATTTCTATTGCATGCATTTATTTATTTTTTGTCTTTTTTGACCATGATCCTCTTGATGTGAAACTGATGCCATAAGAGTGCAACAAAGCAAGGTTATTTAAATACATCCAAAACCTGGAGAACTTTGGATTCCAAAATCCATCTGTTTCTGAAAAAAGAGTGTCTAAAAGTGGTAATTTGAGGGTGTTTGTGCATGTATTTGCCATTGGAAAGGGTGAACTGGCATAAAACACAATGCATGGAAGTGGAGTGAGTCCAGCAGGCAGAAGTGAAATCAGGCCAGTAGCAAACATCAGCACATCCTTCAATGACACTTCAGTCTGGTGTTCTAAAATGACCCAAAAAAAATTACTAATAAATCAATTAATGAATCAGAATTTATAAAAGAAAAACATAATCTATTGGTTTAAAGATTTCTCAAGTTCACCAAAAACAGAACATCTTTTTGTTAAACTACAAATGACAAGTCAAGTCAAGTCAAGTAGGCGTTATTGTCATTCCAACCATATACAGTTCAGTACACAGTGAAACGAAACAACGTTCCTCCAGGACCAAGGTGCTACTGTACATACATGCAGACGACATAAATTAGAAACGCAGATTTTACATTTTTAAGTTAACCTAAGCTACAAATTTTTATACTAGAAGAGACAATACTGGACAACAAAGTGCATGTGCAATTGTGCAAACAAGAGCTACATGACAAACCTTCACAGTCGAGGAGATAGTCTGATCAAAAGCAAAGTGTCTTGGATTCTTTTTGCCTCTGGTTGCTACCTGCTAGGCTAAGTTCTGGTTTAAAGAGGTCTTCCAAATCTGTTGCTGTCAGCTTCTTCTCAGTGTGGTAAAGGAAAGGGGTCAAAACATGGGGATGCTTCTGAAGTGCTGTCAGAAACTCTAGGGTGGAAAGTCCATCTTTAAATCTGTCAAAGCAATCAGAGTTTAGTTTTTATTTAGTTTTTATATTAACAGGCTTGTAAATATTTTCTATTCATGTATTTAACAGTAAATTGTTTAGTGAGATAAATTAATATTGTGAAATACTGTTAAGACCAATGCAGTTATAGCTTTGTATTTGTTATAAATATTAAAGATTTACCAAGAATGTGTATGTATATTTTTGTAGTGAAGTGTACCTTTTAATTACACTGTGGTTTCTGTTAATCACATACCACCTGACATATTCTTCCACAATCTCATGTTTCTCCTCAACACTGTTTACACGTCGAAAACACTCAGCAGTCTGAAGCAGGGTTTCTTAAAACCTATTTCTCAAAATCAGTTCTTGTAACTCTTCTTGACTCCAAAGTGGCTACATTCTTAATCTGAAAAGAAAATTTGATTTGGTTAACATTGTTTAGGTTCAAGCAGGAAAAATAATTTTCACGTGAAAATGGAAGTGAAATAATTCAACATTTATTAAATACTTAAAAGCCATTCTGACTTAGATTTGCTACTGACAATCCTAACACTTCTTAAGTATTTTAGTAATCTTCCTACTAATCACCAGTTATGCTTATGACCATACCTCTTGCAGTGCTTTCACTACACCTTCATCTGATATCTTTCAAGGTGGCACTGAACGTAGTTTGATCTACAATGTGGTTTACCAGGTCTTGTGAAAGAAAATGAGGCCCTGGTCCCTTCATGAACTATTGACACAGCAATCATTTTTCCTGCCAAGAAATACTGATCCTCCCTAACAGCTGTCATAGAAAGCCATAAATCCAAATCACACACTGAATAGTGAATAGGTTTGTTACACATACTGTATGACTTTTAAATATTAAACGTTTTTGTTAAATACATACCAACTGAATTGTATACCAGGTAACGACTACTAGGAGGTCCATCAAAAGTGGGGCGATACTGTAGACAGCTCACCAGCAAAGTGAGAAGTTCACGGCTTGGTCCACCTGTATCAAGACCCTCTTCAAATGTGCCATCATCGTCAGAGAACTTAACAAACATGTCAGTGAATTCTGAGTACGAGACAGGTTTAAATCCTCTGACTGCCCCATCCCACACATTGGATCTCATGAAATAATGTCAGGAGCTGTTAAACTGCCTTGTACCATAAAAATGAAAACAGTGAATGTTAAATCTATGGTTTCAATGTAAAATTGTTTAATAAAGCAAACAAACAAAACTGTAACCCTGGTTTTCTGTTACAACATGGTCTGAAGTACCTGGACGGTCATCCTCTGAATCTGAGAGCATTATCTTAAACCCAAAATTAAGCTTTATCAACAGATTAAGCTTTATATTGAACTGTATATACAGTGTCATTAAAAAGGCAGGACAAGGAATGACAAGGTAGGATCCAAGGATCATACACAGGTAATGTTATTTAGACTACCAAGTTCAAACGACAATAATCTGGTAATGTTGATAACATTAACCTCTACAACACTTCCTGGTGATGGTTCCACATCACTAAATATAGAAAACAAACAGATGTAATCAGATGTTTATCGCACTTAAGCACCGATATACAGTATCCCATTTGTTCTGTTTCAATAATTAACATAAATCATGACAAGATTAAAAACAGCTTACATTTTATTATTAATATGTTCTTCTGGTGTGCTTGCATGCCTAGGTCTTATTGGCTGAAAGAAGACTCATAATAATCAGTTTAAACAAACATACAGTATATATTTTTAAAAATTAAAAAGCAATTTGATTTATTAATCTTATTTTACCAGTGTATCTGCCAGGTCAGATACCTCAGTATTCCGAGTTCTTATGACAACATCTGTGTCTGATTCTGAACTGAGAACCTGTTCTCCTAGACACAGAACAAACCATGTTACTACACTTAACATAAAAACTTAAGAGAAACAGTACAAATTCTACAAATAAACAAGTTTATCCTTGAATACAGCTTTCCAATTTCTGTTCTGTAGTCCTTCAGTGTAAAGGGCCTTGCTGTCCCTGGAATGTTAATGACATTGGAGCCATCTGGGTAGAGAAGTACATAGGGTCCTTCCTCCATGTCTTTGTTAAAGTCTTTTATTTTATTTTCAGCCATCATAAGGATATCATTTGCATTTACTAGTGGATCAATGAGTAATGGGAGTGTTTTTCCTTGGTGTGGTTTTAAGCACCCACTCTGTAGACTCATTATACCAACAACAACAAAAAAAAATTAATTAGTCAACAATTTAGTTAATGTGCCATTCACAATCCTGTGTCTATCCTTCTATGTTTATCATACTGGATATACTGTACCTGTACTTTCTGCTGCTCTTGTTCTTTCCATAGATTTTAGTTTTCGGTATTCCAAAAACTGGTTTAAAGTGGGTGCAGAGTGAGTCCACGCCCCTACCTATGTAAAAAACTAAAAATCAATGGTGCACACAAACTAACCCTATATTTACTCTATTTCCAGTTATTGTACATACAGTGTGGGCCATAAGTTTCCATACATAAAAAATAAAATACTTTTAACATGTTTATTTTATGTTTCAGATACCCTAAAAAGATGCGCTTGACAAAATAGTAACGAATTTAACTTTTATTGTCTGTCATTTTAACTATATATAACTATATAAATATGCAGTACATAGTAAAATGAGACAACATTCATCCAGGACCATGGTGCAACATACAAACGCAGGGCTAAGGACTAAAAAGTAATATAGCCTAGCCACATTTAGCCTGTGATATTACCTCTAACATCCGTTGACCCCGGAGTAGTCGTTTTCTGCTGTGTCTCTTTTAGAAGCGAAAGATTTTTTCCAAAAGAACTGCAAAAATTTGACAGAACGCCATGTTTTAAACCACAATAAGGACAGTACATGTTTGCACATTCATACACGCAAATCTACCGCCGCTACAGTACTTCCTGTATATCTTGATTGACAGATGTCTCGTCCAATCAGCGGTAAGAATTTCATTCGCAAACTATACCTACCTTTTCCCGTTCGTTTCTGAACGGCCGAGAGGTGCAAACCAAATTAACAAAACCGAAAACAAAATAGCAAATTCAAAACAAAATGAACAAAACCGAAATAGCCAAATTCAAAATCAAAATATCAAAACCAAAAACAAAAGAACAAACTAAAAATCAAAATAGCAAAATCGAAAACAAATTTACAAAACCCAAAACAAAATAACAAATTAGTTTTGGGTTTTGTTATTTTGTTTTCGATTTTGCTATTTTGTTTTTTAATTTGTTATTTTGTTTTTGGGTCTTGTCATTTTGTCTTTGAATGTTTTATTTTGGTTTGGTTTTGGTTTTGTTATTGTGGTTTTTAATTTGTTATTTTGTTTTTGTTTTGTAAACGTGTTTTGCACTTCTCGGCCACTGTTGAATCTGCTATACATTAACCCTGCGTTCACACCAAACGCGGCGAGAGCGTCAAAGTTCGCTCTCGCCGCCCTGCCGCCGACGCCTGTCACCGCTCGTCGCCGAATGCCTTTCTTGTATTTAAAGGGGCTACAAAGCAATCAAGCTTGTTGATCTTATGGAGAAAGATTGATAGAAAGAACTGTATTGTAGAAATAAACAAATTATAAGGCATTTGTATGGTATGGCTTCTGTTCATTGTGAATTGCTGGTCTAATTTAATATTTTTTTATTATTATATTATATTTCTTATTATCTTTGTCCACGCATCATTTTTCTTATTAATTTCCCTGTACACAAACAGGGACATGTCATAAATAACCAGGAAAACCCACTACCGCAATAATTAACTTCTCCTCCATTTTGCTTTGGAACTAATGTCGCCGGAACAAAAGTTTACAGGACTGCATTTCGCGGAATCCACTCAAGCGGAGGGCCTCTACTTTTTTATTGGTTGCTACTCAACCACGTCATAGCTCATTACCATAACATTGAGCTGATTTCAACTCCCTTCGCCGCTCTCGCCGCGCTGCGCTTCGCTGTTCTTCGCCGCTCTTCGCCACCGGCTCCCATTGAAAATGAATGACTTCCGGCCTTTTTGACGCTCTCGCCGCGTTCTGTGTGAAACCAGGGTAAGAGAAACTAAATAGCACCCCATCCCACTTTAAGACCCTCTTGGATCTGTGGCCTTTCTGAAAACCTGGAGTGCTTCAGGTCTCTTTTTACTGTAAATTTATGTCAATTTCAAATCTTCTAGATTCTAAAATTGACATTGTTACCGTTTTTAATCTCTGGAATGGAAGAAATGGAGATTTTCCTTATCATAATATAAATTGTATTGTTTTTAATCACTCTATACCTAATAATTTTCTTTGGTATTTTTTTAAATAAAATATTTAAATGTTATATTTTATAATAAATGAAAATAAAAAACTAAAAATTATTACATTTGTATTTTCCATTTGTAAAATAACATTTAAAAAATCATGGGTTGTGTATAGAGTGATTAAAAACAATACAAGGCATTTTATGATGAGGAAACTTTCCACCTCTTCCATTCCAGTGTTTAAAAAAACGGTAACAATGTCAATTTTAGAATTCGCAGCAGCTCAGTGGTCCGCGCACACACTCTCTCGCGGGGGTGCTTTTCTCTGAATACGCTGTTCAATTCAATTCAAGTCAATTTTATTTGTATAGCGCTTTTCACAATTGACATTGTCGCAAAGCAGCTTTACACAATCAAAAGAATTAAGTTTGTATGAAATGTAAATGTGTATGAATAAAAATTATAAGATTGATGAGCAAGCCGAGGGCGACGGTGGCAAAGGAAAAACTCCCTGGGATTGTAATAGGAAGAAACCTTGAGAGGAACCAGACTCAATAGGGAACCCATCCTCATTTGGGTGAAAACACATAGCAGGGATTAATCTGCATAATACTGTGTAAGACTGGAAGTTCAGTATAACAGGAGATGTGTTTAAATTAAATGGAATTCAATTTGTTCCTGGAGACCCAGGTAGACTGTAGGAAATTCCAGTCCAGAACTATCGAGCGACTGAAGTCACACGTCCCCAGAGAATATCTGTCTGCATCAGTCGAGGACAGGACAGGACCGTCTTCATGGAAAAGTGCCAAAGAACCATCCCCAGCCACCACACGCATCCCAGGCAGACCACATGGGGCATCCATGCGATGAGATCTCCAACCAGAAGCAGGACAACAGGACGAGTCAGACAGCTCCAGGGGGCAGCTTTGTATGCTTTGTAACAAGTGCTGTATCCGTATAGCTTGACAGAGAGACAGGTAGAGGGAAAGAGAGAGAGGAAGAGAAAGAGAGGAGAAGAAAGAGAAGAGGAGTAGGCAGAAGAGAAGGAGAGATGGCAGTTAGGTATGGTCACAGTCAAACAATGTGTAATGTGAATGTATCTTTTAGTGCAGAGTGCAAGCAGGGACTCCGGCAGGACTAACTATGACAGCATAACTAAAAGGGAGAGCCAGAAGGAAACACAGACATGAGGGCTCCCTGAGATGTAAAGCAACCAATCACCTCACCGCCAACAAACCTGAGTGATCAATGAGCGTGGGGAATACAGCATCTAAACATACCAGTTCACCAGAATACTCTATGTCCATGAGTCCCCCAGATCTGCTCCTTATCTAAGGCAAATTTATTTACAAAAATGCTTGGCTAAATAAATAGATTTTTAGCCTAGACTTAAACACTGAGACTGTGTCTGAGTCCCGAACATTAATTGGAAGACTATTCCATAACTTTGGGCCTTTGTAAGAAAAAGCTCTAACCCCTGTTGTAGTTTTCATAATACATGGTACTGACAAGCAGCCTGCATTCTTTGATCGAAGTAGCCGTGGCGGATCATAAGAAAATCGATATCACAGGGGGCCAATGCAGTGTAGATAAGATAGGGGTGATGTGCTCGTATCTTCTGGTTCTAGTGAGGACTCTCGCTGCTGCATTCTGGACTAACTGAAGCTTGTTTATGTACATAGTGAACAACCAGACAGTAAGGCGTTACAATAGTCCAACCTAGAGGTGATAAAAGCATGAAATAGTTTTTCTGCAGTATTTAGTGAGAGTATATTTCTCATCTTGGCAATATTTCTGAGGTGAAAGAATGCTGTCCTGGTAATATTATCTACATGTGCTTCAAATGAAAGGCTGTGATCTATAATCACACCGAGGTCTTTTACCGTTTCATTTGATGGAACAGCAAGGAAGTAAATTAACATCCAATCTCTTATGTCCTGCACACATTATTGCTTAACTTTAGTAGGCTGTTTTTTCTCATGTGGTTTTGCTGAGACCTATAACTAGGTGTCATCAGCATAACAATGAAAACTAATACCATGTTCACAAATTTGCCTGCGTGAATGTGTGTGTTTATCTCTCCCGGTCGATCGGGCCCGGACCGGTAAGGGTATCAAGGTGCAGCGGACACAACAAGCTAAAAACCCTTCTTCTCTTAGCTAAAAAACTTAGCTCGGACACACTTCTTTTTTATTTTGCTCTAACACTTAATCACTCATTCATCATCTATACCATTTTATCCTGTATACAGGGTCGTTGGGGGCCTGGAGCCTATCCCAGGAGACTTAGGGTACACATGAACATGATGCCAATCCATCGCAGGGCACACATATATTCATTCACACTACGGGCAACTAGGGAACAATTAGCCTTACCTGCATGTCTTTCTACTGTGGGAAGAAAACAGGAGTACCCAAAGGAAACCCACTAAACACAAGGAGAACATGCAAACCTTGAAGCAAGAATTGAACCCCGAACCTGGAGGTGCAAGGCGACAGTGTTAACCACTTCACCACCATGCCACCCTGCCAAAGACATTATACAGTTTATATGTGAAAAGTAGTCTTTTGTACTAGGTCACACATCTTATATCTGAAAGATTGCATACCTTAACACTCTTCAGAACTGTGGAATCTATGTATCCATGACCAAAGGTACCATTCCATAGCAAAGTAAAATCCAAGACGAGATCTTATGTTAGCCGCTTCTTTTTCTCCTAGACAATAATGAGCAGTATTTAAGACTTGAAAGAGATTTGAGGAGTTTTCTCCATCTTCTCAAATATATCTTATAAGAAATAATGTAATTTCTCAAGAGTTTTGGCGGTGTGATTAGGTTTCCATCTTTCCCATTTCTTGCAGTATAGCACGTAGTCTCAGAAGAGGCCTAGTTAATCGGTGACAATCCAGAGCCCAGGCCAGGGAGCAGACAGACAGGCTAAACCAACCATCTGCTAGCTGCATAGAGTCGTCACTCAGGGTTCATCATATTGAGACTGTGTCTGTTCCCCGAGCTAAACATAAACATACATTTAGAAAGACTCAGAAAGTCTGTTTTAGTCATTTAATTAACATAGATACCACAAACTCAGATCACACTGAATGCGCAGCCGGCACCTCTGATCTGAAGCTAGGACTGTTAAATATTAGATCTCTCGCATCTAAAGCAGTTATTGTTAATGAAATTAACAGAGAGTTTGATATATTATGTTTAACAGAAACCTGGATTAAACAGGACGAGTATGTAGCTCTAAATGAAGCTAGTCCTCCTGGATACAGCTACATACACCAGCCTCGGCTAACTGGTAGTGGAGGAGGCGTCGCAGTCATTTATAACGATAATCTGACTATCGTACAAAAACACATATTTAAATTTAATGCATTTGAAGTTCTCTATAGTAACAAAAAGTCAGCTCAGTCGATCCTGCTAATCAGACTAATCAGATTTACAGACCCCCAGAGCCGTACTCAGAGTTTCTCTGTGAATTTGCAGATTTCCTCTCAAACCTTGTTGTTTCTGTAGACAAAGCGTTAATTGCTGGAGACTTTAATATTCATTTTGAGAATCCAGAAGACCCTCTGAGAACAGCATTCTTGTCCATGCTGGACTCAGTAGGAGTAAATCAGTGTGTAGTAGGACCTACTCATAAAGCAGGTCACACTTTAGATTTAATATTATCCTTTGGATTAAGTATAGGAAATATAACCACAATTTCACAGTCTGAAGTTATCTCGGATCACTACCTTGTCTCGATTAAAGCATGTCATAGTAATAATGTATGCACAGCACCGTGCTACCGCCTTAAACGTACATTTACATCAAATACCACACAGAGCTTTATCAATAATCTTCCAGAGTCCAGAGAACTTTGATTGGATTCCCATCTGACTTCACAGAACTCGAACAGGCGAATGAATATCTAGAGTCAGCACTTTGTTATAGCTTAGATAATGTAGCTCCAGTTAAAAGGAAAATGATTAGAGATAAAAAAAACTCGCTCCTTGGTATAATGACCACACACACGATTTAAAACAAACCGCTCGAAAATTTTAACGTAAATGGCGCCAAACTAAATTGTTAGTATTCCAAATAGCTTGGAAGGAGAGCATCCTGAACTATAAAAAAGCTCTCAGTGATGCTAGATCAACGTATCTCTCCACTCTTATAGAAAATAACAAAAACAATCCGAGATTTTTATTTAATACCGTAGCTAAATTAACTAAAAACAAGAACACTGCAGAAATCTCCACAACAACATCATGCAGTAGTGAGGATTTCATGAACTTTTTCAATAACAAAATCATAAATATTAGGCAAAAAAAATCAGGCTTTGAAACCAGACAATTTAAGTAATACAGATAGACTAACCACATCACATCAGAACTTAGAATACTTTACTCCCCTTGAAGCGAGGGAACTAATTTCACTCATCTCTTCTTCAAAATCGTCAACCTGTATATTAGATCCTATACCGACACATTTTCTCAAACAGTACCAGCAATAACAGAACCCCTGTTGAAAGTAATTAACTGTATTGAAAGTAATTCACTCAGTAGTGGGTATGTCCCCAAATCCTTTAAATCAGCCGTTATTAAACCGCTAATCAAGAAACCTGACCATGACCCCTGTCAGCTTTCTAATTACAGACCGATATCAAACCCTCCCTTTATCTCCAAGATTCTGGAAAAGGTAGTATCACAGCAGCTATGTTCACATCTACACAGAAATAGCATAAATTAACTGTATCTGTGATGGAACAAGTTTAATTTGAACAGATTTCATGTTTAGTGTTTAATTTGATAAGGGTTTTAATTGTTTATTAAGTACAATTTATTAATGGCAGTAATTTTCCTATTGACTTTATTAATGGTTTACAGCGTCATCTAGTGGCAAGTTTAGCGTTATTTTAAACCGCAATTTCAGGTGTTCACGTGATTCAGAAAAAAAGAGAAAGTGCTACATGTGGGCAGCGATAACTATGGCTCTCTTAATCTCCGTGCATCTCTGTAATCTTTAACATTGCAACAGCATCGCTTGTAAGTTTTTCTTCATTTACAATAATGTTTGTTACATTTGTGCATAAATGTGAACTATTGTGGTTAAAGTTAATTAATTGGCAATTTTCCTTAAGTTGGCCACTTTGTGTGTTGGCGTCACGTAGCTGAGCTGTATATTTGCATATAGAAGGGATGTTGTTTCCTAGTATCATAGAATGTTATGATTGTAATTTTGATTTGTTTCTGGACATTATTATTTATTATTTAAATAATTATTTATTATTCTACAAATTATTTATTTATTTGTAGTTGCACTCGATACCCAAGACAATTAAACTTGTGGACAATCAAACTTCTTGTCTTCAGTTTTGTGTGAGGGAGGGGAGTTTATCTGACTGTCGATACGAACACCAAAGCTTTGTTGAGGACAATACAGTATCAGTCAGGATTTAGGCCTCATCACAGCACAGAGACAGCATTTGTTAAAGTAGTAAATGACCTCCTATTGGCCTCTGATCAGGGTTGCATCACTACTTGTGTTACTGGACCTCAGTGCAGCTTTTGACACCATTGATCATAGTATTCTCCTTAACAGATTAGAAAATGTAGTAGGAATTAAGGGATCTGCCCTCTTGTGGCTCAGATCCTATTTGACTGATAGTTATCAGTTTGTAGATTTAGATGGTGACCATTCCTCATGTTCTCAAGTGGAGTTTGGTGTTCCACAGGGTTCAGTTTTAGGCCCACTGCTTTTTTCCCCTTTACATGCTTCCTCTGGGCAACATAATTCGTAAACATGGTATTAGTTTTCATTGTTATGCTGATGACACACAATTATATGTCTCAGCAAAACCAGATGAAAAAAACCAGTTTGCTAAAATTGAGCAGTGTGTGCAGGGCATAAGAGATTGGATGTTAATTAATTTTCTTCTGCTTAATCCTGATAAGACAGAAGTTCTAGTCATAGGACCACAAGCAGCAAGAAGTAAGCTTTCTGATCACACTGTAACTTTAGATGGCCTTTCTGTTCCATCAAGTGCAACAGTAAAAGACCTTGGTGTGATAATAGATCCCAGCCTTTTGTTTGAAGCACATGTAGATAATATTACCAGGATAGCTTTCTTTCACCTTAGAAATATTGCCAAGATAAGAAACATATTGTCACTAAATGATGCAGACAAACTAATTGATGCTTTTATCACCGCTAGGTTGGACTATTGTAACGCCTTACTGTCTGGTTGCTCAACTAAGTGTATAAACAAGCTTCAGCTGCACAACCCGGTTCCATGATCCGCCCCACTGCTTTCATTCCACCACCTCATTCGCCACTCTGCACACCTGTACTCAATCCATAATCACCTCTCCTCCCTTTTTAACTCACACTTAGACTACATGTAACCTGTGTAGTCTGCGTTGTGTTTCTTTCCGATGCACAAATAACCAGACGGACATCAAGTGACGGTTCAGCTGCTGCTTTAATCTGATAATACAGAATATGATTTTTTTTTTTGCAGTGTGTTCGCCCCTTTCTTTCTTTCTCTCCCATGCAGAGACCGTGCAGAAAGGGCTAGAGGAGATACAACTTCTAAACAACATAGATTCAACAAGTGACAAAACAGCATACCTGATAACACAGAATATATATATATATTTTTTAGCAGTGTTCACCACTTTCTTTCTTTCTGGTAAAGGAGAAAGTGCAACGCATTCAGCACATACATAATCACAATCTTAATTAAAACGAAATCATGAAAATAATGAAACACATGAAAAATAGAGTATTTAAAGAGGAAAACTAACTTTTTAAGTAATATAAAAAAATAAGGATGACGTTAGATTAATTGGAGTTTAACAGAAACCCACCTCTCCCATGCAGAGACAGTGCAGAAGGGGAAGAGGTGGTGCATAGACAGGAAATTAAGATTTATGCTGCCATAGAAATTTAAAGGGGAAGATGCACACACACCGATAGGCATATCAGGTATACTTTGCAAACATTTTTTTGTGTAATTCTATATACAAAATGAACATTACTTTCAATACCTGTTACATACACCTCCTCGCCAGATTATTGTGCACTCACCATGTCCAATATTCCAGCGCTCTGTCTCGGCTTGCTTTCTCGTTTTCGACCTCGTCTCGTTTGAATGACCACGTCTTTTGTATTTCATAGTTTTGTGCTTTTCATTAAAATTTTATTTGATTCACATGCATACATATAACAGTTGACCTTTGAATTGAAGGTTAGGAGTGATTTCTTTTTTTATCGTTTGTACCCATTTTAAAACTATAGGAATTACATTCTGATGAAGTACCGTCAAGTGTCAGAATCTGCTGCCCATCTTAAAACTGAGTATTTGCAGTCTTATGTCCATTTGGAGAATGTAGGACAAACCGGTATAACTGTTTTTTCTACCAGTAGGAAATTCTGACAAGTAGGAAAAACTGATAGAACACCAGCTCTCTGCATGGAGCTCATTCACATCGCATCGGCGCTCCGCTTCCGCATTCCACACGAGCTCAAGTTACACACGCCGGCCCTCTGCACGAAGCTCATTCACATCGCGCCGGCGCTCCGCCTCCGCATTCAGTTCAAGTTCAAAATGCACGCGCCAGCACAAGCAGGATTCCAATCTAACTGTCACATTATGCACGGATTTAAGCCTGTCCTGTCAAAACAAGTCTCAGCAGATCTCTTCTTGCTGCTCATCTGCACTTGGGTCTACCACGGCAGCCATGGGTGACCATTTAGAAGTCGGCCATCTTGGATCCAACTTTTGTTTTTTCAATAGGAAGAGGGTCATGTGACACATCAAACTTATTGGGAATTTCACAAGAAAAATAATGCTGTGCTTGGTTTTAACGTAACTTTATTCTTTCACTAGTTATTTACAAGTTTCTCTTTGTCCACAGTCATTGACATGTCGAAGAGCTTAACACGTGATGAGCGGATCGAAATTGTGTTGATATCTGGTTAACGCAGTAACCGGGTCATTGCAGCAGATTTCAATGCAAGACACCCTACGAGACCACCCATCTCCCATGCTACAGTTAGCAAACTGCTTGCTAAGTTTTGTGAAACTGGTTCAGTGTTGGATTTGCCAAAATGTGGATGCATGAAAAATGTCACTAATGAACAAACATCAGTGGCTGTCCTAGCTTCATTCAGCAAGAGCCCACAGCGTAGCACTCGCCGCATGCCACTGGAGAGTGGCATTAGTCGAACATCCCTTCGGCGGATATTAGCTACTCACAAATAGCACCCTTATAAACTCCAGCTACTGCAGCATCTCAACGAGGATGACCCAGATCGGCACACAATTAGCAGAATGGGCAAAACAAAAATTGGAACAGGACCCTCAGTTTACACAGAAGATTTTGCTCAGTGATGAGGCAAACTTTTATGTGAATGGTGAAGTTAACAAACAAAACCACCACTGTTGGTCTGACACTAACCCACATTGGATAGATCCCTTCAAGACTGTTGGAACAAAGAAAGTGGTGGTATGGTGTGGTATATGGGGTACAAACATAGTGGGGCCCTTCTTCATCAATGGAAACCTCAAGGCCACTGGATATTTGAAATTGAACCACATTATGGGTGTCAGGTCCGAGCATTCCTAGATGAACAGTTTCCTGAAAAGTGGATTGGTCGTCGTAGGCCAGTTGAATGGCCTCCAAGTTCTCCCGATCTGACCCCCTTAGACTTTTATCTTTGGGGTCATCTGAAGGCAATTGTCTATGGTGTGAAGATACGAGATGTGCAGCACCTGAAACTACGGATACTGGAAACCTGTGCTGGCATTTCTCATGCGGTGTTGCTGTCAGTGTGTAAAGAGTGGGAGAAGAGGGTTGCATTGACAATCCATCTGAGCACATTGAACACATTTTATAAGTGGTCAGAAACTTGTAAATAACTCATGAAAGAATAAAGCTTCGTTAAAACCAAGCACACCATTGTTTTTCTTGTGAAATTCCCAATAGGGTTGATGTGTCACATGACCCTCTTCCTATTGAAAAAGCAAAAGTTGGATCCAAGATGGCCGACTTCAAAATGGCCACCATGGTCACCACCCATCTTGAAAAGTTTGCCCCCTCACATATACTAATGTGCCACAAACAGGACATTAATATCACCAACCATTCCCATTTTATTAAGGTGTATCCATATAAATGGCCCACCCTGTAGATTAGCCTTGGGTAAAGGAGCAGATCTGGGGGACTCATGGACGTAGAGTATTCTGGTGAACTGGTATGTTTAGATGCTGTCTTCCCCACTCTCATTGATCACTCAGGTTTGTTGACGGTGAGGTGATTGGTTGCTTTACATCTCAGGGAGCCCTCATGTCTGTGTTTCCTTCTGGCTCTCCCTTTTAGTTATGCTGTTATAGTTAGTCCTGCCAGAGTCCCTGCTTGCACTTTGCACTAAATATACATTCACCTTATACATGTTTGACTGTGACCATACCTAACTGCCATCTCTCCTTATTTTCTGCTCTCTCCTTTTCTGCTCTCTCTCTCCTTTTCCCTCTGTCTGTCTCTCTGTCGAGCTATACATGTCGTTCCTGACTGGCATTTCCTACAGTCTACCTGAGCCTCCAGGAACAAACTGGACTCCATTTAATTTAAACACATCTCCTGTTATACTGAATTTCCAGTCTTACACATTATGTTGATCAATCCCTGCTCTCCGTTATCACCCAGATGAGGATGGGTTCCCTGTTCAGTCTGGTTCCTCTCAAGTTTTCTTCCTATTACCATCTCAGAGTTTTTCCTTGCCACCGTCGCCCTCGCTTGCTCATCAGGGACTATCTTATCATTTTGATTCATACACATTCACATTGCATACAAACTTGCTTCTTTTGATTGTGTAATGTCAATTGTTAAAAGAGCTATATAAATAAAATTGATTGACTATTCTGCATGCTTTCAAGTGGATTTGGCCACAGGGTTCGGTTTTAGGCCAGCTACTTTTTTCTTTACATGCTTCCTCTGGGCAACATAAGCATGGTATTAGTTTTCATTGCTATGCTGAAGTCACACAGTTATATGCCTCAGCAACAAAACCTGATGAGAGAAAAAAACGCTTAATAAAGTTGAGCAATGTGTGAAGGATATAAGAGACTGGATGTTAATTAACTTCTTTCTGATGAATCCTTTAGTCATAGGACCACATGCAGCTACACACGTGGACAAAATTGTTGGTACCCTTTGGTCAATAAAAGAAAAACTCACAATGGTCACAGCAATAACTTTAATCTGACAAAAGTAATAATGAATAAGAATTCTATGAATGTTAACTAATGAAAGTCAGACATTGCTTTTCAACCATGCTTCAACGGAATTATATAAAAAAAATGAACTCCTGGAACAGGCATGGACAAAAATGATGGTACCCCTAACTTAATAGTTTGTTGCACAACCTTTTGAGGCAATCACTGCAATCAAACGATTCCTGTAACTGTCAATGAGACTTCTGCACCTCTCTGCAGGTATTTTGGCCCACTCCTCATGAGCAAGCTGCTCCAGTTGTTTCCGGTTTGAAGGGTGCCTTTTCCAGACAGCATGTTTCAGCTCCTTCCAAAGACGCTCAATAGGATTGAGGTCGGGGCTCATAGAAGGCCACTTTTAGAATAGTCCAATGTTTTCCTCTTAGCCATTCTTGGGTGTTTTTAGCTGTGTGTTTTGGGTCATTGTCCTGTTGCAAGACCTGCGACTGAGACCCAGCTTTCTGACACTGGCCAGCACATTTCTCTCTAGAATCCCTTGATAGTCTTGAGATTTCATTGTACCCTGCACAGATTCAAGACACCCTGTGCCAGATGCAGCAAAGTAGCCCCAGAACATAACAGAGCCTCCTCCATGTTTCACAGTAGGGACAGTGTTCTTTTCGTGATATGCTTAATTTTTCCGTCTGTGAACATAGAGCTGATGTGCCTAGGCAAAAAGTTCCATTTTTGTCTCATCTGTCCATAGGACATTCTCCCAGAAGCTTTGTGGCTTGTCAACATGTAGTTTGGCATATTCCAGTCTGGCTTTTTTATGATTTGTTTTCAACAATAGTGTCCTCCTTGGTCGTCTCCCATGTAGTCCACTTTGGCTCAAACAACGACATATAGTGCGATCTGATACTGATGTTCCTTGAGCATGAAGTTCACCTTGGATCTCTTTAGAAGTCTTTTTGGGCTCTTTTGTTATTCGGATTATCCGTCTCTTTGATTTGTCATGAACTTTCCTCCCTTGGCCACGTCCAGGGAGGTTGGCTACAGTTCCATGGATCTTAAATTTCTGAATAATATGTGCAACTGTAGTCACAGGAACATCTAGCTGCTTGGAAATGGTCTTATAGCCTTTACCTTTAACATGTCTGTCTATAATTTTCTTTATAGACAGACATGAACGCATTTCTGGGGTCAGCAACTGCCAGGGGGTTGTGAAACGTCCCTATTCAAGGCACTTGTGCTGCTCTACACCATTTTGAGTGGAGATGTGAGATGCTTTTCTCTGGTGCAAGGAAGTTGTTTGTGCAGATCTGCACCATCTGAGTTGGGAAAGAGTAACTGTTTGTCATGCCACTCGAAACACGACCGGCACAAGGACCCGGAAGTAGTACAGTCGGGTTTCCAGGAAGCATAAAAGGAGACAAAATGGCGCTTCACATTGCTCAGTCATTGAGTTCGCCCATGCCTTTGCTGACGGTACGCCGACTATTCTGTGAGTACTCACCGATTAGGGTTGCTTCTTTAATTGGGTGTGTGTTGCTAGAACGCGGGTTTATTTGTGTAGATCCTTACTCTTCACGTAAGAGAGTTCTTAGACTAATCGCATGGTTATCCTGCCTATTCGTGCTGCTTCCGCATTTGGGTTTACTATCCATGCTACACGGGCAAACTGCAAAGGATTTTCTGTTTATCCTTCGGTTGCTCATGACAGAATGACTAAGCCAAAAGCAGTAAATCCAGCGGAGTTTGCTCACCTCTGTGATGTGGTTGACCAACATGCCAAACCGATTAATAAGGTCTGTGGTGCCTCCGAGTGGCATCCGGAGATTGCTAGTTCGAATCCCGGGTGGTGCTAGAGGTCTAGAGAGAGCTGATTGGCCGAGCTCTCTCAGAGGGGAGGGATGAGGGGTACATAGTGCTCCAACATTAATCACGGCTCTACAGCCAGTCAGGGGCGTCTGTGAGCTCGCGCAGCGGAGGGAACGGATAGCGCTGTCCTCCGAGTGTGTTACGCCGCCCCCAACGGTGCGCGAGCGAACAGTTCGAAAAGATGCGGTCGGCTGGCGTCACGTGGTTCGGAGGAAACACGTGATAGTCTTCGGCCCTCCCGGCTGAGTGGTAGTAGTAGCTTTAATGTGGGAGCCCCCTAGTGACGGGGAGGAATTGGACACGACTAAATTAGGGAGAAAATCGGGGAAAAATCCAAATAAAATAAAAATAAGGTCTGTGGTGAAGTCGCGTCTCTCCGAAAGGACCTCCAAGACGTCGCGGCCTTGCGTCACGAGGTGGTGGAGTTACGGCAGGAGAACGCGACCCTCTGCGGGGTGGCTGCTCAGTCGGCTGTTGCCACGCCCGTTGCAGCGGCTGCAGAGCCGCCCCTCTCCTCTTCTGATGTTTTCATAGCCCTACCAGATAAGTGGGATGGCACAAATGGGAAATGCAGCGTTTTTCTAACCGCATTGGATCTTGTGTTTGAGTTCAATTCCACCAGACCGACTGCGCGTTGCGCTTCTCGTCTCATTGCTATCCGGGCAGGCAGCTGAGTGGGCCACGGCGGTTCTCCAATCAGATTCAGACACTGCTTATTCATATGGAGAATTCACCCGTCAACTAAAGCTAACATTTGAACATCCTGCTGCTGAGGTGGAGACCGATATGAAATTGTACCATCTGCGGCAGGGAGGGTCGTCTGTGAGTCGCTACACCGCGGATTTCTGTACTCTCGCCGTGCAGACCACCTGGGGAGACGCCGCCTTCCCGTCCGAGACCAGCCCCCTGGACCCTGCCGTCCATCATCTTTTTCACATGCCACATCCCGACCACCAGCCTTCACCACCACCGCTATGGCACCCACCGGATCTCCACCTCCCGCCGTGGTTGACACCGGAGCTGGGGAACCCATGCAATTAGGACGCGCCTCCTTGAACGCTGGTGAGCGAGAACGACGCTTCAGGGAGGGACTTTGTGCCTATTGCGCACCATTGAGCAATCTGCCCTCTTCGCCCGGGAAACGCCCATGCCAACTGCTTCCATGGTTCACCGGGCTCCTTCCATCTCTCCGCCATCACGCCCAGCATCTCTCATCTCACGGTTCAGGTACACCTCTAATTTGGCCACAAACGAGTAAAAAGTTCTGCGTTCATTGGCTCCGGTGCCGCGGGAAACTTCATTGACTCTTCATATGCCAAAAGATTGGGGTTGGAGACTGAAGCGTTATCTCAGCCAGTTCGGATTACATCTGTCAACGGTCGGCCCCTCTCCTCCAGCCCCATCATCGCCCAGACTCGACCCATAACCCTCATCATCAACCAACACCAAGAAACAGTCCGATTTCACCTCACCTCCATCTCCTCTCCATCCATCATCCTCGGACACCCCTGGCTTCTGCAGCATGATCCTCCAATGGGGGCCGACCTGTCTCGAACTCTGCCAGCGGGCACCGGCTAGGACGTGCTCTAGGGAGTCCAAGGCCCCTGATGTCAACACCAACGCCATCCCCGAGGCTTATCAGGACCTGGCTGAAGTCTTCTGCAAAAGACGCGCCACCCATCTTCCTCCTCATCGTGCCTACAACCTGGCCATTGAACTTCAGCCAGATTCTATTCCCCCCCGCGGCCACCTGTACTCTCTCTGTCCACCACTGAGACGCGGGCGATGGAGGAGTATGTATCCTCAGCTCTCCGCCAAGGCACGACCCTCCTCCTCGCCCGTCGCGGGATTTTTCTTTGTAAAGAAGAAATTCGGCGAACTACGTCCTTGTGTCGACTATCGGGGGCTCAACAACATCACCATAAAAAACCCGACACCCATTGCCTCTTACCAACTCTGCCCTGGACGCCCTCTCTGGTGCCACCATTTTTACGAAACAAAGTTGGACCTCCGAAGCGCCTACAACTTGGTGCGTATCAGAGAGGGCGATGAGAGGAAGACGGCATTCATCACCCCCACTGGACATTACAAGAGTTTACTCATTCCATTTGGTCTCTGTAATGCACCAGCAGTTTTTCAATGTTTCATCAACAACGTTCTCCGGGACATGTTGGGCCGATGAGTATTCGTCTACTTGGACGATATCCTTATCTACTCTCTCCGTTGAAGAACATGTTCAACACGTCAGAGCGGTTCTTAAGAGACTGCTCGCTCACCAGCTGTACTGTAAGTTGGAGAAGTGCGCTTTTCATGAGCGCTCCACCACGTTCCTGGGTTTTGTCATCTCGTCCCAGGGTGTGGCCATGGACTCACAGAAGCTAGAAGTTGTACGTCATTGGCCCCTACTCAAGACTCTCAGACAACTCGGGTTTGCGAACTTCTATCGTCGCTTTATCCGGGACTACAGTACGGTTGCAGCACTATTAACCGCTCTGACTCGGCCATCGTCTCATCACTTCCAACTCAACTCTACTGTCAGCTCTGCCTTCCACGAGCTCTGCCCCGATTCTTCTCCATCCAGATGCAAACAAACCATTCGTTGTGGAAGTGGATGCTTCGGATGTGGGCGCCGGGGCTGTTCTCTCCCAAAGAGGTCCAGACCAGAAACTACACAAGGGTGTAGTTTCTTCTCCAAAAAATTATCCTTCGGTTGCTCGTGACACTGTTTCTTTCTTTATTTGCTGATGTCGTGAACTGTCTCTTCCTCTTCCAGAGGCCCTCTTTGAGGTGGCCTGCCAGTCCCTACAATATTATGACTGAAATAAAACGGCTCACATCGGCGTGCGTTTCGCACAGCAACGCAAAGACTGCACTTATTTAGCAAGTATACATTTGTGTTTATCGTATTTATGGGGAAAAGAAATCTCTTAGAAATCTCTCATATTGGCACGTGCGTTCGTCTGCCTTTTGATCAAAACTCCGCAAAGTGAAAGAGTGCACATGCGCGCTGCGGGTTCACGTGAACATTTTACATTGACTAAAAGGCTTATTCACAACCACATTTCAGCCATTCACAGACATGCATTGTGCTACATTGTTGTTTTTAATCAGAGTATTTTAAGAATTAAATGAAACTGATGTTTTTAGTACACACTTGCACATTGCACTTTTCATCTCCCCTTTGATCAAAACGCTGCTGATATGAGCCTTGTGCTTTGAAATAGTCGACCCTAATGGCAGCATGTACAAGGAAAAGTGAACAGGGCCCAAAATGGAACCCTGTGGAATATCAGAGGACAAAGGGGCTGGGAAGTAAGAGAGATCACCAATCATGACAAAGAAAGTCCTATTTGTTAAATATGATCTAAACCATTGTAGTACGGAGTACTCTTTCCAACGAGTTGTAGGGATAAGCAGGCCCCAAAGAGAGCAAACAATTGATCACATTCCAGAACCTCTCCCGCAGACAGCATGGTGCCATCCCAATAACCTTATCTCATTCGAGAATTGTAAGGTTTTATAATATTGTAAGACATTGTAATCTAATCAGTTCAGATTCCTGTGCCCCGAGAACAGACCCCTCACTGTGGTTCCTTATGCCTTATGTGGCAACACCTTCTATATCCTGTACCCAGACGAATATACTATTACAGATCCCTAACTGTTCAAGCTGTTATAATTCTGAATTTTGGAAGGGGCCAAAAAAAAAGCTAACCAGAAATATGAATCAAACAGCACAAAACCTAATTGCTTAAAAATCGCATCACATTTATATATAGAATTAACAATCAGCCCCCCCCAAAAAAACAAAATGAGTTTAACAAACTGAGAGAACAGGCAAATAGCAAATCTTTGAAAGAAAATGATAAACCCAATTCAGACCAAGTATGCATGAATATGGTTTGCAAGAAACTTTGAAATAGTCCATTGATGAGTGAAAATGATTCTTGTAATCTTTATCCACCTAGAAATACATACACCAAAGTCTGTTTCTTGTTCAATTAATCCATTAGGACTCACAAGCGATGTCAGCAATATAGCAAATCCATTTGATTCTCTTGTAGAACCCAGAAAACAGTTAATAATGTACACCAAGGAGTCCTTTTTTTAGATTGAACAGGAAACAAAAAGTTTCTCAATCAGGACAACTTCAATATGGCGATGCAGCAGGAAAGCCATGCTTTTCTCTGCCCAAACAGATCTCTCTTCTTCTATTACACGTCCTAATTCTTAACCCAATGCACGAGCAATCTAGGGCCCCCTTGTGGTGAGTAAAGCAGAACATGTTAACAGGCCCATGTCTGTTACAATACATCCAAATGGTTTTTGTCTGCTAGAACCCTTTTGTTTAATCAGGAAAATGCAAATGTATTTCCTCTCTCCTGTCTGTCTCCGGCTCTCTCTATCACTGACATGTGAAAGACTGGCTCTTTTGATGTTCAGGACGTAGCACCATTTAAATGTGCTCTCCTTGCTGAGAATAAACTAGAGATCTTCAGACATCATGCCTGCGTGTTTGTGTGTGTTTGTCTCTCCCGGTCGTTCGGGCCCGGACCGGTAAGTGTAACAAGGTACAGCGGACACAACAAGCTAAAACTCTTCTACTCTTAGCTTAAAACTTAGCTTGGACACACTACTTCTTCATTTAAAACCTAACAATTTGGGGGCTCGATCCGGTCTTCCCTCTCAGAGGAAAAAGTAAGTGTTTATTTTACTCTTTCAGATTTTTTTTTCCTCGGTCAGGGAAGATTTTGTTCTCATGAGATTTGGTTAAAAAGGAATTAAGTTTAATTCACGTTATGTTTTTCTAAATAAGTTTTGTTCACCGTTATTAATTCTAATCGTGTTGTTGAAGAGGTTTTGTTTTCCGGTGCAAGTTTTATATAGCTTTCGTCACGTCATGTTTAAAGAAACATCCGCTGTGTTTTGAGTTAAAAAGCTTCGTTGTGTTGTCAGTTTACGTAGTGAAATAGAAACATAACGCTTCTGTCTCTAACTACGCCATCAATCCACGTCCACGGTTGCTATAGGTTACTCAACGAGGGCGCTGACCCGCTGTCTGCGTGCTTTAACTGTGTGTGCTGTAACATGGTCAGAATGCCGAAATGGGAAAATTTACATTCAGATGTTCAGTTGTTTTTCATTAAAATATTTAATGTTTCGCCCGATAGTTTGTTTTGCAACTACAGCTAAGATCCCACTTGTTTGTGGACAGTTAAGTGGAGTATGATCATGATAGGCCTGGTTATCGTTATATTTTAATAATGCGCTGTGTTTGTGGCTGCATACAGATGTACAAGTCTTATGTCATTAAAAACGCTAAATAAATAAATGATTAAATAAATAAACATATAAATTATTACTGTCATGGGTCTAGCTGGTGGTAGTTGGGCTAGAGCGGCTGATGTTGCTGTGGGCATATATGGCAGGCATGGACGCAGAGGGGTTTTAAACAGAAAGTCTTTATTTTAAACAACTCAAAAACAGACAAACGAACAAAGGAACCAAAACAAACTAAAACTAGGGCTCAGGAAAGACACAGGAACCAGGAGCTGACACAGGGAACCAGGAGCTGACACAGGGAACTGACAGAACTAGGGATGAGGAAACATGGAGCTGGAGCTAACTAAAGACACATAGGGGAACTAGAGACAAGACTGGACAGGACGTGGCTGGAACTAGAGAGACAGGGCTAGACAGGAGACAGGGCTAGACGGGGCCTTAGGGACTAGATTGGCTGGGTTAGTGAGGTTAGTAGCTACATGGAACACTGGGGACACAGGATGCTGACCTAACTGGGTTAGTGGCTAATGGGGTTAGTACTGACCAGGGAGACAGGAAGACAAAAGGCAGGGCACACATGAGGCTATACCAAACTAGCGGCTAACCTACTAGTGTAGAAGAAATTTTTATCTGATTTTATGTGATATACCCTACTTTTAAGGAATAAAAGATACCCCAGCTTGAAATAATGGGAGGCTTGCGTGAGAAGCCGAGCATATAGGCCTCTTGGAATGTGCCTGTGTAAGAAATCCGATCTATACATTGAGGCACCTAGAACTGTGAAATTTAATGAAACCCAGATGTTGTATGTAAAATCAGAGCGGGAAAACTGGCCCCCTTTGTTTGGGATCAGTATTTAAGCAAGAAGCCGTCGGGAGTCGGGGTGTGTTCTGCAGACCTCCCGACTTTATTGATCAACCAATAAAGTTGTAACCTTCTGAAATCAAAGCCTGAGTCTTCAATTAATTTCCACAACACTAGTGAACAGAACCACTAGCAGTCAATCCCACTAGAGGTTAGCCTACTGGAGGCTAACCCTACTAGCCATCAAGGCCTACTAGCGGCTAACCCTGCTAACAGCTAAGCCCTCATGTGGCTACACATACTAGGGAATAAACCAGAAGACAGAACAGTACTTACACAGTACACAGGAGGAGACACAGCCTAGCTAAACACTGAACAAGGCAGCTCCATGAATCCACTAGAACAAGGAACATTCAGAAAACAAAACTAGAGCCCTCTTTAAACAAAGGTAAAACAATATAACTAAAATATAAACTTAAAAAAAGAAACAAACCAAAAGGAATGCCCACATGACGGTATGTACAAAAACAACAAAACATACCAACAAATAAACATCCAACAAATACAAACAGACCAAACAATGCTCGACCCAGTTTCCCAGAACAAACTGCTATTTATAGAAGCTTAAACGAGCCACCTCAGTTCAGGTGAGCACTCATCACCTGACTGAGGTGGCTTCTGGGAAACTGAGTCAACCAACAAAACTACAGAGAGACAGACATGAACAGTGACCTCTAGTGGAGGTTCCTAACAATTACAAAGCTCTTTAAGTTGTGTTAATTAATTTTAGTTCCTTTTTGTAGGAAACAACAAAAAATTTAATTCCCTTCGGTAATTTAAAGGGTGGTGGGGGGGGGGGGGGCGTGTAGTGAATGCATTTACAGTTATGCATCATTCAGTGTAATTTGTTATTTAGGGAAGCATTTCTGTAACTTAGTGAGGCATTCGAAGCGTGCATTTAGTGTATAAGCTGGCCCTGGCGTAGAGGAGCATGGTTAGGAAATAAATAAATTATTTGATTATAATAACCATATTGCTTAGAGTGTTCTTTGGAACAGGGAGCGCCATGCAGTTGCAGTTATACACTTACGAGGTGCATGATTTAGTTTTTGCTCTCCTTGATGTAGAGGCGTGCGGGATCGGTGAGGCGCAGCCGAGGCTCATTTTTTCTGGGAGTGTTCACAGGAACAAGGTAGAATGTATAGGGTCTGTCGAATGCCTCGTCAATTCACAGTAGTTGCATTTTTATAAATGTGTGAAACACAATAATGGCTCAGAGATGCGCAGGTTTAAGGTACCTGTTTTCCCGGGAGTGTTCTCGGGAACATGGAGTGGCGTTTATTCGTGACCTTAACATAGAGGTGTGTAGACATGGCCAGTCTATTTTCCTGATAGTGTTATCAGGAATAAGGATCACGTGCATTCGTCACCACATTTTCGGTTAGTTTTAAATTGCAAACATTATTTTGGATTAATTCCCACCTTGGTTGGAGGACGTGTACTTTGCATGAAGCTGAGATTCATTTCCTGAGCATCTCTCAGGAACAAGATGGGGTGTGCAAATTACAGTACTTAAATAATAATAATAATAATAATAATAAAGATAATGTTTTATATTCTGGAAAATTTTAATTAAAACGAGCTTAACATGTCCATAATTAAACTGACCCTTTTGAAGTGTCCGCCTAACTTTTATACACTACAATTTACCAACAATCAAAGCATGCTTATGAAATCATTACAACTGCAGTAACAAAAATTAAGTAAGCAAATAGATTACATAATTATTGAGAAATAACCAACTATTGGCACAAGTTGGATATCAAATTCTGCAGTGTTGAGCTCAGCTGCTTCAAATTAAGCATAAACCTTGGCTTGGGAACTCATGACAGCGACATGCACTCCTGACACAGACAAAGAACTGACTGACTGACTTCAACTAATCAAACTAACACACCTAACATGACAAACATTTGTACAGATTGTATGTGACAAAGATTCATGTCTTCCATGTTGTATATGACTACTCCTGTTTGCACATAACTATATTGCTTTTACAGACAAAACAGCAGCAGCAAGATTTAATCTTAATTTCCTCAACAGGAAAAAGCACACTGGAAGGAAGCAGGCCATAAACAAACCATGACAATGTGTGATGCCATTATGTGCGGGCCCATAATGAAGTGCTAGTAACCTCTCTCTTGGGCTCCAACTGACTCTCTACTATACGTAAAGTATCTGGGGCTAAGAAGAGATCAGCTTGGATGATGACGTGGATGTTTTGGACACTGATTTTTCCTCACCTTACCCCATACACATATAGTAAACACTACTGTATTAGTATGAAAACACACATGGCAGAATTGTACACACAGTATAGATTATATTAAGTTATGATTAGCACATTGCCATGTTATATCTGATGTACAGGTAGATTAGTCAGACTTGAAGTCTTTTACTCTTTCCTAGTCAATTGTGGAGAGAGATGTTTGGCTTCATGGTCTGTGGAACTGGTTTTGAATGGAATCTATTGATAAAAGACCAGAAATACTGGAGATAGCCTGCTGAATTCTTAAACGGAGGTTTGGAGTTAAATGTATGACAGACTGGGACTAGCCAGACTCCTTACACCCCGCAATCCTAATCACTGAGGTCATCCCGTTAAAGCACTTGTTGACTCAAACTCCTGACATCTCCAATGTCCCAACGAATACCAAGCAGATTTTCTTTAAAGATCCAAGCCATGTCACTTCCTCCTCATCCAATCTATGATTGCCCAATAGACTTGCACCTCTTCCCCTAAGGGTAGGCTCTATTAACTAGCACATCAAAAAAGAGAGGCCATGGACAAGTACATCTCCGAAGCTCTTGCCTCAGGAACTATCCTCCCGTCCTCCACCCCTGTGGGGAAGGGTTTCTTCTTTGTCAAGAAAAAGGACCAGTCCCTTCACTTCAAACTTCTCCAAGGAGCTGGTCTTCACCAAGTCGGACCTACACAAGTCCGAGTTTAGGAAGTCCAAGTCCGAGTTTAGGAGTTTAGGGCATATGATCTCGTCCGAATTCGGGAGGACAACAAGTGAAAGACTGCCTTCAACACCCTAACCAGGCATTATTTGGTGGTCCCGTTTGGACTGACCAACGCATCTGCGGTCTTCCACAACCTAATCAACGACATCTTCTGAGACTTCCTAAACTCCTTTGTGTTCATCTATTTAGACAATATTCTCATCTTCGTTCATGGTCTGGAGCATCGTCGCCATGTCCGTCTAGTCTTACCGAGACTCTTAGAGACCAAACTGTATGTCAAGACAGAGAAATGTGCGTTTCACGCAATGAAGCTAGCCTTGGACGCAATCATCAAGCTAGCCTTGGAGGACAGTTTTGATATCCATTTCCGTTTTCTCGATCACGCTCTCGCTTAACTTCTCGGCTCCACTCTTTCGTTTTCTGGGTGCCGCTGCACACTCTCTCCTTCACGCTCTCATGTCACGGAGGAGGGGAATTTGCGTGCTCTCCCTCACTGTCAATCTTCTGCACTTGTATTCCTCACAACTAATGTTATTCAATGTTATTTTTAGGCCATGCTGTATATAATTGAAATGAATTATTACATTATTAAGTTACAGGAAGTTGGGTTTGTTCATTTCGTGTAATATACCTGTATATTTCTAATATAAGTTATGATATTGATCGCTTTAACCTTTATTTTGTGCTATAGACACTGCATTTATCATTAATTAAAATACTAAATATAAGTTTAATGTACTTTCATCTCTCTACATTTTGCTCTCTATTTATTTTTAATAAACATACTTCAATAAGTAGTTTACCTGAGGTTTTTCAATATTAAATATTAACTTGCATATATATCATTTAAGACATGAAAAGACATTTCCTTTACTTTATGGTGATTTCCTTCAATAAAACCAATCATTGGTTGCTCCAATGGAATGTCTGTATGTGAAATAAAAGTCAAGGTTGTTTAATATTACCAAATAGCAATTAATTTGCCATGTAGTCTGCTTTCTTCCAGTGCACATTTTCCTGTTGGTGAACATTTTTTGTCATGTTTGTTATTATAAAATGTTGCTTGGCTGTTTTGTCAGCAAAAACTATGTATGGTTAAGTTACATTTGAACAGAATCTTTGACACATGCAATTAGTACAAATAATACATTCATGACATATTCAAAATCAGTGTGAATACTGGTTGGTCAGTATTTTGTTGCATCAGGAGTGTACGTCACTCTGAAATGAGCATCTAAGCTGAGGCTTATGGATAATTTTGAGTATGCTGTGCAATTTAGTGTCCGACTTCAGTTAATGGTTGATTCTCAATAAGGATTTAAATTTCTCTTTGCTTATTTATTTATTCATGTTAAAACACAAAGGTCAGAGCTGTGACTGCAGCCTTTATCCTGTGAGCACAAATATTTATTTTATGAGCAAGCCCAAGCCTATACACTAAATGCAAAGATCAAATGATGCGTAACTGCCAATACAAGCTTATATATCAAATGCATCAAATTCCCCAATAAATTACATGCAATTCAAAAGTGTAAAATTACATATAAAGTACAAGCGAGAGATTATACATAAAATAGATCTTATATTAATTACCCCCTTAAATCACTGAAGGGAATATAAAATATTTAAAACATTGTGTCTTTAACTTTAAGACACAAATTCACCTGAGCTTTCTTTAAAAGAGGACAGGAGCTAGTTAACAGAACTTCTTTTATTAATTTGTAACATTTTTAAAATTACATGACTTGAATTTTTTTGAAATACTGTATAAATAAATCCACCTTAATATAGCCTGTATTGCTATATTTAGCTGGTGGTTTCCAGTCCAAAATCTCATCAAAAACCACTAAAACGCACACATAACTGTCCTAAATATTTGGCTAATATTCAGTTCAGCATTCTGTTACCCTAGGGTTTGGTTTGTAATGCTTCGACCACATACAAGAACATTGCACAACATCATGAACATTTTAGTGAAAACCTGATTGTGTTTTGCCAGGTGTCCTGGTACATCCTGTACACCAAAAGAACAGAAGTCATCAACATTAACAAGTCATTGTCAGGGATAACCCCTAGAGGGCGCCATGCGCCTAGAGACTTTTTCTGTTCGTAGTTTTCTTAAGTTTAATTTTTTGACTTCAGTTCCCAGAATGCACCTCGGTCAGGTGACGTGGGCGCTCACCTGAACTGAGTTGGCTCATTTGTTTTATTATAAATACTTTGTTTCAATTCCAGTTCGGCGTCTTGCATCTGTTGATTTAACCTAGTAAATGTTGGTCAAGTTTAGTTCTTGTTTAGTAGTGGAGATTCTTGTTTTGGTTTGCTTTTACATGAAGTTTCTGTTTGTTCGATTTCTTTCTTGATTATTAAAAACATCACAAAAACATTGTTACCTCTGCGTTTATGCTTCACCTGCAACACCTCCAGTTTCGTGACAGAATGCAAGACCGGTACAGAGGCATAGCGGAGGGGCCTCCCCTGGAAATTTTTTTGGGGGGGCTATGATGTTAATGCCGTGGGAAGCTGGCGCGGAGGGCAGTCGGCTTGCCAATCGGCGTAGCGGCACGAAGCGAGCAGGAGCAAGAAGAAAGAGATCTGGCAAGGCGTCGCGGGTAAAGACTGGACAGGAGAAGCTGAGAGAGCAGCTAAGCTGGTATGGCTACAGGCTGGCGATAAGATGCACGCCGTTCCATAATGGCGCAGCTCGCGGTAACGGGCACCGACCAAAAGGTAAAGACTAAGAGGTCGATTAGTGGCGGTGACCAGGGTGAAGAGGAACCCCTTACCGAGTGTCAGTGGAGAGCGGAGTTTGAGGAGTATTGGAAGCAAGGAGCAGTCTCCCAGCTAACAAGGAGCATCTTTGGGCGGTGCACTGAGGAGAATACTGAGCGCATACGAAACCTGTGGGAGCAGGTGGAAATGCTCCAGGGGCTGCTAACTCAGCTAAGCCTCAGTAGAGGCCCAGACCTGCCAGCCAGCCTCAGTGGAGGCCCAGACCTGCCCTGTTTCGGCGATGGTGAGCTCTTTGTTCCGCCACTCAGCTATGACGGCGATGGCGAGCTCTTTTCTCCGCTGCCTCGTTTTGACGACGATAGCGAGCTCTTTTCGCCGCCGCCCTGCATCGACGAGGACGGCGAGCTTCCTCCACCACCCTGCATCGAAGAGGACGGCAAGCTTCCTCCGCCGTCCTGCATGGATGAGCACAGCAAGTTTGGGGGGGATGCCCGGGACCTCCAGGTGCGCCCTTTGAGGGGGGGGGGTCAGTGATAACCCCTAGAGGGCGCCATGAACTTTTTCTGTTTGTAGTTTTCTTAAGTTTCGTTTTTTGACTTCAGTTCCCAGAATGCACCTCGGTCAGGTGACATGGGCGCTCACCTGAATAGAATAGAATAGAATAGAATAGAATGCCTTTAATTGTCACTATGCACATATACAATTCGCACCATATACATGTACAATGAGATTGAGAGCATCTCACTACTCAGTGCAACAATAAACAATACACACAGACATTCAGACATTAAACCATTAAATAAGGATGGTGGGGGACATTAGGATATTAAATAGACAGTTCTGTATTAGAACAGATATATTGCAGATGTAATTGCACAGCAATTATAATGCACTGCGCATTTACAATATTGTACATTTAGTATGATTAAACAATTGTACAATGGAGTGTACATTAAAAATACAGTTTTGTATGTCTGTGCTATAATACTGTATTCCTATTGTAAAGTCAATGTGTATATTGATTAAGCAAGGTGATCGCTTTTGGAAAAAAAATATTCTTAAAACGATTTGTCCTTGTACTAATACACCTATAATGTCTTCCTGAGGGCAACAGGTTAAACAGTTCAGATGCAGGATGGGAGCTGTCTGTAATGATTTTCTCAGCTCTGTTACGACAGCGTGAGGTGTAAATGTCCAGCAGGGAGGGAAGAGGGCAGCCTATAATCTTTTGTGCTACTTTGACTACCCTTTGAAGCTGATTCCTCTCTGCCATAGTGCAGCCGCCATACCAGACTAACCAGACAAACATTGTTACCTCTGCGTTTATGCCTCATCTGCAACACCTCCAGTTTCATGACAGTCATATGGAGACCTGGAGACAGACATAAATCAAACACATTAGCATTTCCTAGTTAGTTAGACAAAAGGGTCCCAGTGAGCCATTTGCATTTATATATTTCTAAAAACTGGCTACAGGAAGTATGACCATGTAATGAATGAGAGAGTGCAACTAGGGGGCCATTTTATGAAGCATGCTAAATTTTGCCATTTTACTAATGATGTTACGTGACCAATGACAAACAAGGACTCACTCTTAACACAATCACGTGACTTTAATAACACGTGCTATACATTGATTATCTTTAAATAGAGGCACTGAGAAAGATTACCCATATTAACAATTTCTCCCAATAAGGTAATTGCTGTAAAAAATGCTAGATTTCTTTCTTTCATTTGAAGTTTTAAAGCTTTGTAGTAGAAGAAGCGAGTTGATCGGTCTGTCTACTATGCCTAAGCTTTGCACTAAGCTTTTCTGGCGCCAGGAGAGACTCAAACACACACACACACATTGTCTGTCAGAAAGGTCTCTGTTTATTAACAGCAAGAGATAGGGTTTTTATATGTTAGACCAAATACCTGTGCCATCGACATCTGTTACTACAAAGAACATAAACCATTGTAAATGTCCTGGTGAGATGCTGAAGAACAAAGGAGTGTAAGTTAGATAGTCCAGAGACAAATCAGGAGGTGTTGCCTCAAGTTAGGGCGAAAGGGGGAAGAGACAGAGAGAGAGAGAGACACACAAAAAGAGAGAATGAGAAGGTGAGCATATGTGTGTTAGCATCATTAAAAACAGATGCAAGAGGAAACTTGACACATTAATTTCAGATCTATGAGGAAGAGACCAAGTGAGTAGAATTAACTTTTTTATATAAAATAATTCCTTTACAGCACAGTGTTTTGGTCTTAAATTTAAAGATGGTAGTAACATTCCCTTTGCACAGTGGATTTATTAACTTCTATTTGGTACACAAAATTTGACCACTAGATGTGAATCCAATGAGCTCTTAATTGAAGCTTCATCAAATGAACCTTTTGGTGAAACTATTGGCTGGGAAGCTTCGCCAACTATAATATATATATGTCATTGCTACACTTGCTACATACATACACAAATAAAATGATTATTAAGGGAAGCCAGAGCATAACAGCTACATACACTTGACTGTTATGCTGCCTTATCAAAAGTACTAACATACAGTGAATTAATTATTCGCAATACCCTGTGGAAAGATGCTACATGCTAAAGGGGTATATGTACTGTAACAGTAAGTGGGGCATGTTTTGAGACATTATAGCATTGTATTAGAAAATTTAAGGCTAGCATACTCTGAAATACAAATATCCCCTCCAAGTAATGTTCTCAACAGAATAATCCACGATATAGGCAAAAAACTAAATGAAATACTTATAACAGCATGGACTGGCAAGAAACTGACTACAGCAAAACAAAATACGTAGAATTCAACATGGCGAATTTCCCAGAATGCCATGCGGGTTGACAACAGGAACTCAAAGCCTATCAGGTGTTATGCGCTAAAATGCCCCCCCCTGCCACAGATTGTCCTATATAATCTCTTTCGAATATTATAGTAGAACAGAAATTTATAGATTTAAAATTTATTAAAAATTACAAATTAAACCAAACGAATTTGATTATAAAATAAACAATATAAAAACATGTTGAATAGGATTTTTGTTAAAAAAATTTTTTTTCATACACAAGATTCATTTTTTATATTGCTTATTTTATAATAAAAATCATTTCGTGTAAGTGTTCATAATAAATATTTATTTAGGGCAAACATTTTGTATTACATGACAAATCCCTGGAAAATAAATGTGTCAGAAAATAAAAATTATATGTGAATTTGTATTAATGGTCTTGACACCTGTGACGTGCCTAGGGAAAATTATAATAGTAATATCATATTTGATAATAATAATAAACCTGTGAATTTCTGTTCTAATATAATATCCGATAGAGATTATATTGGGGGGCAATCTGTGGCAGGGGGGCATTTTAGCGCACAACACCGGCAGCACTACTAACATGTCTCCTCCCCTAATGGAGTGGTGCATGATAGAAAGGCATTACCTGCAAAGGCACGCTTGATCTGAGCTCCTATTCCGGTTTGCAAATGGATGCCTTGGCTATTTTAGACGATCAAAGCCGCTACATAACACAAACACAAAAATGCCGCTAAGGGAAGACGGATGTGGATCTTCAGATTCCTGAAACGCTCTCGTTCAACTGTTTTGCTGTCTCATTCATCTTTGTTGAAGGTCCTGAGAGCGTAGACCATCACATCGCTAAACTACGGGGATCTGACTGGAAATAGTCACACTCGCTCGTTTAGGAAACTACGGAAACGTTTCTCCTGTCTTATGTTGATCGGTTTGGTTTATAAGCGACGAGCTAGGAAATGAGCCCCCCTCACAAACACCGAGGGGACATGAATAAAACGGCATCTTGTTTTTGTAACATCAAAATATTCCTAGTGTCGGAATGTGCACTGATGCTGGCGCAGGGGACAGTCGGCGCGTACTTGGTAAGCCATTTCGCCTTTCCTCATTTACTTGTTTCCTCTCTAATTGCGCTTGTAAATGTGTTACTGGACTAATTTAATTAGCAGTTATGTCTAGAAGGCCGTGATGGGTGTGTTTTAAGAAGTGTTTGCGTGTAAAATGCATTATTTTGCTGCATAAACATAAGCCGACTCTTACAGTAATATCACAAAAAGATTATGGGTATTAGTGGTCGGAATGCATAGTTACTGTACTGGATATAGTCTATATTGGTATAATAACTACAGGAACAGAGATAGAAGGCCGATGTCCGGAGATTATTACTTGTTCCAGTAAAATCAGTTTCATGTACAATTATGTACTCAGGATGTATGGTTCCTCGTGATAAAACAGACATAAATAATTGGCACAGGTCGATGGCACAAATCGTATTTATTACTTTACAGGCATACACTGTATTGTGCTACAGAAACGCTCATCTCTGAGTGTATCAGCCTGATACTTCTACAGACAGTAGGGAGGAAGAACAGATTTTACTGATGCCCTAGAAATTTTTTTTCAACCTCTTAAATTATAAAGCAGTGTTTTTAAACATACTGCCAATTGTATTACCTTTGCTACAAATTTTGAGTCTATTTGAGACATTCCTGATACTTTCACAGGCAGTAATGAGTGGGGAAATGGTTAAATACATTCCAGTTGTTTAAATGAGAGACAGTGTTTTTCTTAAGCAAGGAAAGAATTCTGTGATCATTAGGGCCCAAGCCCTATGTTGTCATAGTGTGTGAAGGGCTTTATTGTTTTTCTAAGGGTTTTTAGGGCCCAAGCACTATAACATGCGCAGAAGCTTTTTGATTTCCTAAGGATTATTAGGGCCCAAGCAGTATGACAAACTGCCTATGTCATTTTCCCACCATTTTGGGCTTTTTGAAAAGGTTGCAATCAATCTCTGGGCCCTCACACAAGATTTTGCTGCATAGCTCATACACACTTGCACGATGCACGCAAAACCTGGTACACATTTAGAGCTCATTGAGTCGAGCAACTTTCGCATTGCATGTCATAGGCTGACCTCAACAGTAAGTCAGTTACATTGTGTCATTTGCCAAAACGCACCTAAAGGCTTTTGATATACTCCTCGTAGGGAATTTATACGATTGCCACCAAACCGGGTCTATGTGATCTAAAGACATTGGGGATGCAAAATTGTAGAGGGATGTTCAATATCGCGAACAGGTCAGCTGTGACGATACCTCAAACTTGTGCTGAAACTTGGTAAATAATTTTCTGTGCGGCATTATGTTTAGTGACACGTTCAATGACATCACATTTAGTGACATCACATTGAGTCACATCATAGTGTGATGCTTTTTTTCTCAGCATCTGCTGCCTATTCTACATACATACACATCACAAATGTTAACCCTTACACACACAGACACACAAACACTCATACATACACACACATGACAAATATTAACACTCCCACACTCACTCGCACGCACGCATGCACAAACAGTCTATCACACACATATATATACAGTCGTGGCCAAAAGTTTCGAGAATGACACAAATATTAGTTTTTACAAAGTTTGCTGCTAAAATGTTTTTAGATCTTTGTTTCAGTTGTTTCTGTGATGTACTGAAATATAATTACAAACACTTCATACGTTTCGAAGGCTTTTATCGACAATTACATGACATTTATGCAAAGAGTCAGTATTAGCAGTGTTGGCCCTTCTTTTTCAGGACCTCTGATTGTATCAGCCTGATACTTCTACAGACAGTAGGGAGGAAGAACAGATTTTACTGATGCCCTAGAAAATTTATTTCAACCTCTTAAATTATAAAGCAGTGTTTTTAAACATACTGCCAATTGTATTACCTTTGCTACAAATTTTGAGTCAATTTGAGACATTCCTCTGCAATTCGACTGGGCATGCTCTCAATCAACTTTTGGGCCAAATCCTGACTGATAGCAACCCATTCTTTCATAATCACTTCTTAGAGTTTGTCAGAATTAGTGGGTTTTTGTTTGTCCACCCGCCTCTTGAGGATTGACCACAAGTTCTCAATGGAATTAAGATCTGGGGAGTTTCCAGGCCATGCACCCAAAATTTCAACGTTTTGGTCCCCGAGCCACTTAGTTATCACTTTTGCCTTATGGCACGGTGCTCCATCATGCTGGAAAATGCATTGTTCTTCACCAAACTGTTGTTGGATTGTTGGAAGAAGTTGCTGTTGGAGGGTGTTTTGGTACAATTCTTTATTCATGGCTGTGTTTTTGGGCAAAATTATGAGTGAGCCCACTCCCTTGGATGAGAAGCAACCCCACACAGGAATGGTCTCAGGATGCTTTACTGTTGACATGACACAGGACTGATGGTAGCACTCACCTTTTCTTCTCTGGACAAGCCTTTTTCCAGATGCCCCAAACAATTGGAAAGAGGCTTCGTCCGAGAATATGACTTTGCCCTAGTCCTCAGCAGTCCATTCGCCATACTTTTTGCAGAAGATCAATCTGTCCCTGATGTTTTTTTTTGGAGAGAAGTGGCTTCTTTGCTGCCCTTCTTGACACCAGGCCATCTTCCAAAAGTCTTCGCCTCGCTGTGTGTGCAGATGCGCTCACACCTGCTTGCTGCCATTCCTGAGCAAGCTCTGCACTGGTGGCACTCCGATCCCGAGCTGAATCCTCTTTAGGAGACGATCCTGGCGCTTGCTGGACTTTCTTGGATGCCCTGAAGCCTTCTTAACAAGAATTGAACCTCTTTCCTTGAAGTTCTTGATGATCCTATAAATTGTTGATTTAGGTGCAATCTTAGTAGCCACAATATCCTTGCCTGTGAAGCCATTTTTATGCAACGCAATGATGGCTGCACGTGTTTCTTTGCAGGTCACCATGTTTAACAATGAAAGAACAATGATTTCAAGCATCACCCTCCTTTTAACATGTCAAGTCTGCCATTCTAACCCAATCAGTCTGACATAATGATCTCCAGCCTTGTGCTCATCAACATTCTCACCTGAGTTAACAAGACGATTATTGAAATGATCTCAGCAGGTCCTTTAATGACAGCAATGAAATGCAGTGGAAAGTTTTTGTCGGGATTAAATTAATTTTCATGGCAAAGAAGGTCTATGCAATTCATCTGATCACTCTTCATAACATTCTGGAGTATATGCAAATTGCTATTATAAAAACTTAAGCAGCAACTTTTCCAATTTCCAATATTTATGTAATTCTCAAAACTTTTGGCCGTGACTGTACACACACACACACACGCACACATCACAAATGTTAACACTCACACACTCGCACCTCTCTCACACGCACAGAGAAATACACACGTACATCACACCCACACACAATAACAAGCCACATCATTCACATCACACATACTAACACACACATTTCAAATGTTAACACACAGACTCTAACACAAACATGCACGAACACATTTACTCACATAGACTGACGCACATCTCCCACGCACACTAACACTCGCATGTTGCGCACACACACACACACACACAGGGCCCAAACCTGACATCAGCCCTATATAGTGTACAAGTTGTGCAGTGCATGGCTTTTGTTCGTCTTAACATGCTCAAACAGCACACAGGTTGTGTGGTGCACCTGGGAGGCGATGGCACAGGGTGCTTGGGCCCGCTCATCGTTGCTTGCAACTATATTTCTGTTTGCTTGTATTTTAAGAAAGAGAAAAGTGAATTTCTCATATTTTTAGATTAATTACACGTAAAGTGGGATATCTTAAACTTTATTTTATTTTAATTTTGATTATTATGCCTTACAGCTCATGAAAATGAAAAATATCTTAAAATATTACAGTAAATTACTATTCATATTATGGCATTTGACAGACACCTTATCCAGAGTGACTTACATTTAAATCTCTTTATACATCTGAGCAGTTGAGGGTTAAAGATCTTTATCAAGGGCAGTGGCAACTTGATGATGGAGGGGTTTGAACCTGGAACCTTCCGATCACACTAGTTCAATGCCTTAACCACTGAGCTACCACTGCCTATGCATATGGCAAAAATAGTGGATCTCTTTGTCTATACACATGGGGATGACTGCTAATTGACAGTCTAGAAGATGATCATCCATAGTTCCGACAAAGCAGGGTAAGAATCCTATTAACTGATTAGCTAAGGGTTAGAGTACGAAGTTACTCTATTCAACATTCAGAGATGAATAGGGAGTGAAGAAATTTAGAATTGTCAGAACATCTATCTATCACGTCTACCTATCCACCACTGTCCATGTGGCTGCTAACCGAAAGTCCCCATCACTGACATTTCAAGTTTTCTAATGAAGAGATGACAAACCGTTCTGGGGTAAAATCCCAAATAGCATAAAATGGAACACTAGTGTGCTATGTAGGGTGTAATGTAGAATTCCTTATTCCACACACCATGTAGTGCCGTTGATCAGGGTTTAGAGAAGGATTTCGGATTCAGCCTTGAGGTAGATGCTAGTTAGCTTTGTAGCTTGCATTAGCAGTGAAACGCCGATGTTGCTAAGGCAATTCAAAATAACTTGGCAGCAGTTACTAGCGAGACAAAGTGATGTTTAAGATGACAATGTTTTGTGCAAATGTGTTTTCTTGTTGAAAGTGCTAAGTGATGTAATATACTAAGGAAAAAAAGCTGTCCAAACCTGGCCTATAATTAAGGCCTGGCACGATGTGAAAAAGCCTTTAAAATATTTAAATTTGTATGATGATCTCAAGTGTGACAAATGTACAAAAAAAATCAGGCAAATGCTTTGTCACAGCCTTGTAAATGTTTTTAAACCAAAAAAGGTATTTAGAGAAACTTGGTTTCCTCCGTGAATTTTTTTGGATGTACTTGCCACTGAATTCAAGCAATACGCCATTAAAAATTGATTGATTATTCATTCATAGTGTCAAACACATTGTCTTGTTGATTTTTCTAGTTTTTAAATAATAATAATAATAATAATAATAATAATAATAATAAACTAATCATAAACTTTCTGCTGTAAAATACACCACATTCACTCCCCAGCCACTCCATTAGGTACACGTGTTTAACTGCTTAACACAAATATGTATCAATCACATGGCAGCAACTCGATACATGTTCAAGATGATCTGCTGGATTTGCTGATGTGAAAACTAAGCCATTGTTCTAAAGGAATTGTTCAAATCATTGTTTTAAAGGAATGTCTGCAATAGGATACCTTGAAATTTATTTAGCACATTATACACTCACTCATCGTCTATACCGCTTAATCCTGTATTCAGGGTCATGGGGGGCCTGGAGCCTATCCCAGGAGACTTGGGGCACATGGCAGGGTACACCATGGACAGGGTGCCAAACCATCGCAGGGCACAGACACACACACATACACTCACTCATTCACACACTACGGGCAATTTGGGAACGCCAATTAGCCTAATCTACATGTCTTTGGACTGTGGGAGGAAACCGGAGTACCCGGAGGAAACCCACCAAGCACGGGGGAGAGCACATTATACAATACAAATTTAATGTACAATCGTGATTTAATGTTCAGTATGTTACCATGTGCAATAACATGTATGCACACACATGCACTCATTTATTCATATACTTACATACGTACGTACATGCATACGTACGTTGGGTTTGAGTACGTCTAAAACTGCTGATCTAAGGTTTTCATGCACAACCATCTTTATGGTTTTGAGAGTTATATTTATATTATATTGTATATATATTATATATATTTATTAAATGCTGCTTTGAGCAGTGCTTTTATTTGCAAAAAAAAAAAAAAAAAAAGGTTGTTGGACGTGGCATTGTATATCGTCTACCATGTACCATTTGCATTGCCCACGCTGTGTTTTCTTCAAAGAAATCTGATTCTGATGTGATTTGACACCATCTTGGATTGGTATGACTAAAGAGATTTAGTCATTACTTTCCTCAACTCAGAGTATTAGTAGACATTCCACCTTACAAAAACTCACCAGTACAACTGGCCCACCCAAACAGGAGACATGTGAGTATTTAATGAAACATACTAGTAACTTGAGACATGGAATGTCAGTTTGTGCTCAAAGATAAAAGAAGTATCTCAGCTCTTGTGACCTTCACTGTTAGACAGTGCTTTTTCTGCTGAAATGAACCTACATCTAGGCATTGGCAGACGCCCTTATCCAGAGCGACTTACATATATCTCATTATACATCTAAGCACTTGTATAAAACTTGTTTTTTCCGCACTTAAAAACCAAGTTCAGTGATTCTACATGAAGAAAAGCATCGCATCACATCCTTCAGTGGCATTTCTTTATTTTTATTATTTTCAACATTGTACATTAATACTGAAGATATCCAAACTAGAAAAGAACGTATGGAATAGTAAACAAAACAGCCCAGAATGTATTTTAACAACCACTGTTCAGAGGAGAATGCATGAGTCAGGCCATTTGATTCTTCTGATTTGATTAAAATTTGGGATTCTGTAAGTATCATGATTTTATAAATATCCCTATTTAATATAACATTTTAGCTGTTCTTTGTTACAATTTTAAACCATTAATATGTTTAACGATGAATTAAATGTAGCCCATTTCTTATGACATTTAGTTATGAATAATCTCCATTATCTGCCATAATTATTATTTCTAAAAAACGTGGCAAATAATCAACTCCTACCACAGTAAAGTATGTAAGTTCAGCCTTTATTCATCACATAAACATTACTGCACAGTGACATTCTTTATTCTTGGCATAGTCCATTTTCTTATTAGTAAGCAGGGGTCAGAGTGCAAGGTCAGCCATTATACAGCGCCCTTTAAACAGACAGGGTTATGGGCCTTGCTCAAAGGCCCAACAGCAGCAACCTGGTAGAGCTGAATTTGTGTGTGTTTATTTGGCCTGTGATGGATTGGCACTCTCACAACCCTGTACAGGATAAGCAGTATAGAGAGTGAGTGAGAGTGACCGAGTGTGGTTTATTGCACTATAAGAAATTTATTTAGTTACTATATCATATATAGTTATGATATAGCTTATATATCATATATATCCTTGAAGGTGGGGGTGCAAGGATTTCATTTATGTATAGCATATAAAAATGCTCCAAAACGCTTAAAATAGAGATTTACTCTACAGCATATATAAACACTAAGGTGTACTCTGGGGAACATTTCTATGGTAGATTTTAAAGGGTTAGTTGGTACATAAGCTTAATAGGCAGAAAAAAAGTAAGGAAATATTTCTTTTATCATTATGGTGAAAGTAGCAGTATGTTGGTTCACAACCATGCCTGGCACATTTTAGTGTTTTCTCTGCTCTCAAGACACAAGATTGAACTAATCAGCTACTTGGCAGAAGTGGGTATGGTGAATAGAAGTCGGCATGGTGGAGCAGGGAAAACTTAATTCTGCTAAGCAGGGGTCTTTCAGCTGGAAACCACAGCACTAGACGTCAATGTTACATGTTACACGTTCTGCCTCTTACTTCTGGAATGCCATTATGCTCCTTGAAAGCTCATGCTGAAATGGCTTTGCACTGGATTGATGAGTTCAGTGTGAGTTATCAAAGGTGATCGAAGGTGGCATTTTGAGGGAATCTTCTTTGTGGTTTTATTGTGTGACCTGATTGTGTACTAACAACCAGAGAGTTGGCCAATAAAAATAAATAAAATTTATTTTTCAACAAATAAAATTTGTTGACAAACATTTGTGAAAGATAAATAAAAACGATTACATCATCAAAAACCTCCACAGGGGTTTTGTATAAAATCCACTGAAAGTGAAATTATAGATTAAGATTCACAAGATGCAAAGCACTCATCAGCTGTAAGATTTTGAGGGCAAATGAAAATTTGCAAATAAAAACAGGGTTGAGCCTCAAACATGTGAGTTGGTGTGTGTGTGTGTGTAAGAGAGAGCGACAAGAGGGTTGGAATGGAAAGCTAATGTGACGCCTCGTCTAGGGGGCCTGGGCACTATATTAACGTTTTTAAAATATAGCAATGTAATTTGAAAAGTGATTTTAGAATGAGACAATATTGTTTGTATCGATATACTGTAGTTTGATGCGTTTCATGACCTCTTTCTTCTGTGAAGCAATGCCAGCATTTGCATTTCTTCACTCGCACTCTCTGTTCTTCCAATCCTCCCTCCGCATCACTGACCAGCCCTTCCCCCACTTTCCCTCTGTGCCTGCTCAGAAACCTGGTATTGACAGTTTGTGCTACCATGTTTGTAACATTCAGCTTTGTTATGAAACTTAAACTTAACTAACCTGTTTATTTACACTAAACAGGGTCTAGAATCTAACATCCGGTGTGGTGTAGGCCGAGCGGGCCAAGAAAAGACAAACAACAACTGTTCAACCAAAACCCAAAGTGTATTAAGTGATAAAAAAAAAAAAAAGGTGCACCAAAAAACTCAATAAATACAAAATATATATACAAAATATACAAAATGGATGCGTGTGTGTGTGGAAAAAAATGTCCAAAGTCCGGGTTATTGCGGAGTGTGTTTGCGCGAGGGTGGGTTGGAGAGATGGGTCGGTCTCACCGAAGGATTGGAAGGATGAAGGATTCAGTCCGGGAGCACGAAAACGGAACGAGTTATAGTGAGTGTGTCCGGTAATGATAAATCCAACAGTTGGGATCATCCACGGCAATCACTCTCTCTCTCATCACAAGCCAGCACTGTCTCCTCGTACTCTCCACACCGACCTGTTTGCCGGTTGCTCTTTTATGTCGGGTCACCTGACCCAACTCATCATCCGGGTTCCCTCATACAGCGGACGCGCATGCTCGCGAGAGCTTAACCCCGAAACCAAAACACAGTCTTTTGGAAACAAAATAAACCGTATCGGGTTCGGTTTATACGGCCACATGTTTAAGCACATTATAGCTCTGCAGTCTACCTCAGTAGACAACTTCAACAAATACTTTAACAAATATAAAGAGCATGTAGTTTATAATGTTGCCAATTTTTTTCAGTTTACTGAACAAACTGAATGTTCCTTCAGTTTATTGTTGTATTAAACTCTCTTTTAATCAATCTCTTGTTGTTGAGAGCAACTGAAGGAACATTATCAGAGATGGGTGTTTTAAAAAGATGTGGGTATATTTAAAATGTGTGTGTGTGTGTGTGTGTGTGTGTGTGTAATAAATGAACATAGGCTATTTATTCTATTTTTCCTTTTTTTTTTTTGCATTTCTATGTATTGAGATTGGAAACCTGTGTTTACATTTTATATTGATCACAGTTTTATCGCCTTGCCTATTAGATGAGCATGACCAACGACCACACCGAATTTTTGGCATAAATAAATATTTAATTCAAAACATGAACTACTCCTGTTCATTCTTACCCTATATTACTTCATGCAGCACCAATTACAGCTTACTATAGCCATGCTATAACCTAATTTATCCATAAAGTCAGCCTAACATTTAATCATATGATCAACATTGGCTTATTTTTGTAAACTTGATACAGATACAATGCTTACATCATCCTTGAACCATCACTCTTGAAAATAGCCGCTTTAAATATGCTTCTGCACACATGCGCACATGTCATAAGTGTGCTACAGTGTTTTAATCAAACAGCACTACACCTAAGCTAATATTTTAAAAAACAAAAACTGTTTACATGCCGAATTAGCAAGTGACTAGGTGTTTAGCAGGCTCAGACTGACTCTTTCTGACAGGAATAACTCAGTTTATGTGGCTCAGTTATTGCTAAGCAAGAAAACCATGTGTTGTGTGTATATCACTCTCGGTGTGGCCAATAAAACACTGTACAAGATAATCAGCAGCATTAATCATAAACTATGCAGGGACATGCAAAAAAAAGCCTTCATCAGTAATACAGTTAAGATAAAAAATATTAAAGTAGGGATGCATGTTGATTTAAATGGTACACCTAAATTTTACATGGATGATTCAAAACTTGAATAAGTAGCACAATGATGCTAGTGGAAAAAGTTAGTCTGAAGGCCTGCTGCTATTTTCTTTGCACCTGCTCAATTTGCATCCAGTTGAGACAGAATCCAGTGGTTGTCCGACCTGAACATGACAATTGACTTTTGCAATTCTGCTATTTATTGCTTCAGTAGGATGTTGAGAGAACACATGGTATGCTATTACGTGGACTAAGCATCCAATTTAAAGTCAGTTGTGGGAAACACAGTCTGTTTTCTGGCTAAGCTAGTGTTACACATGCTATAATCTAAAGGCTAGATATAAAGGTATACATTTACTTTGCTTAAATTCGATGCAAATGAGAAACGTACAGCACAACGGGGGTCATTATTTATTAAAGAAAATTATGATGATTAAAAACAGCCTACTGCATTTCATTCTTATAATAATGCAGAAACACAAGCGGGGCGGAATGACAACGACATCTGCTTATGCAGTAGCACGTCCTGACAGTGTTTTAATTTTATGGTCATTTAGTTTCATTTATTTCAGTTACTAAATCTACTACAAATTTAAAGAACACAAAATATAAGATGACTCAAAACGCTACATGCGTAGCTTTTTTAATTACACATGATAAAATGTAAAGGTTCACTGTGTTAACATTTACTTTGCTTAAATTTGATACTAATAAAATTTAATTCTACAGTCGTGGCCAAAGGTTTTGAGAATGACACAAATATTAGTTTTCACAAATTTGCTGCTAAACTGTTTTTAGATGTTTGTTTCAGTTGTTTCTGTGATGTACTGAAATATAATTACAAGCACTTCATACGCTTCAAAGGCTTTTATTGACAATTACATGACATTTATGCAAAGAGACAGTATTTGCAGTGTTGGCCCTTCTTTTTCAGGACCTCTGCAATTTGACTGGACATGCTCTCAATCAACTTCTGGGCCAAATCCTGACTGATAGCAACCCATTCTTTCATAATCACTTCTTGGAGTTTGTCAGAATTAGTAGTTTTGTTTGTCCACCCGCCTCTTGAAGATTGACCACAAGTTCTCAATGGGATTAAGATCTGGGGAGTTTCCAGGCCATGGACCCAAAATTTCAACGTTTTGGTCCCCGAGCCACTTAGTTATCACTTTCGCTTTCTGGCACGGTTCTCCATCATGTTGGAAAATGCGATGTTCTTCACCAAACTGTTGTTGGATTGTTGGAAGAAGTTGCTGTTGCAGGGTGTTTTGGTACGATTCTTTATTCATGGCTGTGTTTTTGGGCAAAATTGTGTGAGAGCCCACTCCCTTGGATGAGAAGCAACCCCACACAGGAATGGTCTCAGGATGCTTTACTGTTGACATGACACAGGACTGATGGTAGCGCTCACCTTTTCTTCTCTGGACAAGCCTTTTTCCAGATGCCCCAAACAATTGGAAAGAGACACCAGGCCATCTTCCAAAAGTTTTCGCCTCACTGTGCATGCAGATGCGCTTACACCTACCTGCTGCCATTCCTGAGCAAGCTCTGCACTGGTGGCACTCCGATCCCGCAGCTGAATCCTCTTTAGTAGACGATCCTGGCGCTTGCTGGACTTTCTTGGATGCCCTGAAGCCTTCTTAACAAGAATTGAACCTCTTTCCTTGAAGTTCTTGATGATCCTATAAATTGTTGATTTAGGTGCAATCTTAGTAGCCACAATATCCTTGCCTGTGAAGCCATTTTTATGCAACGCAATGATGGTTGCACACGTTTCTTTGCAGGTCACAATGGTTAACAATGAAAGAACAATGATTTCAAGCATCACCCTTCTTTTAACATGCCAAGTCTGCCATTCTAACCCAATCAGCCTGACATAATGATCTCCAGCTTTGTGCTCATCAACATTCTTACCTGAGTTAACAAGACGATTACTGAAATGATCTCAGCAGGTCCTTTAATGACAGCAATGAAATGCAGTGGAAAGTTTTTTTTCGGGATTAAGTTAATTTTCATGGTAAAGAAGGACTATGCAATTCATCTGATCACTCTTCATAACATTCTGGAGTAGATGCAAATTGCTACAGAGGTGTGAAGAGGGAAATGTCTATTACCGGCACGCTCACCGCCGCGACAAAACGACAGTGGCCACAATAAATCAGTTGCATTTCAAAGTAATTCGTGAAATGACCGACAGGTGGCGCAAAGTGCCATTTTCTGTCATCTCGGTTTAAAAAATAATAAAGTCATAAAAAGGTAAAAACAATATGCTGTATCGAAGAAATACTACCGTAATGGTAATTTCCACATCTGTGTATTTTATACAACAAGCATGAAAAATCTGAATCAGAGTTATTGATATTTGCTGTACAATAATGAGTAAAAAAAAAACATTGAAGTTGAACATTAAAACAAGTACACTACACTGTAAACCTTAATGCTCAAAGTAATTAAACACATTGAGTACTGTTAACCTAAATAATTGAATGAGTAATAATTTTGAGTACGTAAGTAACATTAACTTTAAGTAAAATTTGTGGTGCAATGGTAAGTGCTTCACCTTCCATACGGACAGCCGGGGTTCGATTCCTGTGCTGGATGGTCTACAACAATTTTTTTGATTTGTTTAACAAACTCAAAAAATTGATGGTTTTGTTTACTTAAAATTGGAAACATCATTAATTTAAAAAATTGATGTAACTGATTAATCGGGTTTAAAGTGTAGGGTTTTGGGTCATCTTAAATGTTGTGTTCTTTAAATTATGTTCTATAAATAATGACCCCCGTTGCGCTGTACCGTCGCTGGCAAAACCTTATAAAATACAATCTCAGTACTAAAATTATGGTAATACATATAGCCGTTTCTTATTTGCTTCAAATTTAAGCAAAGTAAACGTATACTTGTGTAACGGCGTTCGGTGTGCGCCCAAATCAATTTAGCTCCTCATTCACTCCGAAGCTCACTAGGTAGGCGGCCTTGGTGCACACTGCAGATGTGCGAAGAAGCGGGGCCGCCTAACTAGGCACAACTGGTGAGCTATCGGCGCTAATGATCCCGAGATTTTGATGAGCTTTTCGATTCCCGTGCTGGATGGTCTGCTACTGGGTTTTTTTTAATTTTTTTTATTTGTTCAACAAACTAAATTTATAGTTCTGTTTAAATTGGAAACATCATTAATTAAAAAATGTGATGTAACTGATTTACCTAAAATATTTTGAGTTTTGCCAACTCCACTTGGTAATTGACATTGTTAATCACCTTCTTAATTAAGGCGGGTCCCTTCCATTTCGGAGCTAGTTTGGGCATGTGAGTCCTCCGCCCGAGACTGAGGAAAAGCACGGACCCACACAAGGTTGCCCACATTGTATGTGACAGCCCGTCGTCGGAGGTTGTAATACTTTCCCTGGCGCTCCTGGGCATGGGCTACATTGCTCCGGACAACCTGGAACAGAACCTCCTGACGCTCCACCGTGGCATAGGCTAGATGATCAGGAGGAATGGTGCGATGCAGCATTCTCTCCAGTGGTCCCTTTAGCTTACGTCCCAGTGCTATCTCTGCTGAAGTGAAACCAGTGCTTTCTTGCCAGGCCGTATTGATGGCGAACCGGAACTCAGGAAGCCATTGGGCCCACTGCTTGTGGTTTTCTTTGACGAATGCTGCGAATTTTAATGTTTGGTTAGTCCGTTCTGTAATGTTGGTTTGCGGATGGTAGGCTGGCGTGCGTTTTTGGATGACGCAGCAGTGCCGGCAGATGGTGTTGAGCAGCTGGGAAGTGAACTGAAACCAGGTAAGCTGGAGTGCCCCACTGTGTGAAAATCTCTCTGGTTAAGATATTTGCTATGTTGTGGGCTTTGGCTGTTCTCAGAGGAAACGTCTCGTCCCATTTGCTGCAGTAATCGACGAACACCAGCATATGTTCGTTGAGCCATCACACCCACTTGGCTCCTTTCTTCTTCAGAGCGTGTAAAGGAGCAGCACGCTCTGAAGTGGGGAATGAACCGATGGTACCAACCAGCCAGATCTAGGAAGCGCTGTAGTTCCTTTAGGTTGCAGGGAACGGGGTAATTTTGTATCGCCGCTACCTTGGCTTCTTCGGGTTTTATGCCTTCAGCTGATATCATGTGTCCCAGAAAGGAGAGGGATGTTTGACAAAGATTGCATTTTTTCAGGTTGAGTGTGAGGCCAGCAGCTTCGAGGAGTGCGAATATTTGTTCGAGATGATTGAGGTGCGAAGTGGTGTCCTTAGAATAAACGACAATGTCGTCGATGTAAACAAAACAGTATTTCCCGATTGCTTCTGCCAGAACGGAATTTATGAGCCTCTGAAACGTTGCTCCCGCATTTTTCAGCCCAAAGGGAAGACGGAGAAACTCGTACTGATTGTTTTTTTTGTGACAAACGCTGTTTTTGGGATGCTGTCTGGATGCATTGCCACCTGCCAATATCTACTACACAGATCCAATGAGCTGAACACAGTAGCCCCGTAGAGTGCCTCTAAGATCTCGTGGACCTGGGGCATAGGAAAGTCGTCTAGTGGCGTTTTGCCATTCAGGGCCCTTAAGTCCACACAAAAATGGTTACCCCCATCTTTTTTGCACACCAGCACGACCGGGCGGCCCACGACGAGGAGGATGGTCTTATGATCCTGTTTCCAGCATCTTGGCGACCTCTTCCTCCACAATTTGCTGCTTGTAGACGGGAACAGGGTATGCTTTTTTTTCTAACAGGTCTTATGATCCTGTTTCCAGCATCTTGGCGACCTCTTCCTCCACAATTTGCTGCTTGTAGACGGGAACAGGGTATGCTTTTTTTTCTAACAGGTCTCTCATCAGTGGTGTAAATGTGATGAGTGATTGCCTTAGTATGGCCAATTCGCACACGGTTGGCCACTCTGACAACAGCCCTTGCAACTGATGTTTTTGCTCTCCTGACAGGAAGGCGTTGCTGACCAGGTTGGAAATGGCCGAGTTGGTGACATCAGACATTTGGGGCAACGGATTGGCTACGTAAAGGGATACTTGGCCGTGAGTGGAGGTACAGAGCGGGAAATATTCACCTTCTCTGCCTGGGATAGTGTAGGAGCGTTGGCTAAAATTAATCTGTACGCCTCCGTCAAAAAATCTAGCCCTAACACAGGGGAAGGTGAGATCGCGATCTTTCATGATAAAGAGTCAAACTTCAGACTCCACTCCTTGCAAGGAGCATCGGGCATGCAGTTTGCCTATTGCAGCCTGTACCAAGCCATTGGCTAATGAGAATGATTGTCCTTTTGCAGACTGCCATTTTTCATTTGGGTTCTTTATCCTGTTCCACAGTGTCTCAGTTATGAGGGAAAAGGTGCTGCCTGTGTCGATGACGGCTGTACAGGACACATCATTTAAGGTAAGCTGTACCGTCAACAGAGAAGGACTGGCCTGGGCTATACTGAGGTTGGTGGGTCTTTTGCTCTCCTTCATCAGTTTAGGTGTTGGAGTGGGGTGTTGCTTTTGCCTAAAAGCTTTGGTGGCGTTAAAATCCCTCTCCACTAGTGTTCCGATTCGTACCAGCTCACTTGTGGTGGTGACAGTACTTCGCAGCAGGCTGGCAATGCGGGGATTACAGTTCCTCAGCGTCGCTTGTACAATCTCCCTCTCCGTCATCCCTGGTTTCCACCTCAGGCAGAGGGCACGGTATTGAAAAGCAAAGTCCCTTATGCTCTCGTCAGGAAGCTGGATCCGCTCCCTCAGCCGCTTCTCAGCCTCGACCTCATGGTCTTCTGTAAGGAATGCCTTCAGCAGCGCAGATTTAAATGCCCCCCAGCTCCTGACACTGTGTTTTTCTGCTGTCCACCAATCTTTCGCAGTGTTAGAGAGTACAGAGGGGAGTGTACCTAGTATTTCACCATCTGAGAGTGGATGCAAGGCTAAGTATTCTTCGCACTTTTCCACAAAACTGATGGGATCTTCTCCCTCAGTACCGCCGAACCTGGAGAAATCCAGCTTCACAGGAGCCTTGAAGGTAGTAGCGTGTGAGTAGCTATTCGGAAAGGTGGGGGTGAGGAGCGTACTCTGATCGAGGGAAAGGAGTGGATGTAGCAGCGGGTTGCGCACTTATCATGGCCTTCAATTGTGAGTCTCGCCTCTTCATGCACTCTACCACAGACTGACCTACATCATTTAACTGCTCCTCACACTGCTTTTTTACCATCTGACACAGTTGTTGCATTTATGCTTGAGTACTTTCCAATTTCTGCTGGTATGTTAATATGTTTGTGTTATGGCTGCTTTGTAGCTCACCCATCTGATCCGACAGCTCATCCATTAGCTGGGAGAGTTTATCATCTAATGCCTGCAGAGCCGTTTCTAGCTGGCTAAGGCGGGTTGCCAGCACCAGGGAGATGAGGCTTTGATCGTCCTCTGCGTCGACGGGTGGAGGAGGTGGGGGCAGCTGTTCATTGTCGAGCGGTTGTTCCACCTTCTCGTCACCTTGTGGGCGTTCGTCATCTGCCCCGGAACCTTCTTCATCATCAGCGTCTAGATAAAGGCGGCCAAGGGTGTTAATGAGCTCTTGAATGGGTTCACGACGCGTTACGAAAGGGCCTGCTGTGAAGTCGTGGGCCACTAACCCTTCCTCAGCTCGTGCATCAGACTCGGCCATATTTTACCCCAATTTATTTTTAATAAACAATGTGATTAACCAAACCTCTGAGTGAGTGTTCTGCGGCGTGTAAGATGATATAAGAGAATGGCTAGGTAGGTAACAGCAAACACCAACTATGTAGCAGTGTATGATATACACAATATACAAAAAAGAAAATTCTGATGGCCCCAGGTTGTGCGCCACTGTAACAAACACGCTACTATTGTTGAAAATAATAACTTGCCGTTAGCAGAATCAGGGTTGGATAAGGACCACCAGAAATCAATATTTAAATAATCAAAAAAGTGTATATACATTTATTGCCAAGCAGTGCTACACCATCCACTCCCTCGTGTTGTCTCACTCTCTCTCTCACACACACACACACACACACACACACACAACCAGAGTCTATGAGCTCTTTCATGTACAAAGTCTTGTTGGCAGCGAGATCGTCCCGGAACGCGCCTTGCTCTGCTCTCACTGTGCTCCGGATGCACGTCCCCTTTACTGGCGGCGCGGCGTGAACCGAAGACGACTCCTCACGAGCGCCGACCAACACCGTGCGCGATGTGCTGACACGCCGGGGCAGAAGACGTCAGAGGAAGAGAGAAACACCCAGAGAGAAACATGCACAAAAAAAAATTCAAGCAAACAAACAAAACCCAACATTCTCACATGCGATATTGGACATAAATATCCCGCATTCAGGTTTACAAAATATTTAGCTTCGGCTTTTTAGCATTAGCGTTAGCTTCGGCTGTATAATTGCTGCTGTTACCCAGGCCCAGCCTCTCTTCTTCTCTTATAAAATTAATCAGTTCCCACAGCGCCCCCGCTGACCGGGAGCCTGTAACTAGGCAACCACCTGTTACAAACTTAATCGGGTTTACAGTGTAGCAGTCAAAAAAACTCACAAAAAATGCTGTGTTGTTTCTGTAAACACATTGTTGGGTTTTTTATGCTGGGTCGAAATTCTGGGTTATTTCAGGTACTTTAAACACATTGTTGGGTTGCTCATGTTGGGTCAAATGAGATGTAGTGAGTCATTTACAAATTAACACCTGGTTGGGTTATTTTGACCCAACAATTGGTTTATTCTTTATTATGTTTCCTCCAAACGGCAGCCTGCAAAATGTTAAAAATATAATTATTGTGTTACAAGTTGTCACGGTGTGCATCTGTGATGGGCGCGCGCCCAAATCAATATCGCTCCTTGCTCACTAGCGAGGCGGTCTCTCAGGCTAGTGCGCCCAAATCAATATCTCTCCTCGCTCACTAGCTAGCACTAGGCTTCTCCTTCTGCTGGTGCGCGAAGTTGCAGGGCCACGGAATTAGGCACGGCTGGTGAGCTATCGCAGCTAATAATCCCGGGCTTCTCCCCATGCTATAAAATACAGCAGGGAGTGTAGCTCCGGGTTTGTTGCACTGTAAACCCTATTAAGTTGGCAAAACTCAAAATATTTGTGGTAATCAGTTACATCATAATTTTTAAGTTTGTTGAATTTGTTCAGCTAACTTGGAAAGTGTCAGTTCTACAAACTCATAAATACCAAAAAAGTTCTGAATACTCAATTATTACTCATTCAATTATTTAAGTTAATAGTACTCCGTGTGTTTAATTACATTGAGCATTAGGGTTTACTGTGTAGTGAAGAAGATAATCATGTTTTAGTGTTACTGTGTGCTTTACAATGTCAGACAACATTCAAATACAAATAATTTACCCCTCCCCAGGTGTGAATCAGCGGTTCTCACCTATACATTCAGAGAAACTAAAATGCACCCCTCCCCACTTTAAGAACCTCTTGGATCTGAGGCTCTTCTGAAGACCTGCAGTGCTTCAGGACACTTTTTAAATTTCATCTTCTGGATTCCAGATTCTAAAAATGACAGTTACCGTTTTTAATCCCTGGAATGGAAGACATTGAGATTTTCCTTATCATAACACGAATTGTATTGTTTTAATCACTATTTGTATTTTCATTTGTTGTGTATAGAGTGATTAAATAAAGTACAAGGCATGTTATGATGAGGAAACTTTCCATCTCTTCCACACTGACTGACTGAGTGACTAACTTTTGTCAGCAGAGCCTCTGTTTCACTGAATAATCCACAACTTTTCATGAATATATAAGACCTATTGACACCTCTCAGGTGATGACCACCCCAAAACACACAGAAAGCAGAGCACTACATACATAAAATTTACACATTTATTATTTACATAAAAGCAGACATTTCGCTTTTTATAAGTATATATTTTTCACGTCTGTGAGGCAAGTATACATGAGTTTTGGATCTCTCGCGGAGATCAAAGGGCGTCATTCCCCTTTTAAAAGTCTCTGGGGCGCGTCACATCACCCCGCTCGCGTGCCACTCTCCTTAGTGAATCGAGATGCTTTTTAAAGTCCAGTTTTCCCCAACAGACCCCGAGATAGACTCCCCGCTGTGTTTCATAGCATGGAGAGAAGCTCGGGATCATTAGCGCCGATAGCTCACCAGTTGTGCCTAGTTAGGCCTCGCTTCTTTGCATACCTGCAGTGTGCACCTAGGCCGCCTACCTAGTGAGCTTCGGGGTGAGTGAGGAGCGATATTGATTTGGGCGCACGCCCATCACCAGAAGTGGAAAGTAACGAATTACATTTACTCGCGTTACTGTAATTGAGTAGTTATTTTGTTTACTTCTACTTTTTAAAGTAGTTATAAAAATCTGTAATTTTACGTTTACTTTTGTTTGAAGTATTGTAATTTGCAACATTTTAAATCATATGCACTACTGAGTAAAACAAATGAATGAAAATGCAAAAAATATTATGCATAAATGCTTTGTTGCGCTCGTGTGTGTGTATCGTGTCCTCGTCGCGCGCCACTCCAGACTCCACTCCAGGTTTTCTGACTGTCCCCACATCGGCATCTACCCGACCTTCCACACGGATTGAGAGATTGGAATTTTGGCGTTTTGATTTTGTGACTTTTTGCCTCCCGTTGACTTTGATTATTGCAGTAAAATTTCACTGAAGTAACAGTACTTTTACTTGAGTACAAAATTTTAGTACTCTTTCCACCTCTGCACATCACAGACGCACGCCGTGACATAAGTATACATTTACTTTGCTTAAATGTGAAGCAAGTAAGAAACGGCTATAGCACGTCCTGACAATGTTTTAATTTTATAGCCATTTAGTTTAATTTATTTCGGTATTATGTACTACAAATTTAAAGAACACAAAATTTAAGATGACACAAAACCCTACACTGAATACCTGATTAAGTTGGCAAAACTCCAAATATTTGAGGTAATCAGTTACATATTTTTTTTAATTAACAATGTTTCCAATTTTAAGTAAACAGAAGTATCAATTTTTGAGTTTGTTGAACAAATAAAAAAAAAATTGTTGTAAACCATCCCGCACGAGAATCGAACCCGGGCTTTCCACATGGAAGGCGAGTCACTTACAGATCTCGCCATTAAGAATGCACGCTTTTTCCCGTGAGATCCCGCAATTTGGCTCGCGACATGCCGCGAAATCCCTCAAGCAACATTCGGGAATTTAAATAAATGTGTTGTGCTTCACTGAATATCCGCCAGATGGCGCATGGAAGGTCTTTATATAAAAGCCAGACCAAGTACAACGAAGAATTGTGTATAATTAGTTATCCTAAAACAATATTGTTTCCAATGCTGAAGCAAACATGAATTTTATTTTGTTTTACAATAATAATATTTTATGATGAATGTGCGTATAGCTGCTTCATATTTTGTTCATAATGATGAAAAGAGATGCCCTAAACTGTGAGGCGCCGTATAGGGCTTAAATCAAACTTCATTCAAGCACACAAGTGAAACACTTGCATACATGTATATCAAACAGTCACACATCTATATATACTACTAACTGCTCACACAACTACATATGAAATGCGCGCGCACAGACACCTATGAGATGCACGCACATGTACACAAACTCTCCGCGCACACCCACCTATGAGTTGCGCGCACATATACAGTAATTATGCAAATGTCCTGATTCATGAATATGTCAACATGTCTTTGTTAAAACGTAAAAATGTGTCGCGCACCATCAGAAGACATGAATGAACAAGTATAAACATGAAATGCTTCGGGCTTTTTATAAAAATAATCTGGCTTTTTTGCTGTTTGTGTCCAGCATTGAATAATTATTTCACCCATTATTTGACCACGGCTGGAAATAATAACTGTTATGTGATTATGGATTTATGACTGAAATAAAGCTGTTCATCGGTGCGCGTGAACCCGCGGCTTGTACTTTCACTTTTATAAAAGGTGCAGAAGTACTTGAATGTCCTGATTCGTGCATATGCCAACATATCTTCTTTAAAACGTAAAAATGTGTCGACATTGAGCACCATCAGAAGACATGAATGAAGAAAAAAATCTATATATTTTTTGTAAATATTCTTATATGCACACGAAGTGCTTCGGGCTTTTTATAGTAATAAACATGTTTTTTTTGCTGTTTGTGTCCAGTATTTCATCCATTATTTGACCATGGCTTGAAATAATAGCTGGAATATGGTTGTGAATTTATGACTGAAATAAAGCGTCCGTGAACACCGATTTGTCTGTAAACTTTCACTTTACAAAAAGGCAGAGTTTTGATCAAAAGGCTGATAAACCCGCGCGATTTATCAATAAAAAAAAGTATCAACTCCAAATATGAAGACCTGTTGTTCAGTTGTTCCCTGCATGGAGAGTTTGTGTGCGTTTGTGCGCGCGTCTCATATGTGACGTTCATATAAAATGCAATTCTTGATAATTGCTGATAAATTGATGGTGTCAAAGGATTTGCGGACATATAATTAGGAGAAAAATGTAAATTAACGATGTCTTGAAACATGCAGTAACTCTTTATTTATTTGAACACGGCAAAGGTGTTAATGTTTTGTACATTCTTTTATTCGTTCTTTCTGTTTGTGTTTAGGTTTCACTGTTTTCCATATACATAAAACGTATAGACAACAATGTTCCGGAAGCATTAGTAAAATACACAAATTTGTTTCAATACAGTTTTATTAAATATAGAATATATCAGACAGGTATATGGCAAATGGTCTCTCTTTGCAAAGGTGAAAGTAGTATGATTTTTTTTTAAAAAGAGGAAAACTCAGTCTTTTCTTTCTAAGAAGTTTGTTGATTCTTTCTCTTATTTGCTTTTTGTTGCGGGCTGTGGGGTGAAATTTCCGAACAACAGCATCGGAAATTGCTTGACGCAGATTGGAGGGCAATGCGTTTTTCCCCCTGGAATCATCATAGTTCACCGAACCTGCCCAGTTCTGGTAAACGTTGAGCGGAATCAACCTTTTAAACAAAGTAACAGCAAACCGATCTGCCCTTGGTCTGCCATCTGATTCTGCTGAATCCAGATATATTTGTTTCTCGTCCTCGATGGTCACGTGATTTAAAGTCACATCGGGTATGATCACTCCATGTATGAGAGACCGGCGAACAGGATGGTGAGAATGAAGCGTTTCTCGGTGTTTCAGGCAATCTCAAACAGAATGATGAAACTTCTGAATGTTCTTGTAAGACGTTGGGCAGAGAAGACACTGAATGTTCCAGAACTGGTGAACTGGGAAAGTCGAGGACTGAATTAGTTGCCAGTTGATGGTTTGCAGCTGATGCCACATTTTCCGTATCAATCTGCAACCTGGTACGGTCAGTCAGGAGTGTTGAGGCGGCTGGTGGAAAGCCAAAATCTACGTCATCCAACCGTCCGATGGTTGATATAGAATGGTCTCCATCAGTTTCGTGAACATTAATCGGACTGTCTGTGGACATAGACTGATCTACTGTTGGCGGATGTGACGATATCTTCTCCTTCAGACGTTCACTTTGTTTTATAGCCTAGGACCCTCCCTTCGTCCCTCCCCCCCAAACATAGTGTGAATGTCTGCACCGATCACTAACCATTAAAATGTTGGATTTGAATTAAAATGCCACAAATCTATACCCATGACCAAATTACAACATAAAGACCAGAACACGAGGATGTGTTTATGCAGTAATTTGGTTTACCCCACTGTATCCAAAAAGCTATCCAAATAGCTTTAAATGGTACTTCATCGTACACTGTAAAAATATGATTGTAAGGCTTTGTAAATTAAATAAAAAAGTGCATTTTTTACAAATAATAATTTTGTTAAAGTGAAAACTTTAGCGTACTAAGTAAAATCTATATATATACTTAATTTAGATTTGCAAACATTAAACATTCAACAGTCAAGTGTAATATATATATATATATATATATATATATATATATATATATATATATATATATATATAAACTCTTGCTATGGTACTTCTTTCACTACGCTGAAGTAGAATTAACTAGAATTACTGACTTTTTTATTTTCAAGTCCCGAGGTGTTATTCACCCCTGATTTTCACAGTTCTTCAGCTTGATTCTCCTCCTGCTTTTGTTGTGCAAACCACCCTTCACCTGTGAGGTCTGGCACAATTGCATTAGTTTACTCAGAGTAGCTCAGAACCAAGTCAGGCCAAACCTCGGTGTGGGACAGGTAATGGGTGTGTCAAATTCAAATCAAATTCAAATTTTGTCAGTCACATACACAGTCATACACAGTACGATATGCAGTGAAATACTTAGGCGACTGCCCGTGACCTTAGAATAAAAAATATTTAAGACTATTTACACTAAAAGAATATAACAAAGAACGTAGAAATAGATTTAACTAACAATAAAATAATAAAATATATGTACAGTAAAAATATACAATAAGAAAAATATAAGAAAATAAAAATATAAAAAATATAAGAGAATAAGAAAACCTGGGTGCAATGTAGAAAAAAAAATATATCTGATATAAGAAATATAATAAAGCCTAGGTGAACCTAGGTGTACAGTATGGAAAAATATGGAATATAAATAGAGATGTCCAGGGGGTGTGCAAGTATGCTATAAAGTGTTTTGTACTTAAAGTGACTTGTGCTATAGAATAAATAGTGATGTAATGTGAAGGGTGTGCAATTATTGTCCCAAGAGTCCAGAGAGAGTGCAAGAAGCATGAGTGTGGGTGTGTAAAGTGAGTCAGTCAGTACTGTTTGGTGAGCTGGTTGAGAGACCGTATCGCCTGCGGGTAGAAGCTCCTCCTCAGTCTCTCTGTATTGGTCTTCAGGGAGCGGAATCGCTTTCCTGACCTCAACAGAGAGACCAGTCCATTACTGGGATGGCTGAGGTCCTTCACGATCTTCCTGGCCTTGGTCCAGCACCGCTTGCTGTAGATCGAGTGCAGGTCAGGGAGCTCAGTGTGGATGATGCGCTCAGCTGATCGCACAACCCTCTGTAGAGCTCGTCTGTCCTGCGTCGTGCTGTTCCTGAACCAGGTCGTGATGTTTCCCATCAGGATGCTCTCTATGGTGCAGGAGTAAAAGTTCCTGAGTACCTTGGAGGGCAGTCTAAAGTCTCTCAAGCGCCTGAGGTGGTAGAGACGCTGTCGGACCTTCTTCACCACGGTGTTGATGTGACAGGACCATGACAGGTCCTGCTTGATGTGGACACCAAGGTATCTGAAACTGTCTACTCTCTCCACTGGGCTGTTGTTGATGACAGGGGTCTGGTAGTTCCTCTCCTTGCTTTGTGCTAAAGTCTACTACTAACTCCTTCGTCTTGCTGACGTTTAGAAGGAGATTGTTCCTCTGGCACCAGTGCTCCATCATTGCTCCACCGTCTCATCATTGTCCGTGATCAGGCCCACCACGACGGTGTCATCAGCAAACTTGATGATGGTGGTGGAGTTAGTAGAGGCTACGCAGTCGTGTTTGTACAGAGAGTACAGTAGAGGGCTCAGAACACAACCCTGTGGTGCTCCAGTGCTGAGAGTGATGGAGGCAGAGACATGACCACCCATCCTTACAGCCCATATAAATGTTCTTATATGCACACGAAGTGCTTCAGGCTTTTTATAATAATCTTTTTTTTTTTTTGCTGTTTGTGTCCAGCATTGAATAATTATTTCATCCATTATTTGACCGTGGTTGGAAATAATAGATGGAATGTGACTGTTAATTTATGAGTGAAATAAAGCTGTTCATCGCTGTGCGTTTAGCTCAATTTGTGAATAAACTTTCACTTTACAAAAAGGCAGCGTTTTGATCAAAAGGCTGATAAACGCGTGCGATTTATCGATAAAAATACCAGAAAGTCATCGCGTCTCGCAATAATGCAGATAAAACATAATACACATGACCATAAATAAAAAGGAATATTTAAGCATATACACAAAATACATTCCACTTATTATTTCACAATATTACAGATTAACACAAGGAAAGAAGACGTGCTGGCGAAATAGAGAGAAACTTTATAGAACATTATACACTTTCGTATTCTTTGTTGTACTTCGTCTTTTTGCACACGCGTGTGCATCTTTAAATTTGAACAGAAAATAATAGTGGGCTGGGGCACGTTATTTTTTCATGTAACTTAAACGGCTGAATGAAGTTAAATATACACAATAAATTAATAATTGCGTTTGCTTTACATTTGAACTCATGTGTAAATAGCTTTTTCATTGTATATACTACCATATCATATATGTGTTTTATACTTTATATAATGTATATATATTTTACATTACATGCAGTTTGTAATTTACTTGCAATTGTACTTTTGAAATATAACCTACGTATCTACAGTATAAGCATATTTAACTACTTCAGCTGTGAATGAAAAATTTGGTCTGGCTTTTAGATAAAGTCCTTATTTGATATAATTTTATTATTAAATTAATTGTCTTATTATAAATCCAATTCTTATTTTCTATATTCTTGTCGAATATAGTCCTTCAGAGCAAGCACGGTGTCAGAAGATTCTGCTGAATCTCTTCTCACCTTTCATTCACGATAGGTGTGAATTTATCAAACTGGGTGCGCTGTTGGCAAATACTGTAGGTTTTTTTTTTAGATGAATTAACAGGACAGAGCGGACGTCTCTGCTAAATTTTATTTCCCCAGCAAATTAAATCAGACTTCATAGTTGGAGTTGATACTTTGAGTGTAATTCAGATTATGTGATTATTTTCAAATTCAGATTGACCTGTATAGCAATTTGATAACTAGCAAATGCTTTAGTAAAGGGCTCTAAAACAGCGGCTATATGAATGGCAATGGAATATTACAGAACATGCGAGTTGACGCCCATGCACCGATCACAACCCATTAAAATGTTGGATTTGAATTAAAATGCCACACACATATTCGTGTTTAATTAAATTCTTAAATCCTCATGTTCCAGTGTTTATGCAGTAATTTATTCATGTTCACCCATGGGCTGACACTATAATGATTCATTATTTATTATTATGCTAACTTATTCGGAGAGATTCTATTTGATGCAGATTGACCTGTATATCAACTTGATAACTAGCGAATGCTATTAAATGCCGCATATGTTTAACCCATGGGTGAACATGACCAAATTACAGCATACAGTATATATGTACTGCTACTGTATGGTACCTTTACTAACATTTAAAACTATTTATTATAATAAGTGGTGCAGAGATGTATAATAAACCGAAAAGATAAACACAAAAAAGATGGACAGCTATTTATTTAATTATCATTTTAAATATTTATCAACAACATCCATCCATCAATGCAGTATTGTTATCAATAAATCGCATGCATTTATCACCTTTTGATCAAAACGCTGCCTTTTGTAAAGTGAAAGTGCGGGTAATGTTACCAGGATAGCATTCTTTCACCTCAGACATATGATTATAGTGTGATTATAGATTCCAGTCTTTCATTTGAAGCACATGTAGATAACGTTATATACATGTGCTTGAAATGAAAGACTGTAATCTATTATCACACCGAGGTCTTTCACTGTTGCAATTGATGGAACAGAAAGGCCATTTAAAGTTAGTGTGATCAAAAAGCTTGCTTCTAGCTGCTTGTCTGTTTTAACAGACACTATTTTAAGTCCTTGGTTTTAAGGCTGCTGTTTACTGTCCGACACACAACCTCTAACGTTCCTGACTACATTGCTATGGTAATGTGGTTTATAATGATTATTAAATGGAAATATCATAATACACCTAAATATATATATATTTAACATAATACAAATGTATCATAATATTGGAGACGGTGGCTCTCACTTTCTTGAAATCATTGTTTTGTACATTTCTGGAGCATTCATAATTATAGTTTTTCTTGAGGGTGTCTACATATTTCTTCATGTATACAGGGTACTGGTGTAAAACCTAAATGGAATAGGTATTTCCTAGCTTTCCTTGTATGTGTGTATGGTGAAGGATATTGTTTGTAACCTCTCTTCAGCAAGAATTTTTACATCTGTTGATTACAAAAACCTGTTCAAATACTTCCATTATAACTGTAGTGAATGACCTGAAAATGCAGGTTAATGCCAACTGCAAGAAACGTTAAGCGTATTGATATGTGGCCAGAAAAGAAACGTTTATTTTTTTTCTCTTGTAAGAGCATGTGTCACATACACCAAATCTCCTGTGTTTGATGTCAGGGTGTGTCAGATTTAAGGCTGCACGATTTTTGACAAAATGTGAATCACGATTTTTCTCCATGGGAATTGAGACAACAATTCAGTCACACGATTCTCTGTTTTTTTTAAATTTTTTATCTTCCAACAAAAACATTGATTGCAATTAAGAAAAAAAAGTTTTGTTTGCACATAACTTTCAACTCTCTTGTATTAAAGTAAAAGTCACCTTCCCCTATTTTAATGTAAAAAAAAATAAATAAAAGTGAAAAGTTGTTAAACATGAATAGAATATTAACAATAATACATAAAAATAACCAATAAGTAACACTTGTGCATTTTGGACACTCTGACAACTACAGGACTTCATCATGTGTGGTAGTTTATATCATTAGTTTATCAGCATACAGTAAATGTAACAGTGTAGTTTGTTATTAAATACATAGTGTACAGGGTAGACTATGTACCATCAGAAACAGGTCGTCAGAATGTAAAAAATAAAATAGCTTAAGCGAACAAAAATAATATCAGGGTCATGTGAGTGACAGCGGAATACCACAAATGTGGAAAAGATATGAGAAGGGATTGAGTTGTATAACTAAATCATTTGCTAATCTCTGACTTGATTGGTAATTTAATAGTGTTTTGTGTTGCACTGTTTGACTGCAACCAGTGACCTTGGCTGATATAGCAATCCGAGATTGTTGTTAAGTAAATAAGTGAACTCGCGACTGCAAAGTGATCTGAATGTAGGGAAATACACGCAAGTGTATTTTTTATTTTATTTTTTTCAATTAATACTGAAGCTCTAGTCATATTTTATATTTATTTTTGTCCAGGCTCCTGATTGGCCAGTTTTTCACACAAAAATAAAGAAAGATAGAGCTCAAACAATGTTTAGTTGCTCAGTTCAGAGTCAAGTAAATTTTATTTGTATAGCGCTTTTATCAGAGGTCATTACCACAAAGTGCAAAGTGGAAATGTGTATGAAATGGGAAAAATGTGTATGAATCAATATGATCAGATATTACATAGTGCTGTTCCTGATGAGCAAGCCGAGGGTTACAGTGGAAAAGGAAAACCTCCTTGAGATGGCAATATGAAGAAATTTGAGAGGAACCAGACTCATCAGGGAATCCATCCTCATTTGGGTGATAACAGATAGCAGAAATAGTTTTTCAGTCATAGTGTGTACAGTAATGGGCTGCTGGCAATTCAATATGAAAGATGATGTGTTTAAGTTAATATGGAGTAAATTTCATTACTGGAGGCTCAGGTAGAATGTAGGAAATTCCGGTCTAATAACTACTGAGTGACTGCAGTCACAAGTCCTCAAAGAACAACTGTCAGCATCAGCCAAGGCCAGGACCGTCATGTTAAAGTGGAACCGTCCCCAGTCAACAACAAAAAGATAACAGTTAGGTATGGGCACAGTAACCTAATGTGTAAGGTGAATATATTTAGTGCAGCATGAAAATAGCGACTCTGGCAGTACTCACAATGACAGCATAACTAAGAGGGAGAGCCAGAAGAAAACACAGACATGAGGCCTCCTTGGGAAGTAAAACAATACAGTCACATCACCATCAACAAACTTGAGTGATCAATGAGAGTGGGTAAGATATCATCTAAACATACCAGTTCACCATAATATACTATGTCAATGAGTCCCCCAGATCATCTTCTTTACCAATCAAATCTATTCATAAAAATGATTGACTAAATAAATAGGGTTTTAGCATGGACTTAAACATTGAGATGGTGAGTCCTGAACGTTAATTGGAAGGCTATTCCATAACGTTGGGGCTTTGAATGAAAAAGATCTGACCCCTGCTGTAGTTTTCATAATATACCGTACTGACAAGCAACCTGCTTCTGAAGTAGGCATGGTGGATCCTCAGACACTAGCATTTGACTCCATTTAATGCTTTATACATCAAAATTATATTTTAAAATCAATGTGAAATTTCAAAGGGAGCCAATGCAGTGTGGATAAGATAGGGGTGATGTGCTCATATCTTTTGGTTCTAGTGAGGACTCGCTGTTACATTCTGGACTAACGGGCGTTTGATTATGCACCTGGTTGAACAACCAGACAGTAAGGCGTTATAATAATTCAACCTAGGGGTGATAAAAGCATGAACTAATTTTTTTTTTGTATTACTATTTTTCTGCATCATCATTAGTGAAGATATATTCCTTATATCGACAGTATTTCTGTGAATTTCTTAATATAAACAAAAAAGAAAAAGCAGTACAATTTAGACACAGACATAAATGAGGAACTTTTGTGGCTAAAAAATATTTTTCTCATAATGTAATCTGATTTTACATGTTTGAGTAGTGACTGCTTATTTTGCTTTGTTATTTTTACTGTTAATTAGCAGGAAAAAAATGGTCACAAAGAATTTTTGGACTCTGGCAAGTGAAAAAAAACTTGGTTTCCCTGCTGAAAAATCCAGCATAGACCAGCATGATTTATATGCTGGTCTATGCTGGTTAATACTGGTTAGTGCTGGTCTGATGCTGGTTTAGCTGGTGAACGAGCAATAACTGATGGAAGAACAGCATATCTACGCTAATGAAACCTTACCACCAGCATTGATCTTGCTGGTTAGTGCTGGTTTAGCTGGTGAACCAGCATAACTGATGGAAGACCAGCATGTCTGGTGAAAAATCCAACATAGGCCAGCATGTTTTATATGCTGGGCCACCAGCAAGGCTTTGGTAGTTAAAATTGGTTACCATTTTAGCTCATTATCTTGTATTTTAATAGCGCAGTGGTAAAAGCGCTCGCCCTTTCATCCGGAGATTGCTAGTTCGAATCCCGGGTGGTGCTGTAACCTCTCGCAGCCGGAGGTCTAGAGAGAGCTGATTGGCCGAGCTCTCTCAGAGGGGAGGGATGAGAGGTACATAGTGCTCCCACATTAATCACGGCTCTACAGCCAGTCAGGGGCGTCTGTGAGCTCGCGCAACGGAGGGACCGGATAGCGCTGTCCTTCGAGTGTGTTACGCCACCCCCAACGGTGCGCGAGCGAGCAGTTCGAAAAGATGCGGTCGGCTGGCGTCACGTGGTTCGGAGGAAACACGTGATGGTCTTCGGCCCTCACGGCTGAGTGGTAGTAGTAGCCTTAATGTGGGAGCCCCCTAGTGACGCGGAGGAATTGGACATGACTAAATTAGGGAAAAAAAATGTGTGATGTAAATACATGGACCGTGTAGTGTTATCTTTAAATGGATTAACATACAAGAGACAAAAATAATTCATTTACCAAAAACATGTAAATACATTATTTTTCGTTTATTAAGTATCTGTGGGATGTCTAAAAACACAAACCTTATATATATGTGTGTGTGTGTACTTTTTAAAAACAGTAATCAGTGGAAATCACTTAAAACTGAAAAAAAAACAGCAATTATACCCGCAGGGACAACTTGCATTTTTTATGGTAACCGACAAAATAACGTAAAATGTTTCATCATTTTTAACCATAAACATACGTAATGTATCGATTTATGTTTTTATTTGTAAATGTACACTCACATATCAATAAAACATTTTGCTTTTGTAAAATAAAGAAAATAAACAGGGTGCGCTTTCTGCCGTCTCAGTCTCCCTGAAAATCTTTTTGAAACGCGTCATTATATCCATATATCTATATATCTATACGTATATATCTATAGAAAGCTTAAAGTGTCTACTTTTAAATGTAGCAAGCTTAATCAAAAGTAAATGTTGTAAGGAGAGATACAGTCTTTCTGCCACACTTCATTCACTGATAATGACCTGAGACAGGACACGCCAACATGCTGTTCACAGGGAAACAGTCAGGGTAATCTACATACAAGGGCACGCCTCCGAACAAACACACACACACACACACACACACAGTGTATCTGATAAGTTTCCTGCGCGTGTGGAGGATGTTAGGCACGTACAGGTTTCTGAAGCTCTACAGAATGTTACAGTGGGACAGTGGGAGGAGTTTAGATTGACCTCAGAACAACACTAAGACTCCTACAGAGAACGAAGGGGGAGAATACAGCAAGCTGTTACCATGGGTAAGTTTTTAAATCTTATATAATCCTTATTCTGATTATATAAAACTAATATTAATTTATTTTTCCTCATTTTCTCACAAGCTTTTGCCAGTTTATGTGAAACATTGTCATTTAATGTCACTTACACTTTGGTTAGCATGTAGATAACACTGCTAAATCATGCTAACATATTGCCTTATGTAGCTTAGCACAGGTTACAGGTTAGCTCACAGGTGGCTAAACTAATGCCTTACAGTATGTTCTCACCTTACTGGTTCTCAGTATCAGCTGTGGTGTAATTGTTTATAATATAATTCACCCCGTTTTGGATAGCTTTAAGTTATGGTAGCTATTTGGTTCAGTTTTTGGTTAGCTTATGACCCTGCTATCTTTAATGTTATTTAGCACAAACACTTTAGCTCCGATTGCCTAAACATTGCAAAAGTTTGTGTTGTCTTTATGCATGGTCAATAGTTATTGATGATTATTGACAGTAATTTTATTATCATCATGTTTGTTTCTTTTTTCTTTTTTATAAACCGTTGTGACCATGAAAATGATCAGCCCCCTTATTTTATAGAGACCAAAGGCAAACAAGCAGGCAAGCTAAAGACGGACCATCACTACGTCATGGGAACCTCGACCACGACTGGGGTCTGGATTCGGGATGGATCTCTTGTATTTTTTTAAGCGGTTGACCACACGATAAGACTTCACCTGTGACTGCACACAACCAGCACATGAACTGACCTCAGATGCCAGGAATGTTACCACTGCTGGTCACAGGGTCCGTGTGAATTGCAAATCAGTTTATGGTAAGCAGCCATAAACACCATGGAAATGCCAGGTATGTGATGTTCACTTGTGTCTTGAGTGAAGAACTGCTTTTCGAGAGAGGCACAAAGATGTACGACTGTGTATAGGGTGTAAAAGTTGGCTTTTACAAACCTAACACCCTTTCTTCATAGTGCACTGTTCCTGTTCCCACTGTTTTACCCTGAATGTCTGTTGGCACTGCCATATGTACAGTATGCCAGAAATGTGTCTTCTGGGTATAAGATGATCTGTGTCCCTCTTCCCTCAATCCTGGACATTAAGTAAGGTTACATTTATATGTTTTTAAGTAAGAAAAATATACAAATGTCAGGACATGTCAGAACTACTTCAGGCCCATAAACCTGCAGACCCCTAAATAGTGAGTTCCCTCTCATTTACACTCCTGTGGTGTGAAAGTAACTGTGTGAAAGTGTTCCTGAGAGGTTGGTCTCATGTTTTGTTTTTGTTATTATTTTTTTATCAAAACCTATTTGTTGTTCATTGTTAAATTATCATATTGTTACAAATGTGCATATTGTATATATTGTTACATATTACACAATGTTAATATTGTTGGTGTTGGCCAATAAAACTGATTTAATACTGATTCTGTTTCATATTTTACATATTGGATGACAATCTTCCATGTATTCTGGCTTTTATACCATACCGATGGGGTGGTGAACAGCATAGTATCATGCCACTATAATACTGGTCCCAGCATACCAGTAAAATATATGCTGGTATGCTTTGGACCAGCACCAGTAAAGTGACCAGCATACCAGCAAAATGTATGCATTATATGTAAAGATTTCTTTCTTAGTGTAAATCTAAAACTTTTTTAATTTTCATATTACAGGTGAGTGTTCTGACTACGCTGGAGCGCCGCTTTAACCTGCAGAGTGCTGATGTGGGTGTTATTGCCAGCAGCTTTGAGATTGGCAACTTGGCACTTATCCTGTTTGTTAGCTATTTTGGTGCCAGGGCTCACCGACCACGTCTGATTGGCTGTGGTGGAATTATCATGGCACTGGGAGCACTACTGTCTGCACTGCCTGAATTCCTCACCAACCAGTATGAGTACAAAAGCACTGAAGTGTGGATGAAGGAGCCAGGAAGGGACATGTGCTCAAATCTGTCAAGGAGAGATGTGGATGACGGTGGGCTATGCAGCAAAAAAACAAACACAAACATGATGTACCTGCTGCTCATTGGTGCCCAAGTCCTCCTTGGAATTGGAGCAACACCTGTACAGCCTCTGGGAGTGTCCTATATAGATGACCATGTGAGGAAGAAAGACTCTTCACTCTATATTGGTGAGCCTCTTTTTTGTTTTCTTTCCTGTTCAAGTCAAGTCAAGTAGGCTTTTATTGTCATTTCAACCATATACAGTTCAGTACACAGTGAAACTAAACAACGTTCCTCCAGGACCAAGGTGCTACATACATGCAAACGACATAAATTAACAACACAACATAAACTAACAACGCAGATTTTTACATTTTAAAGTTAACCTAAAAAATTATAAATTCCTATACAAAAAGAGACAAGAATAGACAACAGACAAAAAAAGTCCATGTGCAAATGTGCAAACGAAGAGCTACATGACAACACAACAACGTAACACGTTACATTAAAGAAATACCTTTTTAGTGATAAGGTATGAGTTGAGGTAGTTGAGAGAGCAGCAAGTAAACAGTTAACAGTGTGTTCAAAAATATTTTGTGCAAATAGCAAAGTGAAATTTATTGTGCAAATATTGCAAAGAGCAGTTCAGATAGGTAGGTATGAACAAATTAAGGTGGTTGTAAATCAGTGTGATTGTGCATGTGTGTGTTTATCAGTTCAGTCCGGATGTTATTTAGTTCTTCTGTTTTAGTGATGTGTGTGCGTGTGTGTGTTTATCAGTCCAGTCTCTTTGTGTTGAGGAGACAGATTGCTTGTGGGTAAAAACTCTTACATAGTCTGGATGTGAGTGCCCAAATGCTTCGGTACCTTTTTCCAGATGGCAGGAGGGTGAAGAGTGTGTGTGATGGACACAGAAGACTTCTTTGACACGGGGATGATGGTGGTAGACTTGAAGCATGTGGAAACGATGGCACTGCTCAGAGAGATGTTGAAGATGTCTGTGAGAACATCTGCCAGCTGTTCATCACATTCTCTGAGCACTCTGCCTGGGATGTTGTCTGGTCCAGCAGCTTTACGAGGGTTGACTCTTTGCAAAGTTTTCCTCACATCAGCCGTGTTGAGACACAGCACCTGGTCGTTCGGAGGAGGGGTGGTCTTTCCCGCCGTCACGTCGTTCTGTAAGTCGAACCGTGCGTAGAGGCTGTTCAGCGCATTCGGAAGGGAACCGTCACTGTCACAGGCAGGTGATGAAGTCCAGCAGTTGGAGATGGCATGTATGCCCTGCCACATGCGCCGCTTGTCACCGCTGTCTCCACCAGAGAACCAGAGAATTGTGCCTTTGCCTCTCTGTTGGCCCGGGACAGTTTGGCCCTTGCTGTTCTTAGGGCCGCTTTGTCTCCCGCTCTGAAGGCAGAGTCTCTGGTCTTCAGAAGTGCACGTACCGCCGCAGTAATCCACGGTTTCTGGTTGGGGTTGTGAGATGATGTGACGGAGACAGTGACGTCATCGGTGCACTTGTTGATGTAGCTGGTCACTGATGACGTGTACTCCTCCAAGTCAGTGAAGTTGCCGTAAGTCGTAGCCTCCCTAAACATGTCCAGCAACAATAAACAGTCCATCAGGGTATGTGTTCTGCAGATTACTGATCCATACATACAGTTCACAGAGCGCCTCCTTAGCATTAGCGCTAGGTGGAATGTACACTCCAATGATGTAAACAGTGGTGAATTCCCATGGTAAATAGCAAAGAGTTATTACACCATTTAGTGTTGTTGTAAACACACAAGCCGCCGCCGCGAGTCTTACCGCACAGAGCTTCATTTTTGTCTGCACAAAACGAGGCGAGTCCGTCTAGTTGAATGGCGGCGCCTGGAACTCTGTCGCTGAGCCATGTCTCGATGAAAAACAAAGTTGCAGCAGTCCGTAAACTAACGCTGTGTATTCTGTTGGAGTCGGATGTAGTCCAGTTTATTGTCCAGAGATCAGACGTTTGATAAAATGATGGACGGAAGAGCCGGCCGGCTAGGGTTTGTTTTTAGCCTAGCACAGACTTCCGCTTACTCGCGCATCGCTTACGATGTCCCCTTCTCCGGCTACCGGCGTCAGGCAACGCCGAGGACTGGAGGCCTGGTTCCCGAAGCAAGCCGAGGTAGCGTAGCTTCTCACGCAGCTCATCTTGAATTAAATTTGCCAGTTTATTTAGTTGTAAAAGTGTCTGGCGGTGGTAAGTACGAACACTGTTTGCGCCAGTGTCCATATACTGGGTAAAATAAACGCGCTACAACATGAAGTAAACTAGGGCTGCAACAACTAATCGATAAAATCGATAATTATCGATAATGAAATTTGTTGTCAACGAATGCCGTTATCGATTAGTTGGACTGCTCACGTTACTGAGGAGCGTGACCACAAGATGTACAAATACACAAAGATACACAGCCGCTCATACAATGGAGGTTACAGAAGCGTCTGCAGGAAAAAGCATGCGTCTATGGCGTTATATTCCTGCCACAATTCTGAGCGCGCAGTTTGAGATTTTGCGCGTGCTGTGTCTCCAATGCGCGTTCAACAGCTCGATTCTGCAGGTGCAATGTCTCCCTTGCTCGCTTAACCTGTTCTTCGCGCACGCGCGACTTCTCAATTCTGTGGGCGCTATCCTGCTCACTCAACATGTTCTCCGCGCACGTGCGACGTCTCAATCCTGTGCGCGCTCGACTCTGCCTTCACGCGCAAGCAACATTTTTCTGTGCGCGCTGTACGCTCGCTCAGTTTTGTCCAGTGCTACAAAACTGCCACAAAACCAGCCAATCACACACTTCCACACACTACTTCTGATTGGCTGTTCCTTCTCTATCAGCTGGCAATATCTGCAATTATTGTTAAAATGCTGTACTCAAATGCTGTTATTTATTTATTACAATTTTTAATAATTCAGCATAAGTGAGTTCATTCAAATAAGAAATCCCCCATGCACTCCACAACAAGCAGCCATTATAAAAGATGCGATCCAATATAATAAGAGTACAACAATTGTTTAGCTTATTTATTTATTTATTTATATTTTGGATATTTAGACAAGGTTTACTGTTCAAAAAAAAACTTTGTCTTTAATTTAAGGTTTAAAATGTCAAGATCATTAAACTCTATATGTGGCTTTTGCATTTTTTTAAAGTTTAGTTTTATACATAAATAATACCCTAATTTATGGTTTTATATAGTAATAAGCAAAACATCAAATTAAAGAAGTGTTTAGTTTTTATCCGATTAATCGATTAATCGAAGAAAAAAAAATCGCCCAACTAATCGATTATCAAAATGATTAGTTAGTTGCAGCCCTAAAGTAAACAAAGTAGCACCATTTTGGCTCCGGAGCGGCCGCTGCGTGCTACTGCAGCGCTGCCATCTTGGATCTCACAGATGACAAGGATATCATAGTGCTTGAATTGGCAAATTGAGCAAATAATAGTTTTGTGGTAATGCTTCAGTTAAGATTTTGTTGAGGCAAGTGTAAAATGACATGCTGTTGTTTAGACATGAAACAAAAAGTTAAAAGTGAAAAACAGTGTTTAAGAAAATGTTAAATATTCATTAGCAATTCCTACATTGTCTCTCATTTATAAAGATTCTTGGACCAGGATGTGAATGTGGTGGAAGGTAATTAGCGAAGCTGATCCTATCTCTATATGCGTACATTCTTTTTTATTTATTTTTTTTATTTTAGCGATTAATAATTTTTAAAGCTGTTTTATAGATCAGATTGTCTCGGTGGGATTAATGAAATGTCTAGAAACCCAAATAAATATTTTGTCACATAAACAATCATACGCAGTATATGTAGTGAAATCACTTATATTAATTACCTAAAAATAGAACAGTTACCCTACAAATGAAAATATTGCACTAGAAAAATACAATTAAGCTAAGGATAAACTTAAAAGAAAAAAATTAAGCTGGAAATTAAGCTACAAAATAGAGTAGAATTAAAATGAATGAACATGGTGTATGAAATGGTATAAGATGTGTGTCAGCAGCAGTGTTATTGTGTTCATTCCCCTTGAACTTTTCCACATTTTGTCATGTTTAAACCGCAAACGTCAAAGTATTTTATTGGGATTTTATGTAATGGACCAATACAAATTGGCCCATAATTGTGGAGTGGAAGGAAAATGATCAATGGTTTAAATATTTTTTATATCCCAGAAATATCCAAGTCAATACTTTGTAGAACCACCTTTCACTGCAATTACAGCTGCAAGGCTTTTGGGGCATGTCTCTACCAGCTTTGCACATTTAGATAGTGAAATTTTTGTCCATTCATCTATGCAAAATAGCTCATGCTCAGACAGATTGAATGGAGAGATACACAATATGCATGTGTGTGTGTGTGTTTGTGAGACATTATTAGCCACTATTTGGCGTGAGACATCTCCATGGCAAAACTGTTTGAGATATCAGAAATCCCATTGCAGTATTCCATCCTCAATGGTTTGAGATTACATGGGCCGGTTTGGTGAAGATATTAATGGTGCAGTTTGTGTGTAGTGGATGTGTATGTGTGTAGAGAGAGAGAGTGTGTGTGTGATGTGTGTGTGTGTGTGTGGTATGGTTAGTGCGTGCATACTGTGTATGTGTGTGGGTATGTGTGCATGTGCTTTTGGACTTTTTGGGGGTCTTAACATGCTCAAAGAATCATGAAACTTGGCAGACAGGTTGGAATCTGCTGCCATCAGGATGCTTGAGAGTCTCGTGGCCCGGGGCCCCCACACAAGATTTTGCTGCCTAGCTCATACACACTTTCACGTAGGCACACGAAACTTGGTACACATTTAGAGCTCATCGAGCTCATGTCCTGGGCTAAACTCAACAGGAGGCCGGTTATTTTGGGTTGTTCGCAAAAACGCACCCCATCAATTTTGATATACTCCTTGAAATGATACAATCGCTACCAAACTGGGCCGAAGAGATCTAAAGATACAAAAGGATGCAAAATTGCGGAGGGATTTTTGATATCTCAAACGGGTCAGCAGTGATAATGTCTTAAACGTACGCCGAAAAAAATATTAATAACTTTCTGTGTGGCATTATATTGAGTGACATTATATTCAGTGACACTTACTGTGACATCACGTTCAGTGACATCACATTCAGGAACATCATAGTGTGAGGCTATGTATGACATCATGACCTAGATGTCATTGCAATCGCTCTCTCATAATGCTGTTTTAATAGTGCTTATGTTTTAATAGTACAGGGTGGGCCATTTATATGGATACACCTTAATAAAATGGGAATGGTTGGTGATATTAACGTCCTGTTTGTGGCACATTAGTATATGTGAGGGGGCAAACTTTTCAAGATGGGTGGTGACCATGGTGGCCATTCTGAAGTCGGACATCTTGGATCTTGGTTTTTTCAATAGGAAGAAGGTCATGTGACACATCAAACTTATTGGGAATTTCACAAGAAAAACAATGGTGTGCTTGGTTTTAACATAACTTTATTCTTTCATGAGTTATTTACAAGTTTCTCTTTGTTCACAGCCATTGATATGTCGAAGAGGTTAACACGTGATGAGCGGATCGAAATTGTGTTGATATCTGGTGAACGCAGTAACCGGGTCATTGCAGCAGATTTCAATGCAAGACACCCTACGAGACCACCCATCTCCCATGCTACAGTTAGCAAACTGCTTGCTAAGTTTCGTGAAACTTCAGTGTTCAGTGTTGGATTTGCCAAATGTGGGCGCATGAAAACTGTCACTAATGAACAAACAACAGTGGTTGTCCTAGCTTCATTCAGCAAGAGCCCACAGTGTAGCACTCGCCGCAGGTCACTGGAGAGTGGCAAAACAAAAATTGGAACAAGACCCTCAGTTCACGCAGAAGATTTTGTTCAGTGATGAGGCAAACTTTTATGTGAATGGTGAAGTTAACAAACAAAACCACCGCTATTGGTCTGACACTAACCCACATTGGATAGATCCCTCCAAGACTGTTGGAACAAAAAAAGTGATGGTATGATGTGGTATATGGGGTACAAAGATAGTGGGGCCATTCTTCATCAATGGAAACCTCAAGGCCACTGCATATTTGAAATTGCTACATGATGATGTGTTTCCCTCTTTATGCACTGAAGCTGGCACGTTCGCTGAGTTTTTCCAGCAAGATGGGGCACCACCACATTATGGGTGTCTGGTCCGAGCATTCCTAGATGAACAGTTTCCTGAAAAGTGGATTGGTCGTCGTGGGCCAGTTCAATTTTCCCCAAGGTCTCCCGATCTGACCCCCTTAGACTTTTATCTTTGGGGTCATCTGAAGGCAATTGTCTATGGTGTGAAGATACGAGATGTGCAGCACCTGAAACTACGGATACTGGAAGCCTGTGCTGGCATTTCTTCTGCGGTGTTGCTATCAGTGTGTGAAGAGTGGGAGAAGAGGGTTGCATTGACAATCCATCACAATGGGCAGCACATTGAACACATTTTATAAGTGGTCAGAAACTTTTAAATAACTCATGAAAGAATAACGTTACGTTAAAACCAACAAAAGTTGAATCCAAGATGTCCGACTTCAAAATGGCCACCATGGTGACCAACCATCTTGAAAAGTTTGCCCTCTCACATATACTAATGTGCCACAAACAGGACGTTAATATCACCAACCATTCCCATTTTATATTAAGGTGTATCCATATAAATGGCCCACCCTGTAGTTCTGCTGATGCAGTAATAGTAAATGTTAAGACCTTTTGGAGGTTCTAACATGCTCAAAAGTATAAAATTGGCATGCAGGTTGGAATCTACTGCCATTTGGACACCTGAGTGTCTGTGCTTTAAGCTAAAAGGCCCTTTACAGTATGGCAGTCCTTTTTTGCATCAGTCGGATATCGGGGATATCAAGCATATGTCAAGCCGTTTGGGCATATATTGGATATCGGGTATCTCAAGCACATTTCGTCCACTCATTAACTAGTGAGGCCAAAATTGCCACTAGTACTACTAGTGGAGCAATTCTGGTTTACTAGTTAACTAGTACAGCTCAATTTAACTAGTTAACTACTGAGACCTATGGCAAGCCGTTTGGGCATATATTTGATTTCTAGTGGAATCCACTAGTTGTACTATTGGCTGCATGTAAATGAAGGGGACGGGACAATGATTATGATTTGTCAGTGCTCACACTGAAAGTTGGAAATCCTTAAAGGACCGGCTCTCAATTCAGCGTTTGGTTATGGCATGAGTGTTATTTTAGGCAATTTTCTTGACTAAAATGTTATGTTTTGTTAAATGTTGATTCATTAAGATACTTTATATCATTCAGTACCTTTTATAGAACTATTGTCTCCTGCAAAATAAAACAGATCTACAGTACCAGAATAAATCCGAGTGTATTGAATGTCAGCTTGCCTATGTCAGAGGTGTGCTATGACAGATATTACACATAATACCTATATATTTATTAACTGGATGTTTCATCAGCTCTAGCACTTAAAATCAGTTAAAAACTCATCTGTCCCCAGCAAGAACATCCCTATTTTATTTATAATTTTACGTGGGCTGTTTTATGTTTATTCTGTGCACCTACATTGTGTGCAAGTTTGGCATATGGGGGAAACACAGGATCTGTCAGACACAGGAACAGTTTCTTTCCACAAGCAATCACCCTCAAACAGTTGAACTGGATCTTACAACCATCAAATTGAACATCCAGAATCGTACTGTATGTTGTGTAAAACAAACTCCCTACATGCACATTGCATCACTACTACTTGCTTTTTTGCACTACCTAGTATAGTACCTATGATGCACACTGGGCTACTTGCCCTACTTTACAATCCCTTTATGTACACTCTACAGATTAAATAAGGCGGGGGCGGTTCTCAGTATGTGCAGTAAAGTTACTAAATCTTGTGTACAGTGTACAGTGTTTTTATGTTAGTCTGTACTCTGAGAGCTACAAACAGCCTTGTGTGTGTCAACAGACAGTACTTGGCGAATAAAACCTGATTCTGATTCTGACACTCTTAAATTTTCTTGTAGAATGAAAGGCAGCAATAGCTTATTAAAGTCAGTCGCACCTTGTCCCTGTCTGAGACCCTATCCAATCATCCCCCCCCCCCCCCTCATTTAAACCCTGTTTATAAAGTATGTTATATAAAAAAAAGTTAATAAACAATTATTTGTAAATACAATGTAAATTACTTTATTTTGCTTTTTAACATTATTGTATAGTTCGACGAGTGAGTTATTTTCATTGATTAAACCGTCTTTATTTTGAAGCATAGATTGTCTTATCATTTTGTTTCATACATGTTCACTTCTCATACAAACTTATATAATTCTTTTGATTGTGTAAAGCTGTTTTGCAACAATGTCAATTGTTAAATGCGCTATACAAATAAAATTTGAATTGAATTGAATAGATCCTTCCTCTACTGGTTTTCTGCTAAGTTAATAACTTTTGTGTCATTGTTAGTATGAATATATCATTTGATGTTACACACGTTTTCATGATTCATTCTGCTTGTATAGTACACAAGTAGCTGGCAGTGAAGGCTGACCCATTTACATTTTGTCTAGGTGGAGTTCCTCTCACACACACAAACACACACACACACACACACACACACACACACACACACACACACACATTACACAACCTTCTCAAAAAATGACTGATACAAGCACCTGCGCCATTGCCGCCGGGCAGCGTCCTGGGCTTTTTAGTGATCTTAGCGTGCTGAAAAGGCACCCAGATTGTGTGCTGCACGCCTGTGTAATTATCTGTTTGGAAGTCCTCACATATTCAAAAGGCATACAGTTTGCTGCACCCAGGTGACGATGGCTTTTGGGAGGTCTTAACATGTTTAAAAAGCACACAGGTTGTGCGGTACGCTCGGGTGGCAATGGCACAGGTGCTTGGGCCCGCTCATTGTTGCTTGCAACTACAGTATATTACATTTTGAGTTTTAGTAAATTACTACTTATAAAATATAATTAATTGTGTAGTTATGGGACCATTTGAAAGACTGTAAGAAAATATGTAAGGAAGGATGGATATTTCAAATTAAACATTTCATATGTTATATCTTTTTGCACTCTATTTGATGGCTTTATTGTGTTTTAGATAATTAATAAATGTCCATGGTATTACACACCTCAGCTGATCACAATCATGCTGTCTTTCTTATTGCAGGTATATTATTTTCAACCTTGGTTTTTGGACCTGCTTGTGGCTTCATACTTGGTTCAGTCTGCACCAAATTCTATGTGGATGCTGTCTTCGTTGACACTAGTGAGTTTCAGTTTATTTCTGTTCTGTCTGTATTAACACAACGCAATTATGTATGTATCTGTTGGGTGCTCCAAATATTTGTATATTTACTTGTATTCCAATTATATATATGCCATTAATGGGCTTGTTGAAGTAGGAAATAGAAGTGATGAGGTGATGTGGTCCAGGAGAGGAATGTGGAAGGGCAAATTATTGTATATTCCTCAAAAGGAATGGAAATAGCAGAGATTATTACATATTTTAAGAAGAAAGAAGAACACAGCTCAGGTAGACTATCTGCTGTTCAGGAGATGAGAGACTTGGTTGCAGGAGATGGTGTATCTAGACAGCATCAGATGGTGGCCTTAAGGATAATTTTCGAAGTACAGAAGACAAAAATGAGAGTGAGGACTACTCTGGATTAGATGGTAAAGAAGGGAGATTTTTGTGTGAAATTCAGAGCGGAGGCGAGTCTGATACTGGTGGTGAACAACTGGTCAGCAATTGCAGAAATGGTAAGGAAGACAGCTAGGAAGGTATTTGGCATGATGTCAGGACAGATAAAAAATATAAGATAAGTAAAACTTTGTGGTGAAACTGCAGAAGTACAGGAAATCATCAAGAGAAAGAGGCTTGCGTATTGTGTATTGGGATAGTATGATTATTGGGATAGTATGAAGAGATGCGGTGTAAGGTGAAGAGAGAAGTGGCAAAGGCTAAGGAACATGCATATAAGTGAGTTGCATGAAAAGCTAAACTCAAAAGAAGGAGAAAAGGGTTTATATCGACTGGCCAGACAGAGAGACTGAGTTGATCTGGATGACATTCCAGTGGAAGCATAGACATGTTTAGTAGAGATGGCAGTAGAGCGGCTTACAAGATTAATTAACAAGATCTTAGAAAGTGAGAGAATGCATGATGAGGGGAGAAGTGTTTTAGTGCCACTTTTTAAGAACAAGGGAGATGTGCAGAGCAGCAACAACTACAGAGGCATAAAGCTGATGAGGTATACCATGACGTTATGGGAAAGAGTATTGGAAGCTAGGTTAAAAAAAGAGATGATAACCTGTGAGCAGCAATAAGGCTTCATGTCATGAAAGAGCACCACAGATGCCACGTTTGCTTTGAGAATGCTGATGGGAGAAGTATTGTGTGTTTGTAGATCTAGAGAAATTGTATGAAATGGTGCCCAGAAATGAACAGTATGTGAAGGTGCTGCACAGCCTTACAGCAGTGAGGTGGGCCGTAGGTATGACTGACTAGTTTAGTCCCTTCGTGTTTGCAGTGGTGATGGACAAGTTGATGGATGAGATTAGACAAGAGTCCCCATGGTCTACAATGTTTGCAGATGATATTGTGATCAGCAGCAAGAGTAGGGAGCAGGTTGAGATGAGTCTAGAGAGGAGGTGGGATACACTGAAGAGAAGAGGCATGAAGATCAGTAGGTGTAAGACCGAGTACATGAAAGAACATAGGGGAAATGTACAGTCGCAAAGAGTAGAATTAGGAAAGGTAGAGATGTTTAAATATTTAGGGTCAATTGTCCAAAAATTGGGGAGTGTGGTAGAGAAGAAGAAGAGAGTGCAGGCATGGTGAAATGGGTGGAGAAGAATAGCAGAAGTGATCTGTAAAAGAAAGGTATCAGCAAGACTGCAAGGGAAAGTTTACAGGACGGTAAGTGAGACCAGCAATGTTGTACAGTTTGGAGATGCTGCGACTCACAAAAACACAGGAAGCAGAGCTGGAGGTGGCAGAGCTCAAGATCATGGGAAGATATGGAAGAGAGAGCTACAGTGAGGCAAGGAGAAACGCTCCAAGTGGTGATCCCACAATCACTAACACAGCCGTTCTTGCGCCATTACCATAACCCTCCCTCGGCTGGACACAGGGGGAGGCTGAAAACCCTGTTAGGGCTGCTAGAGGACGTCTGGTGGTGAATTCATCAGGTCCTGTAAAGTCTGCCAGAGGACCAACAACAGCCGTATGCGGACCAGTGGCTACCTGAGTTCTACTATGCTCTTAGCTCCGCCCATCATGAAACCCCTATCGCTGGGCAGGGCACTGGAGGGACCACTGGCGCGATGCGTGGACTGGTCACCCACACCTGACCAAGCAGCAATTACTGTCCGTCATAACCCAAGAAAAGCAGCGGAGGAAGAAACACTACGCCCAGAGAGTCAGGAAGCCAAACATGCCAGGTCCAGAATTTGCCGGCAGAACCAAGCGCACGTACAACTGGGCAAGATCTCTCATTTAAGATTATCTTGGCTGAGCATTACAAGCTGTGTTCTAATTTTATACCATTCAGCTAAACTGAATTAATTAATTAACCTATTTATTTATTTACGTACATGTTTACTTGCATATTTACTTTATCTCTTCTTGGAACTACATAAAAACACTGAAGGAAAAGCAGAGGTAGAAATAGAAAATAAATTATAGCATGATCTATAAATTATACTTATAGAGGTACATTTCCTGAAGAAAATGTGAGTGGTGCTTTCTGTGGCAAGACTTTGGAGTCATGCTCGCAACTTGCTAAGCACGCCAGCATCATGTTAGCAGCAGTGTAATGATGTAGCTAGCAACATGCTAATATTATTAGCATAATGCCAGCTACATGCTAATTAGCTAGCAACATGCTAAGCACGCTAGCATCATGATATAAACATTCTACTGATATTGCTAGCAACATGCTAATATAGTTAGCATAATGATAGCAACATGCTAATAAGCTAGGCGTCATGCTAGCAACATGCTAATCACACTAGCATCATGCTAGCAACATGCTAATCATGTTATTAGCGAAATGCTAATATAGTTAGCATAATGCTAGCGTCATGCTAATGTTGCTAGCATCATTCTGGCAACATGCTAATGCTAGCGAAATGCTAATATTGTTAGCATAATGCTAGCAACTTGCTAATCATGTTAGCAACATGCTAACAGCATGCTAATGGATTTGCTAGGGGGGTTGGCTCATGAGCATCATGATAAATGCGAAAGACTGATTGACTGCCTGAGTAAAATGAGCCCACCCCCATGTCTCTACGACAGTGGGATCCACAATTAAATTCAGTTTCAAAGTTCCTATGGAAGTTACTATTGTATGTTAATTGCCCCCTGCTGGGGCAGTTTACCACTCGCCCATTAGAAAAGTAATGTCCCCATTAAAATTCACTGGGGCAAATTTAGGTGCCTCCTGCCCCCCCTGGGGGTAAAACCGATACCCTCTTGCAGGGTATGTTCCAACACAGCTTGCCAGCCTCTTCAAATGTGGGAAAAGATCAAGGAGAAATGCCAGCACAGGCTTCCAGTATCCGTAGTTTCAGGTGCTGCACATCTCGTATCTTCACACCATAGACAATTGCCTTCAGATGACCCCAAAGATAAAAAGGGGGTCAGATCGGGAGACCTTGGGGGCCATTCAACTGGTCTGACACTAACCCACATTGGATAGATCCCTCCAAGACTTGGAACAAAAAAAGTGATGGTATGGTGTGTTATATGTGGTACAAAGATAGTGGGGCCATTCTTCATCAATGGAAACCTCAAGGCCACTGGATATTTGAAATTGCTACATGATGATGTGTTTCCCTCTTTATGCACTGAAGCTGGCATGTTCCCTTAGTTTTTCCAGCAGGATGGTGCACCACCACATTATGGTTGCCCGGTACGAGCATTCCTAGATGATGAGTTTCCTGAAAAGTGGATTGGTTGTCGTGGGCCAGTTGAATGGCCCCCAAGGTCATGGGATTTTTTGGGCCGTGACACCCTCCCCCCCTCAGAAAAGTCTGAGCACCCCAATCCCGAATGAGCCGCACGATTTGACACCTCTTTCATGGATCTACGACAAACAATACTGTAGTAGATATGCACCAAAGTCTGCAATATATGTCAATGGGGCAAATTTGGGCACCTTTTCTGCCCCGGGGGGTATAGTCTGACACAGCTTGCGACCCTCTTCAAATATGGTGAATTTGAGATTTCTACCAAATTCTCACTCTGCGCTTCAATCCGTCGAAGTTGGTCTCAATGTTAAGTCTATGGGATTTATTCCCCATCATATGTCTATGGGGCAAATTTGGGGACCTCTTTTGCCCCGGGGGTAGAACTTATACCCTCTTGGGCGGTATGTTCTGACAGATGACGGGCCTAAGCAACCTGAGCCGTTGTCACCCCGGGGCCACCGCACAACCGCTGTTTTATTTGAGTGTGTTAAGACCTCGAAAAAGTCATCGCCAACCGGTTTCACCGCACAACATGCACACGTCACATACTATTTATGGCTGATGTCAGTTTGGGCCCTAAATATTTGTTGAGTGCGTTAGTGTGTGTGTGTGTGATGTGTGGATGTGTCAATAAATGTGTTTGTGCATGTTTGTGTGGTGTGTGAGTCTGTGTGTTAGAATGTATGTAATGTCTGTCAGACATGTGACTTGTTAGTGTGTGTGGGTGTGTATGCTTCTGTGTGCGGGCATGTGAGACAGAGATGTGATGTGTGAGTGTTAAAATTGTGTGTGTTTGTGGGCGTGTGTGTGAGAGTGTTAACATTGTAATATAAGTGTGTTTGTGAGTGTTAACATTTGTAATGTGTGTATGTATGTGTGCATTACAACTGGCACAGTGCCGAATGCGTGCATGTGTGCGCGTGTGTGAGTGTTAACATTTGTGATGTGTACGTGTGTTCAAAAGGCCGCAGATGCTAGAAAATAAGCAACACTATGATGTTACTCAATGTGATGTCACTGAACGTGTCACTGAATATAATGTCCCTCAATATGTAGCGTGGCCACATAAAACGGTCATTTTATATAGCAGGTTAATAAATAGTAGATGATAAAGCACACCTGCACTGGGAAATTACCCCGATATGGTTTTAAGTGTACCATGACAGTGTTGGGGTCTGGGGTTTAAGCTCCCATGAGAATACGCGGCCACTGCGCGGGAGTATCCGATGATGTGTCGAATCACGTGAGCCGGCTTAAAATCGGAACCGGCAAAGGCTTTGAGGAGGAGAGATGATGATATACAGCGCTGTTTCTAAGAGAGTGAGATTGTTTGCCGCAGCCAAAGGATTATTTTTCCCGGTTGGATTAATCTTTATGGACACATTCAATACCTCTCTCGTACAGGGAATCTGTTTTGGGGTATTTTCAGGTGTTGTGTGACTTTGCTGAGCAAAATTGACTCTAACGCAGCTAACGCTAATACTAACGCTAGTGGTGCCGGGAAGGCCGACTTTGCTGTTACTAGTAATGTACTGGATAAAGTAGATGATGCATTTGTGACACGCCGTCACTCTACAGCCGAAATATCTTCATTGATTAGTTCATTGTATATATCGGATAGACATGATGATGATGATGATGATGATGTTGCTCATGTGTCTGATATTGATGTACACACACTGCACACTGAACTTAATCAATGTAAGGTGGATGTATTGGCTCTTTCAGATAAAGTGGGCACGTTAGAGCAGGATTTTAGAGAATCCATTAACAGCAGTATTAATAGAGAAACCAGTTTTCGTCAGGCAGTGAACGCTAGCTTAGCAGAGCTGGATTGCTACTGCCAGGAGGCTCTAGAGAAACGGGTGAGAGCTGTAACTGACTGTTTTTTGCGGCGTGACCTTATCTATGAAAGTCAGATGAAGAAGCTGCATCTCACAAGTACGCCCACAATCCACAGGTTACAAGCTTACACCCCTGCATCACCCCAATCTCCTGCTCTACATAACCCCAGGACTCCAATCACTGCATCTACAGAAAAGGCAGAATAAAAGCAGTCATGTAACCTACGATATTCCTCCTTGTGTTCCAGCACACGCATCAGCTTAGGGTTATCTCCTCTGTTTCGACTTCTTCTTTTTATGCTCGACCGCCCATCCGCTTAGAGTTTCCGGCCTTTGACGACGCTTCTGAGACAGCGGATGTCCTCAACTTTGAGCAATGCAAAAATTATTTGGAGACTAGACCACCACTGCCCAGCACAGAGCTGGTAGGAACCCTCAGCACAGTTCTACGAGGACCCGCTCGGAGCTGGTGGAAGGTAGAGAAATGCACGGTGAAGGACTGGGAGTCCTTTAAACAGGCATTCATGGCTTGACGACTAAGTGATGGAAGTAGAAGACAAGTTAAGGTGGCTGGTACAACAGTCTGGACAATTGCCTTAGGGACTTCGCATACGATTACCTGGCCCTCTGTCTAAAGTGGAAGCCTGACATCTTTGAAGAAGAACTAGTAGGTCGTATACTGAATAACATCAGCCTTGTAGAGGCAGGAAGTCTCAGAGGAACAGTGAACACTGTTGAACAGCTGGTGAAAAAGACTGCAAGGACAACATGGTGGAAAAACACTGCAAGGGCACCAAAGATTACTGGGTTCTCAGCACGGTGAGGAGAAGAGCCCTAAGAAAACAGCTGTTCAGGCTCCTTCGAAATATGTAGTGGGACTCTCCATTGCACAACCACTCATAGCTCTGGTTCCAGTTACAGTGCAGGGAAATAAAGTAAATGCTGTGTTGGATACAGGGAGCTCCTACATGCTTATGAGGGAACATCTATGGAGGCAAATCGGCGAACAGGAGGCCAAGTGTGACGTTCCTTCTCCCCAGAAGTTTGTCATGGCTGTTGGGAAAATACATCAAGCTCAAACACAAAGAATGTAAGCTGAAAACGTACGTCATGATTGACTCTCACCTGGCTTTCCCTCTGATGGCGGGTCTGGACTTCTCAAGAGCAACGGGAGCCGTCTTGGAGATCGCTTGGGGAAGATACGGGGCTGAAAACAGATGGTTTCACCTACCATCCTTTCATAGCTCCCCAAGCAAACCCTTTTCCATCTATGACAGCTGTCAGGGGCCGCACTCACCTGCCTGCTACAACCAACCTGTATTATGCCTTACCCATAACCCCAGATCTTCTATTGCACACATACGGGACCTGTGCATGACGACATGGGACTACGATAACGAAGAGGAGCTGCTGAAACTAATTGCCACTTGAATTAATTGGCCATTGAAGAGCAGGTCGAACAGATGCTGAAGGACCACATCATAGAACCTTCTTGTTCGCTGTGGTCATCCCCAGTTGTACTTGTACCGAAACCCAATGGGACTTACCGTTTTTGCGTGGACTTTAGAAAACAAAACAGTAAAACCAAACCAGATACGTATCCGATGCCTCTGATTGATGACATCATCGAATCACTGGAAGGCGCCTCCTAGTTCAACACATTGTATCTGCAATCCGGATACTGGCAGGTGGAGATGGAGAAAGAGAGCCGTGAAAAACGGCTCATTTTGCTAATATAACCGCTCCACTAAATAATTTGAAAAGGAAAAAAGGCCTAAAATGTGAGTGGACAGAAAAGTGCCAGAACAGCATGGACGCCATAAAGCAAGCCCTTCAGAACCCAATGAGATGTGGCGACATAGCTTACAGCAGGTTATGGTCACTGAATGGTCACAATGGTTATGGTCACATAGAGTCTTCACTCAACGTTCATCATATTGAGACTGTGTCTGTTCCCCAAGCTAAACATAAATTTAGAAAGTAATTTAATTAAAATAGACACCACAAACTCCGATCACACCGAATGCTAGGACTGTTAAATATTAGATCTCTCGCATCTAAAGCAGTTATTATTAATGAAACTATCACAGATCAGGAGTTTGATATATTATGTTTAACAGAAACCTGGATTAAACAGGACGAGTATGTAGCTTTAAATGAAGCTAGCCCCCCTCAATACAGCTACATACACCAGCCTCTGCTAACTGGTAGAAGAGGAGGCGTCGCAATTATTTATAATGATAATCTGTCTATCGTACAAAAACACAGATTTAAATTTAATGCATTTGAAGCTTTCTATAGTAACATAAAGTCAGCTCAGTCGATCCCGCTAATCATCATTTACAGATTCCCAGGGCCATACTCGGAGTTTCTCTGTGAATTTGCAGATTTCCTCTCAAACCTTGTTGTTTCTGTAGACAAAGCGTTAATTGCTGGAGACTTTAATATTCATTTTGAGAATCCAGAAGACCCTCTGAGAACAGCATTTATGTCCATACTGGACTCAGTAGGAGTAAATCAGTGTGTAGTAGGACCCACTCATAAAGCAGGTCACACTTTGGATTTAATATTAACCTTCGAATTAAGTATTGGAAATATAACCACAATTCCACAGTCTGAAGTTATCTCAGATCACTATCTTGTCTCGATTAAAGCGTGTCATAGTAATAATGTATGCACAGCACCGTGCTACCGCCTTAAACTTACATTTAAATCAAATACCACACAGAGCTTTATCAATAATCTCCCAAAGTTTGATTGGATCGCCATGTGACTTCACAGAACTCGAACAGGCGACTGAATATCTAGAGTCAACACTTCGTTATAGCGTAGATAATGTAGCTCCAGGAAAATTATTAAAATGAGATAAGAAACTCGCTCCTTGTTATAATTACCACACACGCACTTTAAAACAAACCGCTCGAAACGTAAATGGCGCCAAGCTAAATTGTTAGTATTCAAAATACTTGGAAGGAGAGCATCCTGAACTATAAAAAAAAAACTCTGTGATGCTAGATCAACGTATTTCTCCACTCTTATAGAAAATAACAAAAACAACCCGAGACTTTTATTTAATACCGTAGCTAAATTAACTAAAAACTAGACCACTGCAGAAATCTCCACAACAACATCATGCAGTAGTGAGGATTTCATGAATTTTTTCAATAACAAAATCATAAATATTAGGCAAAGAAATCAGGCTTTGAAACCAGACAATTTAAGTAATACAGATAGACTAACCACATCACATCAGAACTTTACTACCCTTGAAGCGAGGGAACTAATTTCACTCATCTCTTCTTCAAAATCTGTATCAACCTGTATATTAGATCCTATACCGACACATTTTCTCAAACAGATAGTACCAGCAATAATAAAACTCCTGTTGAAAGTAATTAACTGTTCACTCAGCAGTGGGTATGTTCCCAAATCCTTTAAATTAGCAGTTATTAAACCGCTCATCAAGAAACCTGACCTTGACCCCTGTCAGCTTTCTAATTACAGATCGATATCAATCCTTCCCTTTATCTCCAAGATTCTGGAAAAGGTAGTATCACAGCAGCTATGTTCACATCTACACAGAAATAGCATAAATGAACTGTGTTCGTCAGGATTTAGGCCTCATCACAGCACAGAGACAGCACTGGTTAAAGTAGTAAATGACCACCTATTGGCCTCTGATCAGGGTTGCGTCACTATACTTGTGTTACTGGACCTCAGTGCAGCTTTTGACACCATTGATCATAGTATTCTCCTTCACAGATTAGAAAATGTAGTAGGAATTAAGGGAACTGCCCTCTTGTGGCTCAGATCCTATTTTACTGATCGTTATCAGTTTGTAGATTTAGATGGTGACCATTCCTCATGTTCTCAAGTGGAGTTTGGTGTTCCACAGGGTTCAGTTTTAGGCCCACTGCTTTTTTTCCCTTTACATGCTTCCTCTGGGCAACATAATTCGTAAACATGGTATTAGTTTTCATTGTTATGCTGATAACACACAATTATACGTCTCAGCAAAACCAGATGAGAAAAAACAGTTTTCTAAAATTGAGCCGTGTGTGCAGGACGTAAGAGATTGGATATTAATTAATTTTATTCTGCTTAATCCTGATAAGACAGAAGTTCTAGTCATAGGACCACAAGTAGCTAGAAGTAAGCTTTCTGATCACACTGTAACTTTAGATGGCCTTTCTGTTTCATCAAGTGCAACAGTAAAAGACCTTGGTGTGATCATAGATTCCAGCCTTTCATTTGAAGCACATGTGAATAATATTACCAGGATAGCTTTCTTTCACCTTAGAAATATTGCCAAGATAAGAAACATATTGTCGCTAAATGATGCAGACAAACTAAGTTCTGCTTTTATCACCTCTAGCTTGGACTATTGTAACGCCTTACTGTCTGGTTGTTCAACTAGGTGTATAAACAAGCTTCAGTTAGTATAGAATGCAGCAGCGAGAGTCCTCACTAAAACCAGAAGATACGAGCACATCACCCCTATCTTATCTACACTGCATTGGCTCCCTGTGAAATTTCGCATCGATTTTAAGATACTACTTTTGACATATAAAGCACTAAATGGTCTCCCGCTGCAGTATCTGAATGAACTGCTAGTGTCTTACGATCCGCCACGTCTACTTCGATCAAAGAATGCAGGCTGTCTGTCAGTACCACGTATTATTAAAACTACAGCAGGGGGCAGAGCTTTTTTTTTTACAAAGCCCCAAAGTTATGGAATGTCTTCTATTAATGTTCGGGACTCAGACACAGTCTCAGTGTTTAAGTCTAGGCTAAAAATCTATTTATTTAGCCAAGCATTTTTGTAAATAGATTACCCTTAGGTAAAGGAGCAAATCGGGGCGACTCATGGACATAGAGTATTTTGGTGAACTGGTATGTTTAGATGCTGTCCCCCCCCCCCCCCTCATTGATCAACCAGCATCACTTTGTTGACGGTGAGGTGATTTGTTGCTTTACATCTCAGGGAGCCCTCATGTCTCTGTTTCCTTCTGTCTCTCCCTTTTAGTTATGCTGTTATAGTCCTGCCGGAGTCCCTGCTTGCACTTTGCACTAAATATACATTCATCTTATACATGTTGACTGTGACCATACCTAACATATATGTACCTAATATATATATATATATATATTGTTGCAAGCAAAGATGGCGGGCCCAAGCACCCTGCGCCCTCGCCACCCCGGGCACACATCACACACTATACAGGGCTAATGTCAGTTCGCGCCCTAAATATTTCTTGACTTCGTTAGTGTGTGTGTGTGTGTGTGTGTTTGTGTGTGTGAGAGAGAGAGAGAGAGAGAGTGAGGGTTAGTGTGTGTGAGAGTGAGGGAGCGAGGTGAGTGTGTGTGTTTGTGTGTGTGTGACAAGTGGATGTGTCAGTCTGTGTGTGACGAGTAAATGTGTTTGTGGATTTTTTTGTGTGGTGTGTGAGTCTATGTGTTAACATTAGTGATGTGTGTGTTAGTATGTATGAGACATGTGACTCGTTAGTGTGTAATAATAATAATCCTTAGGAAAACAAGAGGGGCCTGCACACCTTATAGTGCTTGGGCGCTAATAAATTAAAATTGTTCTGATTCAGCTAACCTGTACGTGGACATGCTGGCTATGCGATCTCGGGTAGCTGCATAGACCAGGCCTACAGTCCTCTGTGTTCCCTAATGCAAGTGCCTAGGGAAGGAGAACGTTGGTTTGCAAGGAATTCAAAACACAAGAAGTGGGTGGGGAGAAATGTTTGAGTGAAGTTAGATCCTAGCTATGTTTTGTGTGCTAAAGGTGGCATGTGTTTTTAAATCAACACAGGATAGTGTAAGAACTTGCTAGTTTCTAGCTACTGCTTATTGCTGGTGGAATTTGTGAAACAGACCATTTTATTTAGCAAATTACTGATGGCCTTTCTATGTAGGTGCTCTGTGAACTGTATAGGGCTATATGCAAACTTGAGATCACACACCAAGATAAATCTGTACTTTGACATAAGCCATCAGAGAGGCAAAGTGCACACATGTCCAGAGAATCCATGGCCACGTCCATGACCACAGTGCCATATAGAGCATGTGGCAGGACATCTTGGCCATTGCCGACTAAAGGACAACACCACCTGCCTATGATAAAGATGCCTCCCTTTTAGATGTGAAGGGACCAACTGAAATGAAGACTATCCATAATGACCAGGAACTATGTCTTACTACAGCTGATGTGAGTAAAACTCTATGTAGTGTCAACCCACGGGAAGCTGGTGGACCAGACAATATTCCTACTGAGAGATTGTGCAGATTACCTAGCAGATGTTCTCAGTGAGATCTTTAACATCTCCCTGAGCTGCACTGTCATTCCAGTGGTTTCAAGGCCAACACCATTAGTCCCCCCCACCCCCACCCCTAAAAAAAAAAAATACACAAAAGACCCAGTGCCCTATCACTGGACCTCCTGCAGTTTGTGCATCACTTTTTAAAGGATGACGCCATCACCACCACCCTCTATTTGGCACTCACCCACCTGGACAAACAGGACATATACATTCAAATGCTATTCATTAACTTCCATTAACAGCATTCAACATAATCGTTCTTCAGCACCTGAAACTCTGTCCTGCTGTACCTGAACACCTCCCTCATCAACTGGATCCTAGACCTCCTTACTGGGAGACCTCCCAGGGTTGGGAGCAACATCTCCAGCAGCACCATACTGAGCACACAGGATCCTTTATCAGCAAGGACAATGAGTCAGCATACAGAAAAGAGGTGAAGCACATGAATTTGACTGTTACAAAAAAACTAAAGAAATTGTTGACTTCAGGAAAGCATGGACTGAAAACTGTAAACTGAATGTTGATGGTCCTCATCTGTTAAGAGCACCAAATTCCCTTGTTTTTACCTGTCAGAGAATCTCAGTTGGTTTTGCAGTACCAGCTTGATGGCTAGAAAAGCCCAGCAGTATTTCTACTTTCTGTAAAGTATGAGAAAAGCTTATCCTTTACCTTCACAGCATTTTACAAAAGGACTTTAGAGAGCACACTGTGCAGTTGTAATACTGCCTTTTTTTAGGCATATTAAAAGACACCAGAATTGTGGGTGGCTCCACTCTTCATAGAAACTCTTCACCCTCCTGCCAGTTGGAAAGATATACTGGATCATTTGCGCCCACACAGTCAGACAATGTACCAGTTTCTTCCCACAAGCTATCTGACTTCTCAATATTCAGGAACTGGTCTTGCACCAACTCACACACTATTATTATTATTATTATTATTATTATTATTATTATTATTAAGGGTAATTTGCAACATTCCCACATTTCAAAAGTGGAAAAAACTGTCTACGGGCTGATCCAACTTTGATGTAATGTTCTTAAAACAAGTCAGAATGGGGCTCAGTAGTGTGTGTGGCCTCCACGTACCTGTATGACCTCCCTACAATGCCTGGGTATGCTCTTGATGAGGTGGCGGATGGTCTCCTGAGGGATCTTCTCCCAGACCTGGACTAAAGCATCCGCCAACTCCTGGACAGTCTATGGTGCAACGTGGCGTTGGTGGGTGGAGCGAAACATTGTGTCCCAGATGTGCTCAATTGAATTCAGGTATGGGGAAAGGGCGGGCCAGGCCATAGCATCAATGCCTTTGTCTTGCAGGAACTGCTGATGCATTGTCTTGCATTAGGAGGAACCCAAGGCCAACTGCACCGGCATATGGTTTCACAAGGGCTCTGAGGATCTCATCTCGGTACCTAATGGCAGTCAGGGTACCTCTGGCGAGAACATGGAGGGCTATGCGGCCCTCCAAAGAAATGCCACTCCACAACATTACTGACCCACTGCCAAATGCTGGAGGATGTTGCAGGCAGCAGAACGTTCTTCAGGGCGTCTCCAGACTGCACAGTGTTGGGCTGTAAGCACAACCCCCACCTGTGTACGTCGGGCCCTCATACCACCCTCATGGAGTCTGTTTCTGACCGTTTGAGCAGACACATTCACATTTGTGGCCTGCTGGAGATCATTTTGCAAGGCTCTGGCTGTGTTCCTCCTTGCACAAAGGCAGAGGTAGCGGTTCTGCTGCTGGGCTGTTGCCCTCCTACGGCCTCCTCCACGTCTCCTGATGTACTGCCCTGTCTTCTGGTAGCCCCTCAATGCTCTGGACACTATGCTAACAGACACAGCAAACCTTCTTGCCACAGCTCGCATTGATGTGCCATCCTGGATGAGCTGCACTACCTGAGCCACTTCTGTGCGTTGTAGATTCCGCCTCATGCTACCATTAGACTGAAAACATCGCCAGCATTCAAAAGTGACCAAAACATCAACCAGAAAGCATAGGAACTGAGAAGTGGTCTGTGGTCATCACCTGTAGAACCACTCCTTTATTGGGTTGTCTTGCTAATTGCCTATAATTTCCACCTGTCCGTTTGCACAACAGCATGTGAACTTGATTGTCAGTGTTGCTTCCTAAGTGGGCAGTTTGATTTCACAGAAGTGTGATCAACTTGGAGTTACATTGTGTTTAAGTGTTCCCTTTATTTTTTTGAGCAGTGTATATATAAATTATAATATATTATATATTGCATGTTCTTCTTGTGTTTTTAATGTCGCACGTTTGGCAAAATTAATTACATTAGAATTAAAGCTGAAAGTTTTTAGTGTGGTGGTATTATTTTATTTGATCCAGATATGGACTTTAATCTTTGTGAACGTTTAACCCCTGAAAGCAATTTTCATTTGAGTGATAAAGTGGAAAATAAAGGATTTTGTGTATATGTTAAATAAATGGATCAAAAGGCACCCTTTAATGTTATGCTCATTTTTCTTTGTCCATCATCATGTGGGAACAAACCTTCAGCCAATCTGGACATCACCCCAGATGACCCTCGCTGGATTGGAGCCTGGTGGGGAGGCTTCCTCCTTTGTGGGGCATTACTTTTTTTCTCTGCTATCTTCATGTTTGGGTTTCCCCCATCTCTGACAGCGCAAGATGCAAACAGCAGAAATGAAAGTGATCAGCCCATGCTGGCTTTATCTCACAGTTATGAGCATCCAAAGCCAAGTAATGGTGTCATTTACAGCCATCAACCTGACAGCTCCTGCTGTGATCAGCTTCGAGGTACATGCACAATATTATACTTATGTATAACCATGTATACATAAATACTTATGTATGCTTATGTAGTACATATACAATAATATACTGCTATTTTTTTTATTATGTTTTTTATTTACTTCAGTTATATTGCATGTGCAGTCAGGTCAATTAATGTTTTAAATTTTTAGCTCCTGCTGGTCCTGGAATCATTTTGTCTTTAGTTTTGCATACATTTTGTATACTCGGTTAGATTTTGTTATTCAGATCTATACTCGGATTTGGGCATTCCATTGTATTGATTTAAAAAGTTTTGAGCTGCTTCTGAAGTATGGCAGTGTGAACCAGCATCTGCAGAATGTGATTAATTCTGAGCAGATCTATCTGTAATCAGCTCAGAATTCATTATGCCCAACAAGACATATAAGGCTTACATACAATCTTCACTATGCTTGACAAATGAGGTGATATGCTTTGGATTATGAGCATGTCTTTTTAAAAACTAAAAAAGCAATCATTCTTGTTTCTGATCTTGTAAATGTCTTGACTCCATTTTCTGTTACTTTTACAACTTATTTGATAAACAGAAGTATATGTTCATATGGGAAAATCTGAATTTCTATTGATATGGCACTCTGATGGTATAGCAACTGATTTCAAATGTAAATGCCTCAAATGAAAGCAGCTCTCAATCTTCTCATCCTATTTGGTCGAATAACCCCGATTGGCAATTACAGCTTTCATGCATTTTTGCTTGCTCTCCACCAGTTTTTCACATTGCTTGAAGTTTATACAACTCAACAGCTCAGCTTTGCTTGATGGTGTGTGACCATCTATCTTCATCTTGGTGACATTCCACAAGTTTTCTGGAGTAAATTGCAGGGGTCTCTTATTTTTTCCAGATCTGTATGTGACATGTACAGTACTGTTCAAAAGTCTTCGGCACCATACTATCTTTGGTATACATTTCTCATATAAAAAAATTTGGACACACCATCTAATTACATGGTCGTTCATGATTTTATTTGTTTATACATTGTAAAACCATGTATTGAACAGTTGATATTAAGATGTGTCTGCTACTTATGCTCTAATTAGGCTGAGGTGCTGTAAATGTTGACTGTTGTTGTTGTTTCTGAATCACATGATGCCATATATGTTATTTCACATTTTTAAAACGGTCCAAGGTTTTGTTTTAGCATATATAAAATAAATCCAAACCTGTGTCCAAACTTTTGACTGGTACTGTATGTTTATCATGTCTGGATTATTATGTACAGAACCAAATTTGTCAATATAGTTTTCAGATTGAGGAAAAAATGTAGGCTCCTGGGCTTTGCATGAAAATAAAAAGGAGTAAGTGTGACAAGGTTATCAGAAAAAACACTTGCATATTCTCCAGCACAATCAGGATAATCTCCTGTTTTACTTATACTACTACACAAATATGTATCTAATTCTCCTGATTATTTTCAAGCAACAAGTTTTCACACCAAATATTGACTTTTTTTTCATATACTTAAGACTTTTACACAGTCCTCCAAATAAAGCTAGGTTTTACTGACTATGCTGAAGAATGAGTTCTTCTGGCAACTTTCCCCCTTGCTCTATTTTCATTCTTTGGATCACAAACTCAGTCCTTGTAGGGCTAGGCTGAGAATATACCTACAAGGACTGAA